>CM028750.1:19122246-19695603 GCA_016801395.1 Leptodermis oblonga | reverse complement strand
TGGGCGAAATTGGGTTATTAGCTCAGGTTTCTGGACTTTAGGGGATCAAGACTGTGGGTTCGATTCACAGGCAGATCAAAAGCATGGTTATTTAAAAAAATTCAGAACATAATTAGTGACGTCTTGTCCCACAATAGACCAATATTTTTTATAGACCAAATTACCTTATTTTAGAAAGTTTGAAAATATAAATTAATTTTATTTTTGGGACTCAAGTAATAATTAATTAGGCTGGACCATTATTTCTTCTTCTTCTTCTTTCTTCTTTGTCCAACCTTGCATGTAGACAAGACCATGATTTCAATTTCAGCCGGAACTGTGGCCGACGGTTCAGGAAACGCTCAGGAGGGGGCTGGTTAAGGTTCCCACCATTTGTGGATCCAGAACTAGCAATTATCGCTCAGATTCTGAATTGACAATTCCAATTTTATTTTTGAAAGTATTAAAGATACTATTTATTTTAATTCTTTGTTGAGTGTAATAGCATACAAAAGGCTTAGGGAAAATTACATTACCTCCATTGAGCTGATCAAATTACGAATCAGTTATTGGGATTTTGGAAACTACAAATACATCCCTGAGCCATTCTAAGTTTCTTTGATTTGTGTTTCTTTTTTTTTAATATAACTAATGATGATATCGAGTTGAGTTGAGTCAAAATTTGACCCCGTTTGGTATCAAAACTGGATTCAAACCTTAATTTAGATTATGATTTTAAAATATTAAAATTACATTGGGAATGTAAGTGTATTGAAAATATAAAAAAGTTTATTGGAAATGTAAAAATGCATAGTGGGAATGATGAGAAACTATTATAAAATGTAAAATGAGATTCAAACCATGGATTGAGTCATGGTACCAAAGATGGCCATTAGAAGGTTCCATTTTGAAAAATATCTTTTGTTCCAAAAAAAGAGTTCATTTTCAAAATTTTTACTTCTTTTACCGTTACTAATATAATCATGTGTGGTTCACAATTAGTCCATACTTAATGAGTAAAAATATAAATGGAATAAATTGTGTCAAATTAGCTAATTTAGGTGTTGTACCTTAAAATTCTTAATAAGTTGTACATTGGTCAAAGTGGACTAATCTAATATAACGGAGGGAGTATTTGTTAACTTATCATCAAAACGAAGATTGAGGCTATAAATCTAACAATTTTTATTTTTTTGATGATGACAAAAAAAAAAAAATTATAGAAAATATGAGATTTATCATTCGAGCACATATTTCTCTAAACAAATATGTGAATTTTTTTTGAATTTATAGAAATATAAGCTTAATCATTCAATTACATATTTCTCTAACGCAATACTTTTTAAAGTAGGATGACAAGGTAAAGCATATAATCATAAATTTCTCCTCCTTTTGTCATTATTTTAACGTTAAAGCTTTATAATGGAGATTTTTTTTTTTTTTTTTTTTTTTTTGTTTGTTTTCACAAGCCAAGCCATTTTCTATTTTAGCACATTTAAGTCAAGCTATTTTAGCATTTTCTCCCCCTTTGTAAACACACTTAGAAGTTCATTCTAATTTTCTAATCTTATGGGATCTCTATATGCTAGTTCTAATCTTTCTGCCTATAAATTATAGCATACACATATCAAGAAGAGCTTAAACAATGAAGTGAGAAGCATACAAGCTGAACATTCAATTAAGAAAGAAGTTAACTATCAAAGTCAAGAGTTCATTCTTCCTAAAGAATGACTCCTCCAAAACACGAGTTTTTAAGATTTGTACATTTCAACTTCAACTCATGTTAAATTAAATCAAAGGTATGTAAGCAATTCAAATGACCCTAATGATCAATATGTATGCATCAAGAATCATAAAAGATGCATGAATATGTTAAAGTCAACTTATCGGCCAAACTTGCAAAGTTTTCAACTTATTATGAAATTTCATTTTTTGCAATGCAAGCAAATTTTATTAGGCATATAAATCACTTCAATAATACCAAATTTCTCATTTTAAGTACATTCTTGAAAATCAACTAAAAGTCAATTTTTTTTTTTCACAAACAATGCCTATTTTCTTATAAACTTGCTAAGTTCTTCATGTAATTCCCAATTAAGCACACGAGAAAGTTTCCGTCAATATATGCAATATATCAAAGATATCAAGCATTTCAAATTATGCATATGTGCAACGTCAACATTTTGGTCAATATTGTTCAACTTTAAGGAAGTTATGCCTTTGCATTTTGAAAGTTTCTATTTCTAAATTTCTATTGCATTTTATTACACAAGCAACTTCAAATACTCAAATAGTTTATGCATGAAGATTCAAACAAACCAAAGCATGCACATTTTCAAAGTCAACTATTTGGTCAAACCTTTTTCAAGCCCTCTTTAATCTTGCCGGCTTCAAGCCTTTTGATTTCTTTTAATCTATTAAAAAGTCAACCTCACTTTTAAAATATATGAATTAAGTGATATCAAATGTAAAATAGGTCCCTGCATCCAACAAAAAAAAAAAAAAATTTAAATAGGTCATAAATCATTAATTAGACTCTAAGCATGACATTATATGACTATATCACTCAAAAACTAATCAACAAAGGCAAACTTAAAATTTTATCAAATTTTCTCTTTAAATCTCCATTTTACCCAAATCATTTATTCTTTTTTTTGTATTGACGGACATTCTAGGTTTATTATTGTGTTATAATTTGGATTTTGATGGGATTTTCTGGTTTCTAGTTATGAATTTTGTGTTGCTTTATTTTGGGGGTGCTGCATCAGTTTTTTATGCAAAGAAAAAAGAAGCAATTCTAAGCAATATTTGTTCTAATTTTTGTTTTAAGCACATGAATTTTCTTTGTTCTTAGTTGAATATAGTCTAGAATCTATCACCCTTCGTCCATATTAATTTTCTTTGGTAGTCCTGGTTTTTAAAGTGAGTATTTCCACATAAGTTGAGAGTTTTTGTGTTGAAGCTTGGATAAGAAAGAAGTTTTTGAATATTTTTTGAATTTGACGGTGGAATGAATTTAAGTAGATAGAGTAGAAATGGATTGAGCCATTGAGCTCACTCAATTGATTTACAAATAACTTTTCTTAAGGATGCATTTTCATTAATGGTAGGATAAGGAAAAAAAAAAAAAAAAAAGGTTCTTGCCAAACATTGTTTTTACCTTCATTTATATTTCTCTCCCTTGAAATGGGTAATGTATAAATTAAAGATGTGAGTAAATTTGTGTAATGTATGAAATATTTGGAAAGACATTCTAGTAAATGTTTAGTATTAAACTACATCAATTAATTATTTGCATTGAAATGTGAAAAAATGACACTTATTCAAGAATACAAATAGAGTAATTCCCACAATTCATTCGACCACTCCGACGAAATCTGCAAAAACCGATCCCAGATATGATTTCCCAAAAAACTCGTTAGCTTCGGTAATCGAGTGACCATCGTAGAATGAAGTGAAATCCAACCGTTCCAAGATAGTTCCAGAACCATCGAATTTTATTGCGATTGCAGAATTCAGTGCCGTCGGCTGAACAGAATCTCCCGTACCCACCCAAAATTACCATCGATTGTTCTTTTTATATTGTCCGACCTTTGCTGAAGATCGATCAGTGTTTCCCACCTGAGATGCCTTAGGACCCTTGAGCCAGTACCGTTGGATTCTATGCCTGCCATACTCAGAAATGACCACAAATTGACCATCTTTACTCACTGCGAGACCATTTGGTCCAGATAGCCCACTAAGCAACAACGTTAGTTTACCAGTTCTGATGTTGTACTTGTATAGCTTCCCGGTTATGTCTCCACTATCGATCACACTGCAAAAAAACACATGACCAATTTTCTTGTCACTTAAGTATTATGGGGGTTGGCAATTATGTTTCATTTTTAGGGCAACGATTTTTAGTCACGGTCCATTAAGCTCGTAAGGCTACATCAGAGTCTAAATATACTTTCGATGTTTACAAAACATGGATAATTTTCCCATCTCCCTTAACAATACATGAATAATGTGCGGATTGTTAGCGGTGAGGGGCTGAATTGTCCATGTATTGTAAATGCCAAGGTATATTTAGTTTAATGTAAAGTTATGAACTTATTAGGTTACTGAATAAAATATTATGGGTTAAAATGGACGTTAGGTTTGCATTTTTATCCATTATAGAATTAGAAAGCTAAATCAACCTGCTTGAGAATATAGTCCCAACATCGGTGAAATAAATGGTCCTTGATGCTTGATCGATGTCTAATGCATTAGGGAATGTGAAATTGGTACCGTTGAATCCTGTCGCAAGCTGAATTCCTAACCCGCCGGAAGGCGGGATGACCAGGAACCCCATATACCTATCGACCACATAAAGGTGACCACTGAAAAAATCAAAGCCAAGACCTTCCGGCCTTCCACATATTCTTGATTGGTTTTCGTCGAAACCACTGGCACCCGAACATTTTTCCTTGGTCCTAGAATTACGAGATGAATTCTCTTAAGGGAAAAGAAAGAAGAAAATTTCAGGAATTTTAAATTGCTGTGAATAATGTTTCTCATATTTCTAGTTGAGAAGAGAAAAAATATACCATTGAGGGGAAGTTGTGGCGAAATCAACAAACCCAACATGTGGATCTTGGTATTTGAGTATTCTACCATCTGCGACTCCGGTGTATGGTCCGTGTCCTCTGGGGTCAAAAGCAAAGGCCTCAGGCCCCGAGGCATTTAATTGTTTCAAGGAGAGTTTTGAAATTGACGGGAAGCTGTTACAATAGACGAACTGCTGAAAATACACCAGAAATGTGCAAATCCAAAACATGGTTTTGGGATTTCCCATTGGAAATGTAAGCATATATTGACTTCCAGGGAAGGATGAGCTGAGATTTGGCTGTGGATAATAATGGTGTTTGAGGCGGATTTTTCTTACAACAAAGGAAAGAAAAAGCTGTAACGGATATGCTTTAAGGTTCTGCTTCCAGGTTTGCTTTTAACAGAGCTTTTCCCAATGAAAATTTCCCCTGCAAACTACCTGAGAAAATAATTGTTTCTCAACAGATTCTGCAAAGGACAGAGAAATAACAGTTTATTTGATGTCCATCCATAGAATCAACAATGGGTGTGAAAATATTGCAAAAATAGTATTGGCTGCTACATTTTCCTTGTAGCTATTTCATTTATCAGGAAATTCGCCTCTGTTACCACTGACTAGGGTTAGCCTTTCGGGGTGAGACTAGAGTCTCGTCAAAGAAACCATTTCGTCATTGAATTTGGCTTTGTATGGATTACTAATGCAATTGCATAGATCAAATTCAAAGACTGAATCAAAGACTGAATGATTCGGTGAAAGGACTGTAGTACTTCCCTATCTTACTTGAGTCAACATAATTTCAATTGTGAGTTAGACTTAGAATCAAGTATGAGAAGACAGCATGATGATAAAACTTCTATATAAGTGATTTCAATGCATTGTGTAGCTCTGGCCTGTGTTTCAAACGTATGGGGCACTGCAGTGGCAACCTTAAGTTGCAGAACAAATAAGATGTTGCCGCAGTTAGGGACCACATCAAAGCTTCTATAGAAAAAACTCTCTCCTCAAGTCTTGGGGACCAACAAATGAAGCAATGTATTCTAAATAGAAACTATATTGGCCTTAAAATGATGACTTTTATTAAAGTTAAGCACCCACATTAAGAATTTTGAATCTTATTATGACCTTGACGAAAGCTTTACCGGAAAACAAATCCTTACATGTCGTCGCGATTCGATTGTAGATACGGTATCAGCTCAAAACAGAATCAGAATTCATAATGTTAGGAAAGGACATGAATAGGGACTTCAGAATCATCTGTAGCATTTGGTAAACAGGGGAACCTAAAAAAAGCATATAAATGGGCTAATAGTTGGATATTTTGGCTTCTTTCCAATCTATATATCTCTTTCTGTTCTGTGAATTCTTTAATTAATAGTATTAATGAAGTAGTCAAGGGAACAGACTAAATAATCACAAGTATAAAACATGAAAAAACAGATTTAGATACAATTTCAACAAGGTTTCACAGCTTCAAAGCTTTCAGTTTAAGGATTCAACCTAAGGAACTAACCACAGCAAAGAATCATTTTCTTAAAGAACAAAAGAACCCAACCTACGGTAAATGGTAAACATTAGATAACATAAAGGAAATATATAGCTATTTTAACACCTTAGAACACAAAAAAACAATTGATTCCATCCTAAACAAAAAGTCTGGCAATATGAAAAGTAAAAAAGCACCAATCTTACCTGAATAATATCGATTAAAGCCAATTCTGGGACCTCGATCTTTATGTACTTCCGGGTCAAGTTCAACCTTCTCCAACTCTGCTCGTTCCCTAATGGTCGCGACTGCCAATGATAGCTAAAATAGAACAAAAAGAAGGGAGGAGTCAAGATTTAATGCTTGTGGAATGAATCAATGAGACAAATTGAGGTAGGTTACACAACTTTGGGAATCCCACACTGAATGAACAGTATAAAAGAAGGGAGGACGAAGGAGAGTGGAGAGAAGAAGAAGCAACCGACCGTTGTTTATTTATAACCCCACTTGTAAGTTTTTACGCGGTTTGCTGCCTGCATTCTTTGAAAAACGATTGAGAGAATGAAAATATAGAGTAAAAGTATGAAATAAATGAGTCATTTTCTAATTTTACTTTAAATTTTTATTACGTATATCATCACTCTAATTGAAATTCCAGTTGGAATTGTATATTTAAGTATATAACTTTTGTGGCCTGCTTATTTGGGTTATATTTTGGTCTTGTTAAATAATCTTGATTTAATTATTTGAAACGGTCAATTTTTCCCATTTCTTTTGAAAAGGTCAAATTTTCTCATTGGATGAACTGTAATGGGAGTGTAAAATTAGGTGGAGCTGTCTATTTGATTTAATTCCAATAATTTATTCACTAATCAAAAGTGATCATTGAATTAAAATACTATCAAACTATTACGTTGATTTAAATGACCAAAAGTGTATAATTTAGAGTGATTGCATCGTTGATTTGCCCATTATTTTTCGAAACAAGGAATAGAAATGCATTAAACTTCAAAAAAGAAAGAAAAGGAATTGGCATTGAATTAAAAATTAATCCACTTTTTTCTTTCTGGTTTTTTCAACTCTTCTGGGGAGTGGCCATGAGCTTTTGAGAAGCAAAAGTCAAGATAGAATAACAGAAGTTAGAAGTTAATAAATCCCCATCAGAAGAGCCAGAAGCCGTAGGCCACTAGCTAGCAATTGTAGACAATTGAGAAATAGTCACCAAACGTGTAGCATCACTTTCATATTTTCAACTTTTGTATTGTTTTTATTTTTAAAAAAAACTTTTGGTATGGTTCGATTACCAACTAATTTTGACTAGTCTTCAAAATGAAATTATGAATGGACAAAATAGCCCCAACCAAAACTCTTCGCTCTTTTGCATTTATTATTATTATTATTATTATTATTTTTGCTCGTACATTTTATTACGCCTAATGGTTTTCCATCCCACTTGATTTTTTTTTTTCACCCTTTCATTCTCAAGGATCGAACCATGATTTTGGGGTTACATGATGTACCTATTATTCACCATCCCAATATATTATTCCCCCTCCCAATTCAGGGTGGTAATTCGTGTCATATCGAGGTTATCGAGTTCGAGTTAGTGGGTTCCGGTGTCGACATTCCTCAACCCTAACCTTACTCATTTAATTATTCGGGTAGACCCATTTAACCCGTGAATATTTCGGGTTCGTGTCGTATTTTCGTGTTGTAGTATTAATTACTAATACTCGTGTCGGGCTCGGGTTGATAGGTCTACGGGTCGATATTCTCAACCCTAACCTTACCCATTTAATTATTCGTATTTTTTCAATCCATTTAACCTGCAAACTCGCCAAAACTCAACCTAACCCATTTATATCATGTTGGGTAAGTGTCGTATTTTCGTGTAGTGTCAGAAATTGCCCGCCCTACTCGCATCCCACATGTAAATCTTATTAGTCGCGATCATAATAAAAATGCCACAAAAACATGAGTGAAATGGGTTTACATGTACAATAGGAATTTTTCCGATTCATGTATGAACAGTGGCGTCCAAAAAACTTTTCTTGAGGGCTAGTGTAAATAATTTGTTGTGATTAAATAAATTTATTTAACAATTAAAAATGCAAATTTATCGTGACACTTAATGAAACACTCCCTCCGTTCCGTTCCATTAGAAGAGTCCACTTTGTTGTACTAAAACAGTACAAGAAAGTTGACTCTTCTAATAGAACAGAGGGAGTATTGATTTATTTATTTTTTATTTTTTGATTCAACAATTGATTAAGTGGTTGGGGGACATGGGGACCCTTTATTAATGTTGACAGCCTAAATACTGTGTGTAAAAGGAACCAAGGGGGACATAATGAACCTTACCTTGGTTTTACAAGAAATGTAAATGCAAATGCAAATGATGAAAGGGAAAAATGAATACAGTAAGGGAAACTACACCCTAAGATATGGAAAACTACGCGCATCCAGAGTGACCAAACCCCGCAGCTGTGCTGGCAATGAGGCATGACCGAACATCCGAGACTCTTGCATCGTACTTTCCATGTAGGCCAGAGCATCTGCCACAACATTCGTCTCACGATACACATGCGTGAAAGAAGCCACTCTGAGAGAAGGACGCACCCGAACGATCTGCTTTAGTGCCAGGGACGCTCGCCCGGACCACTCACCTTTGGAGAGGGCGTCCACCAGAAGCTATGAGTCTGTATCCACTATGAGGGACGCAACAAGCCATCCTTGGCAGGCCAGAAGGCCCAACAATAGTGCTGAAGCTTCTGCTTGGAAGCTAGTGAGGTGGCCCAAATAGAAAGAGCTTGCGAACTACAAACCCCTCGGTGTTGCGAACTACAAAACGCCCCGGAGGGGCCTGGGTTACTCCACGACTAACCGTCCACATTCAACTTGAAAACCCCTTCTGGCAGAGGCCACCAGGCTACAACCTGCGAACTCTTTTTCTTTCTATAGGCCCATCGTAGAATAATACCAGCTGCAATAAAAAACGCACTACCGGGAGCAAACCAAGGCAAGAACATTCCACATAGTTGGGAGAATAGACTATGAGACTCTATAATAAACCAGCTAAGCTGTACAAAGATTCCCTCCTACCCCGCTTTATTGAATGCTTTCCAGATCACCCAAAAGAGAATTGTCACAATCAAAGCCCCCACACCCTTTGGCAGAGTCTGGTTTGAGGTGAAACACTGAAGAAGATCCGGTAGTTGACCTCTCTACACGGCGGTATCTGCAGCACCTGAAACCAGTTGTTCTAGAGCCGACGAGCCTCCTCGCACTGTGCAAACATGAGGTTACTACTACTCTTATTATCGCAAAAATGACACTTTTACACCATCAAAAAGCCCATCCGCATTAACACATCATCAAACAGTAGTATATTGTTGTGAAGCCGCCACATAAACACTGAGACTTTTATTGGGATGTTTGACGCCCAAAAATTATGGAGTCATGAGCATCTTGACTGTGAGAACCCAAAATTTCGGACTAGGATTTAAAACAAATAAAGGGTAATATAGACCTGTACTTGCTTTTTAATTGAGTAACATGATTATTAAAAATTACGTATTGATTGAATGCTTAATTGATTGATTGAATTACTCAAGTGAATGATTGCTTGATTTAATTGCTCGATTGAATAATTGATTGATTCTCTGATCGACCGATTGATTGCATAAGTTGATTGATTGAGAGTTAAAATTGGTATAAAAGATATCCTAAAATAACATAAGCAAAGTAGGAAACACGAAAAGGAAAATAATTTGGAAATAGTATCTTGCGAGTGGTCACGCGAGTCGGACGACAACTCGGACAGCACAAAATGGGAAACCGAATCTTTAATTAAGGAATTGGAAATTGAGATCAATCCGATAGAAGGAAACTACCAGATTTAAACATGCCTTAATTAACTAGGATTCTTAATTATTCTTGGCCTAGTAGTTGCCTATAAATACAACCTTAAATCATGAATTAAAAGCTTGAACATTCCGAAAGCAAAAGCTACAAAATTGTAAGAGTTCATGAGAGAGGAACTCGAGGAGTCGCCGCCGCTGCTTTGTCACATTCATTGAAGTCCTGTGAGTTTGTGGTAATCTTAGGATCTCACGGTGAGTCTTAATTTGTGGTATGGATTAAGGATTAGAATTAAGAAATCATGAATTGTATGAAACTTAAGGAACAAGTAATTCAACTTCGTATGTAATAAAGTCGTAGAAAGCATGTTCTTAGGATGTTATTATCTTTATTGAATGTTAAACATGTTAAGGATTGATGCCTATAGCGTTTAAATGATCTGTAGTGATTAAGTTAAAAAGTCAAAATCGGACTTTATGCATGTGAAGAAACAGTGTTCGGAGCAAGATTTAAAAGCGTTAGAGTAATCCGTTATGCGAAGTAAAAGCTTCTAGGTATTGCCTGTATGTTAGAACTTAAATCAATGTCTTTATTTTGGTTAAAAACAATTTGGAACAGTGTTAAAACATAGCCCGAAAGTAGTGTCTAGAACCAGAAATTTCTGGAAAATTTACCCAGTCATGCGAGTTGACGTCAGAGTCAGACAGGAACTCGCACAGCCTTCTGAAAACAAATTTTCTGAATTTTCAAAACTTGAAACCCGAAGAACATGAAAACCCAGGTTCGAGTTTCCATGCGAGTTGGACAGGTACTCGGACGTGGTTCAGAACCGAATTTTGCCTTATTTATGAAATTGTTCTTTATCCCTAAAGTTTACCTTAATCCAGAATTGACCCGAAAATTATTTAATAATACTTGCCTTAAGGAACTTGACCTAGACATTTGACCTTGACCTTTAACCTCAAACCTTAGTTGACCAAAAGGCAAAGTCAACCCTAGGTAACCAAAACTAAAAGTAAACCCTAGTTGACCGAAAGTCAAAGTCAACCTTAGTTGACCATAAAGTCAAATCAAGGAAAAAATGTAGAGTCAAACCTTAAAGTCAAAATGTAGTTGACTTATACTAGAACGCTTGTTTTGTAGGAGTTGACCGTTGATCGATAAGTAAACTCGTCAATCGTTGACCACTCACGCCTTAAGAAAGGTGAGAGATTTACTCGATATTTTCGTAAAGATTTAATTGAACTATATATAGTATGAGTGAATTATAAACTTGATTGATCGACTAAAGTAAGAGGTTCCCCCCCCCCCCCCCCCCCCCCCCCCCTCATTTGCATGTAAATGGAATTGAATTGCTACATATGAGATGTATGCCATGATTGATTGCTTGATTAGATTTGCTATACATGAGATGTATGCTTTGAATTGCTTACTTGCTTAATATGAGTGCAAGCATGTATGCCTATTGATTGATAATTGTTCGCATGAATTGTTAGTGATTGAAAACATAATTGATTGTACACTATAGAGAAGCATGACTTACTTCTAGGTATAAATAGAAGATGCCTAATACCTATGCCATGAGTAGGTTGTTGCATTGCATATTGAAATGTTTAGGATTCATGAAAGCATGCTAGAGATGCCATGTTTGCATGATAAGAGATAAGGTATGACACCTTTAAACCAGATAAAAGACTGTACACGTCTAGTCTTAATTGATCGCTTGTAATCACCTGTACGTATTGCCGTACATGGTGACGCTACGTTGGAGTTAGTCGACGCATTCGTAAAAGGGGAAACTAATTGTTATATGTATACAACTGGGATCCAAAACCCCTTGCCGTCGGGCACTGCGGCTACTGCTGGTACTGTTGCTGCTTAGGTTATCAAGGTGTTTGCAAACTACCTAAAACCATTATTGTCTAATGTCTGGAATTGATTATCGCCTTAGCTTTAGATGAGAAGCTATATAGAAATAAAATTGATTGAATACCTAAGGGTGAATTGATAGATTGATTGTTGCATATGGTTAAGAGCATTTCATGTTGCAATGCATATCTCCGCTACATGATGTTAGAGATGATTGATTGATTGAATGATTGATTATTTCCAATTTGACTCATGAATTGCATATGCTATGAATACTATGAATATTGATGCGTAAACTGTAATGCCATGTCTATAAGATCGCTTTGATATTGAGACCTTTTTGTCTAAGTATCACGGTGGGAATTTTATATAGAAACTGAGGTCTCTCACTGAGCTTAGTGAAGCTCACCCCTTTCATAAACCTATTTTTGCAGGTGCTTAATTAGGTATGATTTATTGTTCGCTAGTTGTGAGACCGACATTTGCTGCAGCAGTGCTGAGCGCATTGATTGTAATAGCTAAGCCTAGACAATGGTTTATTTCTAAGGGATAATTTGGTTGTTGACCGTCCCGAATAATGTTTTATCTTTCGCATTAGACAAGTTTGCTTTAAGAACCATTATTGAATGTTTTTCAGATAAAGTTAATACTATATATGTTTTTACTAATATCTGTATCGACTTGTTGGGCGCGAGCCCTGAATGACGCTACCCTCTGAACCAGCTCAAGCTCCTTCACTTGAATAGTTCCTTAGGAGATGGGATTGGGGCAGGGGCGTTACACTAACGGGGTCAAAGGACCTCACATGCTGAGCGGATAGTGATGTGGCCCAACTCCTCTGGTTTCCATACCAACCAATCTGGCCCCTTTGAAAACACTAGGTGATAGTTTCGCAAAGCCTGCCACACATCCGGCTTGAAAAGAACCTCGAACTCTTCTAGTAGCACACTTTTGTTTTGGAAAAATTCCCGCACAGTGAGCAGAGGATTTTCAGTCCAACTATGGGGTACCAAGTCCGCAAAGTGACCCAAATCCCCCTAGTTTGAGTACCATAAAGAACACTGACCCATCATTCACATCAATCATGGTTTGAGTAGCCATACCGTGATCCACCCCCTTAAACCTAGCCCAGTATGTGAGCAACGTGCCGAGAGGGGTAGCGACCTCATGAATCACTCCAAGAGTACCGAAGGTGCTTTGACATTCCACCAAAATTTACATGAAAAGGCTTCCACGACAGATTTGATATGCCTTACTCCTAGACCATTCTCCTCCGTAGGATAGGATACTCGGCACCAAGCCCGCCAGTGCTTCTTCAGCCCTGCCTCAGAAGCGCCCCAGAAAAAATGGGCAAAAATCTTTTCCAAACCATGCAAAACTTGCTTCCGGAGGGGGGGGGGGGGGGGGGGGGGGGGGGAGAGAAGGACAGCCCAGAGATGGGTTGGAATGGTAGATAACACATGACGAATCAAAATCAGTCGTTCCACTGGAGACAAAAACCTCTTCTGCCACCCCGCTAGTCTGGTCCTAACTTTCTCAAGCATAGGTTGAAACAAACTCCTGACACACCGCCCCTTGTAGATTGGGCAGCCTAGATAAATGAAAGGAAAATTCCCTCTCCGCATTCCGGTCCAGTTTCGAAGCAGAGGCTCACGACTAGTATACCCTCGGCCCAGGTATAAGGAGCTTTTTGATTCACTAACTTTCTGTCCAGACGCCAATGCATATGTAGTCAAGAAATCCATAAACCCATGTACTGGGTGCTATCCGCTCTCATAAATACAATAAGATCATTCGCAAAAGCCAAATGAGACACCGGTCTCTCGGAATAGCAAAATGGGTGATTATCCCTCCAAAAACATTTTATTCAGCCCCCTGAAGAATGCCTCACTCACCAAGATAAAAAGAAATGAGGATAGCGAATCTCCTTGCTTGATTCCCTTTCCAGGCTGAAAAAATCCCTTGGGTTCCCCATTTATCAACACATGGAACCAGCTACCCCGCAAATTCCCCATGATAAGTGCCACAAAGCGCCAAAAGCAAGTAGCAAATCTCCCAAAAATGACCAAGAGACTCAGTCAAAAGACTTCATCATATCCAGCTTGAACATTGCATTTCCCCCTTCACTTTCTTATCCAAAAAATTTGTCATCTCCTGTACCATAAGGACAATATCTGCCAGTTCTTGCCCCTGAAGGAAGGCTGCTTGCTCCGGTGATATTAGATTCGGCATCAAAGGTTTCAGGGGCTCGCATAGCAGTTTCAAGAAAATCTTGTTAACAAAGTTACACAAGCTAATGGGCCGATAATCACTAAAAGACGCTGGTGAGGCTTTTTTGGGAAGTAATGTAATCCATGTGCTAGAGATAGCCCTTGGTATTGGAACCCCTAAAAAGAATTCCTCTACCGCAACCAACAAATCACTTCTCTCAATATCCTAGCAAAATTTGTAGAAAGCTCCCCCGTAACCATCATTGCCCTGTGTGTGACACCTCTGCCCCGACCACATCTCCCGAGGAGCCGTTCCTTCGAGGGAGTCTGGGCTGGTCCTGGGACAACGTCATTCAGGGTTCGTACCCAACAAGTCGATACAGATATTAGTAAAAACATAACATTACCTTTATCTGAAAATAATTCAATCAATAGTTCTTAAAGCAAACTTGTCCAATGTGGAAGCTAAAAAATTATTCGGGACGATCAACGACCAAATTATTCCTTAATCAAAACAATTATTGTCTAGGCCTACTTATTACAAAATAAATGCTCAGCACTGCTGTAACGAACGTCAGCCTCACATCTAACGAGCAATAACCCATACCTAATTAAGCACCTGCAAAAATAGGTGTATGAAAGGGGTGAGCTTCACTAAGCTCAGTGAGAGACCTCGATTTCTATATAAAATTCCCACCGTGGTACTTAGACAAAAAGGTCTCGATATCAAAGCAATCATATAGACATGGCATTACAGTTTATGCATCAATATTCATAGTATTCAAAGCATAATTCATGCGTCAATGCGGAAGCATCAATCAATCAATTATCTCTATAATCATGTAGCAGAGATATATAAGGCAACATGGAATGCTCTTAACTATATGCAATAATCAATCTATCAATTCACCTGTAGGTATTCAATCCATATGATTTCTATGTAGCTTTCTCATCTAAAGCTAAGTTGATAATCAGGAATACGATCTAGCGATAGGCGGTAGTGTGATCAAACACCTTGATACCCAAGCGCTGATAGTACCAGTAGTTGCCGGAGTGCCCGATGGCAAGGGATTTTGGATCCCTGGTTGGATTTTAGTTTCCCTTTTAGGGAGGCGTCGACTAACTGCGAGGCGGCCTCATAGCCCACGGCAATACGTGCGGGTGATTACAATCGATCAATTAAAACTAAACGTGCACAATTTTTTATCTGGTTTGAGGTGTCATGCCTTTTCTCTTATCATGCAAACATGGCATCTCTAGCATGCTTTCATGATTCCTAAACATGTCAATATGTAATGCAATAACCTAGTCATGACATAGGTATTAGGCATCTACTATTTACGCCTAGAAGTACAGTATGCTTCTCTATATTGTACAATCACTCAAGCTCTCAATCAATAAAATTCATACGATCAATAATCATTCAATAGGCATACATGCTTGTACTCATATTAAGCAAGTAGGCAATTCAAAGCATACATTTCATGTATAGCAAATCAAGGCAAGCAATCAATCAAGGCATACATCTCATATGTAGCAATTCAATTCCATTTACATGCAAAAGAGGCGTGGCCAACCTCTTAGTTTAGCCGATCAATCAAGTCTATAGTTCACTCATACTATATATAGTTCAATTAAACTTTTACAAAAATATCGAGTAAATCCCTCACCTTTCCTATAGCGTGAGTGGTCAACGATTGACGGGTTCGCTTCTAGGTCAACAGTAAACTCCTGCAGTACGAGCGTTCAAGTATAAATCACTACGTTTTGACTTTAAGGTTTGACTTCACATTTTACTCTTGATTTGACTTTATGGTCAACTTGGGTTGACTTTGACTTTTGGTCAACTAGAGTTGACTTGAACTTTTTGGGTCAACTAGGGTTGACTTGACTTTTGGTCAGAGGTCAAGGTCAATGGTCAAAGGTCAACTTTGGAAAATAAGGTCAATTATGGGTCTTATGGTCAATTTCAAGAATCATTTTAATTCCCATAAGGTCAAATTTTATGAATCTAGTATTATTAGGTACTTTTGGGGTCAATTTACAATAAGGTAAACTTTTAGGCAATAAGGCAATTTTCAAAACTAGAGGCATAAATCCTAGTTTAATTAACATTCAAGAAAGACATTAAATTATGTATTTATTTTATGAAAATCTAATTACTTGTTCTTCAATATTTCATAAAAATATAGTCTTTTAGCATGCTTTTTAATTCTAGATTCTTGTTTCAATCCAATATTTAAAACTAACCGTGAAGTCCTAAAATTACCACGAACTAACGATTTTCAAAAAGAAAGGAGAAAAGGAACAGTGGCGTAGGCATGGTAGCGGAATGGAGGCGGCACGGCGGCGGTGGTTCTCTCCCTTTCTCTGTCGATTTCTTTCTTCTTCTTGTTTCAAGAGTTCAAGCTTTTAATTCATGAACGTAAGGTTGTATATATAGGCAACCTCTAGGTTTAAGGTAATTCTAGAATCTCTTAAATCTAGGTAATTGCCAATCCATAAATTTCATTTTTTTGGATTGATCATAATTTCCAATTTCCAAATTTCAAGATCCTTTCCTTATGCTATAGCCGATTTTTCCTTCTCCAATTTATCTCCATTTTTGGTCATCTTTTATACCTACTTTAACTCTCAATCAATCAATTTATGCAATCAATCGGTCAATCAATTAGGCAATCAATCAATTAATAAATCGAGCAATTCAATCAATCAATTAAGCATTTAATTAAAGAATAAATCAATCAATTAGTAATTCATGAAATTTGAATTCATGATTAAAAATTAAGGCAAGCAAAATGTCTATTGTACCCCTTAAAATGTCTTGGGTTCTAGTCCGAAATTCTGGGTTCTCACAAGGTGCGCTATCCAGATCAAAAGCCCACACCACAGCAAGCAGTTCCTCCATTCCCACTGGCCGCAAAAGTGCTGTTTGGTCTTCCGGTGTTAGGCAAGGTGGGATGGAGGATAGAAGAGTAGCCTTGGCTTCCCCCACTCCCCCTGCTCTAATTCCGCTGCAAATAGTGTCCCATGGAAGCTCACTCCCACCACTCCAATCTCGTCCATAGAGGTTACAGTTCGGCCATCCGCCGTTCTTATCCTGAAAATGCCCGCTTTCACACGTCTTTGAAGGAGGGAGGAATGAAAAAATTTTATGTTCCGATCACCTTTCTTCAACCACTTAGCCCTTGAATTTTGCCTCCAAAAAATCTCCTCCTCAGGCTCGGACGTCCAAAGTTTTTTTTGCAATTCCATAGATATTCCCTATAAGGCAAGACATTTAAAATGATTCAGAATGATTCAATTTGGCAAAGTCTGTAGGGGAGTGTACCGTAAGTCGCGTATCCTCATGAGGCTTGTACCTACGACGCCTCATCGTGACCCCTCGAGCTACGATATGGTCATCCAGTAGATCTGAATCCGAGTTCTCCCGAGAGAGTATTGATTTTAGTAGTCATGCTGTGATGCATATATCATACTCCCTCCGTTCTATTAGAAGAGTCCATCTTGAGAAATATTTTTTGTTCCAATACTAGGGGAAGGGGGCATGGTGATCCTTTATTATTTTAGGTGAAAAATCATGTCTTGAGGAGGACTTAAAAACCTTACCTCACTGTTACAAATTCATCAAAGTGAATAGAAAAAATAGAGTACTTTAACCAAACCCTATACAGGAGTACTATTTCTTAAGTAATTCTGATTAATCTAATATTGGCACCGCCTCCCTATCCAATCGGACATGGGCGCGAAGAGTCCCATCAATTTGCAAACTAACTAGCCTCTAATTGTTTGTTTAAAAGGTATTACATTTAAAAAGAAAAATAAGTATCACTGGTTAAAAAAATAAAAAAAAGGTTCTGACTATCGTAAAGAATATGCACGTATCAATTTTAAAGGTTAAAGTTTTGTGCATGTGTGATCATTAGGCAGGAGACTAGCCATTGAGCAAAACATATTACTCCGACAATATTACAAAAGATCTGGTATGCTCGCTTAGTGCGATACATGTGAAGTTGTTTTTTTTGTAGGCACAAAATTAGATGATCAGTACCTATCATAATCCAAATTAAATTGACTTGGGTTGTGTACGACACTAGGTGTAAGAGTCAAAATCATGTGTAGACGCCATGAAATCTATGATTCCTTTTTTCACGATAATCACAGACCTGTTCTTGCTTCCTTAATCCTTCCTAACAAGCACAACAAATAATGTGTTAAATATCTAGAAATCGCATCAATTTTGTCCACAATCATAAATCGTGATATTAAATAATATTTCATGAATCAAAATAAATTGATTTCATTAAAAAAAACTAATTGTCCTATAGATACATTTTATATGAGTAAATTGCATATACCTTATCAAAATATCATGAAATTTAACGTACTCTAAACTTTTGAAATTATTGTCAGCACCCTTAATCTCTTAGTTATGGCATTAGAAAATCCTTGGTCAAAAGAACTAATAATAATTTTCAAAAGTTCAAGTGCGTTTAGTAGATTCATGATATTTTTTTAAGGTAAAGGTAATTTACATTTTTAGGATGTATGTATGGTACAATTAATTTTGCTTGACGAAATTAATTTGTATTGTTTAGTTAACAATTATTTAATTTTATAGGTTTATAATTATCAACTAGATTGAAGCGTTTGTTAGATCTTTGATGGGTTTGTTATGTATTCAACACGTTATTCAATCTGTTTGTCGTGTTCAACGTGTTATTCAATTTGTTTGTTAAGTATTTAGTATATTAGTTAATGTATTTATTACATGTTTAATACGTTATTTAATGTGTTCGTTGCCTGTTGAACATGTTATTTAATGTATTTGTTATGTATTTACTATGTCTGTTACGTGTATACTATTTTTTATTTAGTTAATGTGCATGTTGCGTATTTAATATATTAACTAATGCGTTTATATTTATTAATCAGGAACTTTCTATAAATTGACGAAATTGTGTATTATTTAAATCCAATGATTTAAATTTTTTTTTATATTCCAATTAAGTAACTAACCTTAATGTCATCTCTAAGGTGCATATTTCTTATATATATATATATATATATATATGTAATTTCATTTATGATAAAAAATTATTATTTTTAATTATTTCTCTTTAATTAATATTGCTTTAGAATATCAGCGATCTTATTTTATTCATTATTTTTTAAATTTCTTCTGTTTGCTTCAGTTTTTTTTCTTGATTTGTGTTTAGGAAATCACTTTTTATGTCCATAAGGCGACTATTATTTTTATGTTATCTTTTTCTCATAGTAAGTGTGATGTTGTTTCTATTCACATTGGTACAGTTGAAAATATGGGTTTCTAAGATGGACATTTTCATTGGTACTATTTACATTTGGACTAGTCCCAATCTCAAAATGACAAAATTGAAGAGAGTAGTGGCAGAATCTCACCACCATTTCCCCTGAATTTTTACTATTTTGGAGTTGCCAAAAAAATTTTAGATTAGAGGACCCAAATCCCGCGAATAATAATTTATGAATTTTTTTAACCACATCAGTTACAATCTATAAATTTATCTTATGCTATAATTTTTCCACAAAGTAATGTATCTTACTTCTTCAATTAATCTTTGATGAGTCCCATGGCTCTATTACTACACATTGCTAAAATTACAGAGTACTATTTATTGTCATTAGTACTACTACCATTGCTAGCTCACTACTGTTGGTCTACAACATCAAACAATTCATCCATAAACTCCTACAAAGTTTAAGAAAATGGATCCAAGATATAACTTCCCCAAATGCTCTTGCGCTTTAGTAATCATGGAGCCATTGCAGTGAGCACTGAAATTCATTGCTTCCAAAATCTTACCAAAGCCATTGAATTTTAACACAAATGCCTAAGTTGTGGAAGTTGTAGAAACTTTCAGTCCCATACCCACCCAAAAATCTCCATTCATAGTTCTTTTTATATTATCCGGTGTTCCCGGAAGATTTATCAACGTTTCAACACTACCCTCCTTGTGACCCTTGAGCCAAAAGCATTGGATTCTATTCTTTCTGAACTCAGAAAATACCAAATACCAAGTATTTTTACTCACTGCGAGGCCTGTTGGTCCAGATAATCCGCTGAGCAACAGTGTCAACTTTGCAATTTTGATGTTGTACTTGTAGAGCTTCCCAAATGTGTCATTTCCATTGATGACCCTACAAAAACACAAAACCAATTTTAGAGTCATTTGAGTAGTATATGGTCAGTAAACAAATTGCACTATTATTCATGAAATATGTTTCAACTTGCTCTCGAATATTGTCCAGCAATCTATGAAATAAACATTTCACTATGCTCGATCGATGTCTATTGCATCTAGGAAGGGGAAATTTGAGCCTTTGAATCCGGCTGGAAGCTGGGTGCCTAACCCGCCGGAAGGTGAGATTACCAGGAATCTATAGAAATATATTTAATTGTGTATAAATAATGGCATGCCTTTACATTGAGTGTAATCTCTAATTTATAGCTAACCTTTACATATGATAAGAAAAATTAATTTCAGGAATAATTCTAGAGATACAACATTAATGGGAGGAGGATTGTATAGAGAGGATAATGGGATAAGGGTTTGACTGACACGGCTAGCTTCAGGGGACGACCTGGGGAGCTCACCTCGGCTTCACTAACTCTTATCTCTAACATGCCCCCGCAAGTTGAACGTCTATGAGGAGAGACGAATCTTGATCATCAAGTCTTGAAATCTGGACCGAGGTAGTGGTTTGATGAGGGCATCAACTAGTTGGTCCGCCGAGGAGACGTGTGACCCATAAAGTGCCATTTTGAACTTGTTCATAGATAAAGTGAAAGTCAAGGGCTAAATGCTTCATGCGCGAATGGAAGACGGGGTTGAAGCATAGATGTGTTGCCCCCACATTGTCACAGTAGATGACCAGTTGTTGGGGGAGTGAGACTGCCAGTTCACCGAGGAGGGAGGTGATCTAGCTGACCTCGGCTGCAGTCGAGGCAACAGATTGATAC
Source organism: Leptodermis oblonga (assembly GCA_016801395.1). Lineage (NCBI taxonomy): Eukaryota > Viridiplantae > Streptophyta > Magnoliopsida > Gentianales > Rubiaceae > Leptodermis > Leptodermis oblonga. The sequence goes on along the minus strand of CM028750.1, from coordinate 19,674,622 downwards.
TCAGCTTCGGTGGAAGAACGAGCGACAGTGCTTTGTTTCTTTGAGCTCAATGATATAGGGTTGCGAGTTAGTTACACAATATAAGCACTTTTGGAGGTGAGGTCGTCTTTGTTGCCCACCCAGTCAGCATCAGAGTATACGTGGAAGGCAAGAGGCTACTGGTGGTAGAGAAGGATTCCACAATCAATAGTGCCATAGAGATAGCGAAGAGGTCACTTGGCTTTATTCCAATGGTCAGTGGTGAGATGATGCATGTATTGGGACAACTTGTTAACCACATATGCATTGTCTGGTCGGGTGAGTGTCAGATATTGGAGACTGCCAAACACAGCTCAGAACTCAGTGGGGTCGGAGAGGGTCGGACTAGCGTGGAGTGTGAGTTTGGGTGATGTGGCAAGGGGAGTGGCAACCGGACGAGCATCAGTTATCTTTGTTCAAACCAGGAGCAGCCCACGGGGTTGGGGAGTGACCTCAATCCCAAGGAAGTAGTGGAGGGGGCCGAGATCTTTAAGAGAGAAGCTACGGGCAAGAGTAAAGATGAAGGCCTGAACTTTGGTTGTATTGTTACCTGTAATGATGATGTTATCCACATAGACAAGGAGTAGGAGTGTGGTGCTGTTGTCTTTGCAGATGAACAATGAGGTGTTGGCAACAGAGTTCCTGAAGCGGGATGCAAGTAGGAAGTGGCGAAGTTCATTGTACCATGCCCAAGGAGCTTACTTGAGCCCGTATATCGCCTTTCGTACCCTGCAGACATGGTGAGGGTTGTCGGCATCAACAAAGCCTTGGGGCTGAGCCATGTAGACAACATCCATAAGGGTGCCTTGGAGAAAGGCATTGTTGACATCAAGCTGGCGGAGGTCCCATCCCCAGCTGATGACAAGTGAGAGAACCAGACAAATGGTGGTTGGTTTGACCACCGGGCTGAACATCTCATGGTAGTCCACACCTGGCCATTGATGGAAGCCTTTGTCTACCAAGCGAGCCTTGTACCTGTCAACAGAACCATCAGATAACCTTTTGATACGAAAAATCTATTTGTACCCCACAAGATTCTGCTCAGCTGAGGGAGGGACCAGCTCCCAAGTCTCATTCCGAACTAAGGCATCAAACTCCTCGGACATAGATTTGCGCCAGCAGATATCTTTGAGAGCTTGGGTCACACAGGTTGGCTCAATGTCGGGGAAGTGTTGGGCCCAGAGGGTCAGTTTACGGTTGGGTTTGTGAATGTTGTTTTGTGAGCAAGTGATTATCGTGAAGGTGCGGGCTGGGGGAGGTGGTTGTGCCAGGGAGCGAAGAGGTGGTGATGGGGGGTTGAGTGATAAAACGATGCTGATGGAGAGGCCAAGGCTGAGGCTGAGGCTGAGGAGGAGGACGGGGACGAGGTCAAGGCTGGGGATGAGGTATAGGTCGGGGAGGAGGTCGAGGCCAGGGACGAGGTATAGGCCGGGGAAGAGGTCGAGGCCGGGGATGAGGTTAAGGTCGGGGACGAGGTCGAGACCGGGGATGGGGTTAAGGCCGAGATTGAGGTCGGAGCCGGAGTTGGTGGAGGTCGGACATCCAGTGTGGTAGAATCGGCTAGCAAGGCACCACTGGAACTACCTGCAGATGATGTGTATGACATCGGCAGGTGAGCAAGGGATGGGAGCCAGGCCGCAGTAATGTAGTCCGTAGGACGGGCATGGTGCCGATAGAGGTTGGATATGAGAAACTGAGACTCAATAAACCAAACATGACAAGAGGAGAAGAGCTGTTGGGTGCTGGGGTTAAAGCACAGGTAAGCACTTTGAGTGAGAGAGTAGCCCAGAAATACACAAAGGGGTGGAGCGAGATGCGAGTTTGTGAGCGGAGTAAGGGCGAAGCTAAGGGTAGCATAGAAAACCAAAGGCTCAAAGTTTGTGGTAATTGGGTGGTGAACCGAATAGTTTGTGGCCGGGAGATGTCATGTTAAGGGTTGGTGTTGGAAGATGATTGATGAGGTACACAGCAGTGGCAAAGGCATAGGACCAGAATTGGAGGGGAAAGGGTTTGGAGAGAAGCGAGAGACCAGTTTCAACAATGTGATGGTGTTGCCTTTCGGAGAACCCATTGTGTTCCGGGGTGTGTGATGGGATGGTGAGGTGTGAGATGCCAATTGTGGATAAGTAGTGGGCAAGAGCAGTGGTCTTAGTGAGGTCCGTGCATTGTCTGAATATAGGCTAATAATTTTCCAGGAGAAGAAATTTTCGACAAGGGCTTTGTAGCTGGGGAGGATAGTGCCAACATCAGATTTGAGTTTGAGGGGGTACAGCCAGATGTAGTGGGTGAAGTTATCCACAAAAATGACATAGTATTTGTAGCCATCGACAGAAGGGGTGGGGGAGAGGAGATGTAGACACAAGTGATGAGACAGAAAATGGTAATTAATGACTTTTATTGCTCAGACAGTCATGACAGTAAGAGGTGCTAGAATGAGTCCTGTCTACATCTAGACCAAATTTAGAAGTGATGTGTCTCTGAGTTGACTCGGATGAATGACCAAGGTGGTGATGCCATGTACTAGCCAGAGATTTGCTATTGGTGTAAGCAGAGGGAGGCTGGGGCGAGGTCAGAGACTTGGATTTGGAGTGGAGCAAGGCCTAAGTGCAGGTTGGCCATTCATACACACCATCTTTAGTTTGTCCTTCCAGCAGCTGGGTTCTTGTCAGTAGATCCTTCACATGAAAATAAGATGGCAAGAATTCAATGGAAGTATTGTTGGTTTTGCAGAATTAAGATATGGAGATCAGATTTCTTTTCATTTAGGAACAAAGAGAACATCATGTAAGTGAAAAGTGTGAGAGGAGGTGGGAAGGGAAGATAGGCCAGTTCTGGAGATGTGGAGCCCAATACCATCACCGATCACGACGTCATCAAACCCATCATACAGGGAGTGAAGAGAGAGGTTGTCAACGTCTGAGGTGACATGGTGGGATGCGCCATTGTCAAGAAGCCAGGTGGGAGTCGCGGCTGCTGATGTCTGAGCGGCATAGGCCGGTGGTGGCCTCTGGGGTCCAGGGGGTGAGGGGCGGGTTCCCCCTTGGTTGGTGATCGGGACTAGACTGAAGAGGGGACAGTGGGCAACGGAGTGACCTAGTTGTTTGTAGCCTTGGCGCTTACCCAGATACTTAGAGGGCTGGGGTGCAGGATGAGGAGACTGGGCCGGAGCCGAGTGTTGAGGTCCGAGGCCGGAGGGCCGGGGTGAGAACTGCCAGGGTTGGTTGGGCCGAGGTGCGGACGAGCACAACTGGTGTTGGGGCGTTGAGTGGCAAGGAGGACCGGTGTGGCGAGTCACAACTGCGTTGGCTGTGGCAGGGTGTGCGAATGAGGGAGCTGAAGACTGCCTCAGAGCTAGTTCGCGGTTGATGAGTTTCTCATGGAGTTCGTCGAACGAGATTGGGGTGTCCCGTTCATCGACGATGTCAGCGATGTGGCTATAGTCCTCATCGAGACGCGCCAAGATTGATTCGATGAGGTCCTCATGGTCTAGCTATTTGCCGAGGGCTGCGAGTTCATCAGATTTGCCTTTGATGAAGTGCAGGAAATCCGAGATCGACTGGGAGCCTTTCATCGCGCGCTTGATTTGGTCTTTGATCTGTTTGATGTGACCGCGAGTCAGGCGAGCATATGTGTTGGCAAGTGTCTGTCATGCGTCGCAGGACGAGGTGGAATTCTGGATGAGAGAAATGAGGTTGGACGAGATGGAACCAACAAGGGAGCCAAACAACAGTTTGTCTTGTCGGGTCCATGGCAGGTAGGCCGAGTTGGGTGTTTCACCATCAGTTGTGCGGACAGTGATCGGTGGGCAGGGATGCGAGTCATTAATGTACTTCTAGAGGTCATAGCCAATGAGGATGGCCTCAGCTTGAAGTTTCCATGCGATGTAGTTGGTGGATGTGAGTTTTATGAGGTTGGTGTGAGAGAGGTTTATGAGGTGAAGGTAGGGGTGTTCATGGTTTACCCAAACCGGAAAAACCGTCCGGACCAAACCAATTTTGGTTAAAATGGTTTTGTTAAAATGGTTAATGGTTCGGTCTTTTAACCAAACCGTTTATAAAAAGAGGTTAACGGTTCGGTTATTGATTTTAGTAACCTAGAACCTAGCACTGGAAAAAGTAGTTTAATATCATGGAAATTTGATCAACAGAGATTTAGGAAAGAATTATGCCATATGTTGATTGTTGATGAACTCCCATTTAAGTTTGTGGAGGGAACAGGTTTCAAACATTATATGAATGTTGTTTGCCCACATGTTGTCTTCCTGTCTAGATCAACAATAACTGGGGATTGTCATCAGTTGTATGTTGATGAGAAAGCAAAACTTAAGGTGCAGCTTAAACATGTACCTGGGAAGTTATGTTTCACTATTTGATACATGGACATCTTTGCAGAAAATAAATCACATGTGCATTACAGCTCATTACATTTATCATGATTGGAAGTTAAATAAAAAGGTGATAAATTTCTGTCCAATTTCAAGTCATAGAGGGAATGATATTGGGAGAGCAATTGAAAAGTGTTTGTTTGACAGCGGTGTTGATAAGGTGTTGACTGTTACGGTGGATAATGCAACTTCAAATGATGTTGCCATAGGATATTTGAAATTTTTTTTTTTGCTAATAGTCATAACTATATCTTGGGAGGAAAGTGGACACATGTGAGGTGTATGGCTCATATAATGAACTTAATCTTTCAAGATGGTTACCGATATCAAGGGAAGTCTATTAATCGTGTTAGGGCAGCTGTAAAGTATGTTAGGCAGTCACCTACTAGGTTGAAAAAATTTCAGGAATTTGCTATTGAAGAAAAATGTGATAGTAAAATGATGCTTTCCTTAGATGTCTCTACCAGATGGAATTCCACTTATATAATGTTGTCTACAGCAGAGGTTTATGAAAGAGCATTTGTTAGCCTAGATGCAAGTGATAGTATCTGAAGAACTTCATAAAGACAATGCTCCAGGAGTGCCTTCACATTCTGATTAGGAGAAGATAAGAAAACTAATTGTGTTTCTTCTGCATTTTTATGATCTTACTGTGAAAGTTTCTGGGACCAACTATGTTACTGCTGATACTTTCTTTGAAGATATTAGTACTGTTTATCGAATTTTGGGAGATTACATTGCTGGTGATGATCTTGACCTTCAAACAATGGCAATTCAGATGAAAGAGAAATATAATAAATAAATGGGAAACGTGGACAACTTCAACATGATCATTTATACTACTGCGATGCTAGATCCCAGGAACAAATATGGGTATCTTAAGTTTGTCTTAGAAAGTATGTATGGTAAACAATGTGGGCAAACTGTGGCTAAACTTGCATTTGGCTCCTTTTTTGAGTTGTTTGAGGATTATAAGAGGATTTATAGCTCTCATTCTAGCTTGTCCTCTTTGCATTCTTCTTCAATGAGAGATATAGATCCTCTAAAAAAAAGTGAAAGATAGGCAACGTGATGAGTACAAGAAGAAGAAGATTGAAACTGGTGGAGACTCCAAATAAGAATTGGAAAGATATTTGCATGAGGCAGATGAGGATGACAGTCAAAAATTTGATATTTTAGATTGGTGGAAAGTGAACAGCCCAAGATTTCCCATTTTGTCCAAAATGGCGCGTGATGTTTTGGCCATACCAATCTCTACTGTTTCATCTGAATCTACTTTCAGCACTGGAGGCAGGGTTCTTGATGCGTTTAGAAGTTCTTTGACTCCTTGGTTGGTGCAAGCTTTGATATGCACTCAAGATTGGCTTCGTGTTGCAGCTCCAATAAATGTAGAAGAAAATATAGAAGAACTCCAAATGCTTGAGGAAGGTATTATATATCCTGATTTACTATTTTCTATGATACAATTGCCATTTAGAAAGAAAAAAAAAAGTGAAATTGTGTTGCCTTTTTAACCATAATTTATTTTCACTTTTCTGTTTAGAGCTGATAACTTTATGATCAGAATCATTATCAACAATCATTGATGTGTAGTGCACTCAAGAGTTGATCTGTAAGTGAACATTACTTCCTTAAAACATTTGAGTGTTCAGTAGAAAATATGAAGCAATGTTTATTTGGACCCCAGTACGGTTGCTTTCAAGTTTAAATATTCTTTTTAGATTTTCCATTATTTGAATAATTGTTGTTGTTAATTTTTCCTTTCAGGCTGATTTGGAAGTTCGAATTTGAAAGGTGTATTAGCCAATAAGGACTTGCAAGTTGGAAGACTAAAAAGTTCAAGTTCCAGACCTTTCAAATTAGACTATTAAGTATTTGATTTTATAAATTTGTGTGTTTTTTTAATTATTATTTTATAAATCATCTTTCAGTTAGATACTTGCCATATACATTAAGATGTCTAAATTATCTTTCAATCATAAATTTGCGTTAATTTTTTCTAATTTCAATAATTATAAATGTGTCTTTGGATTGTAACCATGAAATTTTATCTCAAATAATTTAGCGCTTTTTGTTATTTAATTTGATATACTTGTTTCATAATAAAATTATAAAATTATAGAATAATGCACTACGATTTTACTTTTTTATAAAAAAAAACTCTTTATCAAATAATATAATTATTTTTTGGGTTAAAATGGTGATCGCACCAAAAAACCGAAATTATTTCGATTTTTCGGTTTCGGTGGACCCTTTTTTTTGGTTTGGTTTTCGGGTGGTTTTTTTTTTCCTATAGAAAAACCCAAAAAACAGAAAAAATTTTAACCAAAAATCGAAAAAACCGCACCGTGAACACCCCTAGGTGACGGGATTCGGTTGAGGAGGAGCCATTGGGCAACTAGGTGGAATTGGTTTGGTTGGGGATGTCAACGATCTGATGATCAACGTCCATAGTAGCGATGATGGGAAAAAAAGAGTGGTATGTTGGGAGCGGTTTAGGATGAGGAGGCTATGATACTATATAGAAATATATTCAATTGTGTATAAATAATGGCATACCTTTACATTGAGTGTAATCTCCTATTTATAGCTAACCTTTACACATATGATAAGAACAAATTAATTACAGGAATAATTCTAGGGATACAACATTAAATGGAGGAGGATTGCATGGAGAGGATAATGGGATAGGAGTTTGACTGATACGGTTGGCTTCATGAGACGACCTGGGGAGATGACTTCGGCTTCACTAACTCTTATCTCTAACAGAATCCCATATGTCTATCGACGACATAAAGATGACCGGTGAACAAATCAAAGCTAAGACCTTCTGGTCTTCCACATATTTTTAAAGTCGTTGCGTCAAAGCTGTTAGCACCAGAACATTTTTCCCTTGTCCTATAGAATTATATACAAGATGAGTGTTCTTATAAGGGAAATTTCAACTGCAGCGATTAATTAATGTCTAATTTATTGAAAGGAGAAAAGTTTACCAGTAAGGTGAGGTTGTTTTAAAATCGACAAACCCGACACTTGAATCCTGGTATTTAAGGTTTCGGCCGTCTGCAACTCCGGTGTATGGTCCTCGTCCTCAGGGATCAAAAGCAAAGGCCTTAGGCCCTGAGGCATTTGCTCGTTGCAAGGAGGGTTTTGTGAATGAAGGAGAGGAGCTGTTGCAATAGACAAACAGCTGAAAATACACAAGAAATGTGAAAATAATCCGAACCTTGGTTGGATAATGGTGTTTGATGAGACAGACTTAATTTACCAATGGATTTCCTACTTTTTGGCTTCTTTGAGTCATTAACTGGAGGAGAGAATATTGGAGAAGAGAAAGGCAGTTAACAGAGAATATATAAAGACTTTTCTATGGGCAAAATAAAAGAAAGGAAGAGCTGTAACATAATTCAAATGTGTGATTTCGAATTAGATAGAATCAAAGCAGATGAAATGAAACTTGTGTAATAGAGTTTTGGGCTTAAATCCTGCCATAACTCATTGTATCAAAATCAGAAATGCTTAAACTGCTGATGAATTCAAGATAATTCTGTCTAGCAGGAATGAGGACATATGAATTAACACAGTGCTATTAATGAATGAGGACAAGAGTTTTTGTTTTTTCCTGAGGAGGAGAGAAGGATTCCATATATATTGACAGCAACACACGTGCGATTACGATTACTGATTAGTGTAATGTAGTGTCGCCTCTCCACCCAACATAAAATATGCTTTGTCTCGGGAGATTAATGCTGGATGATTTTAAATGTTTGTAAATTTTCCTTTATTATAGAACTATGTAATAAATGACAAGTACTTTGTTTTATAAAATCATATTTATGTTTAAAATCAATTACTTCGATAATTTTATTGACGAGAAATTATATTTGTCAAATTTCAGAAGTGTTGTTGTTGTTTAATTGTAAGTTTTGTGTAACACGGGTTTATACATGCAATCATTGTTCATGCGAATAGTATTGGTACTGTTTATGTGAACAATACTCTCTTTTTTTAACCTTAAAATTGATACTACAAAGAAAACCAAACTGATTTATAATTTGAGTGTAGCAATTGTGCTCTTAAAGAGTAGCTCTTAGAAAAAAAAAAAAAAAAAAAAAAAATCTCTTGAATGAGTATGAGAGCTAACTGATACTATTTCAATAGTGCACTAATACCAAGATTTTGTCAAAAAAAATAAAAATAAAAAATTGTTGGATAGATGCTTGCGTGGATGACGCGGCATCGCATGTATAAATCGTGTCACAGGAATAAACCCGTTTCATCCAAATTTTTTTTATGTTGTTTCTCTAGTAGTATATTTTTACTTTAGTGTTTATAATCCACACGTGAACTTAATACCGCCCACTTTGTGGAACCTAAGTCTAGCAGACATTGGACACTATCCACAAGAGATACTTGGTGTACCACTTTGGAACACCACTGTTGCATTCTGTGGTACGGCATGGGAGGCGTCTCTACACCAAATGGGGACTGAACAACACTATCGGGGACTTGTACACCACTTGGGGACAATGTTACAGATGACTTGCACATCACATATCAACATACCATCAGTAGAGAGTAGTTCCTAAAGTATTGACAAGTGTGTGTGTCAGTAATGTATTTTTTAAATTAAATATAATTTATAATTTTTTAAAAATTTCTGAACATAGCTATGAATATTGTTTTTAAAAAATTATGAAATTTTAATGACGTTACAAAAAAATATTTCAATAAGTGATGGTATATTTTTAAATTAGGATACATGATATTTTTTCTTAAAAAACGTCATCATGTAATAAATATTTTAATAAATAAGTGAAATACCAAAAATGTCAGTATTCATGTGGAAATTTTTGAATAGTTTCGCTTGTATGGTATCACATCTTGTGATGCATTTTAAAAGCTCTTTAAATTATGATTAAGATGTAGTTTAAAAGCTCTTTAAATTATGATTTGAGATATTGTATGTATCACATTTTGAAATGTATTTTGGAATGCAATTCAAAATATAATTGGAAATGTTGTATAGTATTGTATATTTATATTTCTCTTTTCTAATTTTATGTCACCATAAAGTTCTTAATATATTTTCTTCATTCAAAAAACTTTTATTTGGATTCACATTTTTTATTTCCTTTTTTACTGTATACTCTTCAATTTTCAAATTAAATTGTTAGATTTCTTTTATACTTTAAACAAATTATTAAATTTCTATATTTTAATTATTATTACTTTTCTTTTTCTTTTTTTTTTCATATTTCTCTCATACAGTTATCGTATTTATCTGTTCTCAAAATCATTATCTTCCCTTTTAATTACAATAATCATCACCTTTAATTTTAATAATTATTTCATTCTTTTCACTTATCACCCTCATAGCCACCACCACAGCCAACCACCATCTGCCCACCATAGTCGTCGTCCACCACTGCCATTGATGTGAATCCTTGATTCCAACTTGTGAAAACAAGAATTCAATGCGAAAAGTTGTCAAGGAAAGTCTGTATGCAAGACGTAGCTCTCAAAACTCAAGAATCCTTACCCTTGGATTCGGCAGACTACTAATTTAACAAGTTAAATTAAACACGCAATTCGAACTAAGTGGAGAATAATAGAGGCAAAACAAAGCTTGCAATTAGATAGAACAATTATCTAATTAGCCTATAGTTCTTGTATTTTAGCAACTAACAAAGCATGCAAATTACTTAAGCCAAAATAAAGAAGAGTGAATAATAAAGTATAAACTTTCATTCAATTAATCATTGAGTAATAATAAAGTGCAGCACCCATATTTATAGGTATAGGGAGCACGAAATTTACAAGGAAAAATAAGGAAAGAAAACACAAAATTGGAACTTAATCAAGAGATTAAGTAACTCACAAAAATCAGCAAGAAAAAGAAACTTACTTACTGAAAAAGTAAAAGAAAAGAAGGGGAAATTTTGTCTTCCATTAGGAAAGATTATGAACGAAATTCTAAAGGAAAAAAGGAAGAGGAAATTTCGAAAATAAAGAGGAAAAAAGAAAAGAGGAAACTTAACCAAGAGATTAAGTAACATTGACAAGAATTGGAAACAAGGAGAAAAGAAGCATCTCCTTATTTTTGGAAATTACAAATATGGAAACTATGAAGAGAATTAGGTAACATGCACAATACCTTAATTTCTCTTAAACCCTAGAACACTTAAGTAAAAACCCTAATTTGCATATAGACTTCCTTGTGAGCTTGTTGGGCTTGGCCGAATTTAAATGAGATGGCTTGATGGAATTCGACCCAATTGATATAACATAATGATGTAGATGTAAGAAGGTTATGGAATATTCTGAAAGCTCCCAAAATCATTTTGAAAACTCAAAAATATTTCATTCCCAAAAGTCTTCAAATTGTAAAAACTCCATTTCTTCACTGGAAAGACTTGTAGTTACCATTTCCATCATTTTCTTAGCTCGTAAATACCATTTTCACCATTTCGACAACTTGGAAATACCATTTCCACCATTTCCTCAACGGGAAGGATTAATATTCACCATTTCCACTTTGATGGAGAGTAGGGTAACTCTTGTAAGCTTCATTTCCTTCTCATTAAGTTCATTGGAGCTCTCATAACTTGTGTTGTTTTAGCCTTGGATTTCCTCATTAGCCACCACCCACCATCACTGTCGTCCACCACTATTGCTAGCCATTACCATCACCCAACACTGCCAACGCCCATTTCTAGAACAACCACTATGCCCCCATAACATTCTCCCAACAACATCAATTACCACCACCATCCTCCAACAACAATAACCACCATCACCGTCCAACACCAACAACATCCACCACCACCGTCCAACAACAACAACGTCAACCACCATCGCACTATCCATTCACCACCACCCCCCTATAGAAATCAATAAAATTAATTTATTAGATACCAAAATTAGATGCTAAATTAAATTGAAAGTAAATCAGTACATAAAAAGAAGAACACTCACTGCCGAGTATTGAGAAAAGCGAAAAAAGGAGCTTGTGTTTCGCAAAACTCGTACCTTACAATACTTCTTCAAAATTGGTCCCACCAATCGTCTTGGCGATGGGTTTTTTTTTTCCCCCTAGGAGTTGAACGGCTGAAGAAAATGTAATCGTTGTCAGTTAGAGATTATGAAAACGATATATGGGTTTGGGAAGAACCGTGTTCTGAAATACGTTTTGAGTATATTTTGAAATTTTATCTCAAAACACTTTCCAAACAATGCTCCAAAATACACTTCAAGAGATAAAATCTCAAAATCCATTATGTACAAATTTTGGGCCTAAGGTCCACTATTTTTCTCCGAAAACACATTCGAAGAGTGGGTTCCATACATTTCATACTTCCTTATTGATAATGGCTTCAAGTAATTTGTCTTCAAAGTGCGTTTTTGCTAAAATCTAGATGAAACGGAGCTTTTTTTATTTTTTAGTTTTCCAATGCCCAAAAGCATTAGCAGTTTGCAGAGCACTTTGAAAGTATTTTGGGATAGTGATCAATGGGATGTGAACTATTTGCGCTGTTCATTAGGCGTGTATCTTTGGCTATAAAACAAGTTGCACACGTTCTTCCCTTCATAATATGTTGGATAATGTAAAAAATTAGGGCATGTATAGTATCAAATCCCAAAATGTGGAAAATTAGGGCCTGTATAATATCACATTGCAAAATGCATTTTGGGATGTGTTTTAAAATATTTAAATTATGATTTGAGATTTTGTATAGTATCACATCTTGAAATACATTTCAGAATGTGTTTAAATATATGATTTGAGATATTGTATTTATTGCAATTTTTTTTTAAAAAAATCCTTTTTTCATCCGAAGGTGATACTTGAACAAAGTATTACGGATACTCATGAACAATTGAAATCTCAGTTTGCAACCTAAAAGGGAGATGGGCTGAATTACATTCTTGGAAATTTAAAATTTTCGTCTTAAAAATCACTTGACAAATCCTTTTCAAAAACAAGTTTTAAAACCAATTGAAAACTAGTTTTCCAAGTGAGATGTGTGTGAAGTGATTTGCTTAAAACATGAAAGATAAGAAGACACACCAAAAAAAAATATATAGTGTTTCGGATTCCCCTTAAATCCTAGTCCACTCTCCAAATTCTACAACTTGAGATTTCCCTAATTCAATATGAGAAACACTTAATGGTGTGTCTTAAACCTTACAAGTACTTAAGATCAAACTCTTAATCCTAAAGATTTTTCCCTTGCCTAATCTAATTCTAGACTAGGACTTGTGTCTAATCTAACTCTAGATTAAGACTTCCACTACCACAGAATGAGCTAAAGGAGGCGCCCCTTTGGAGGCAGGTGCACTAACACCCGCCTCCAGGTGTTGCTTCCCCTGCCTCCGAATATCTCTTTCATTGGAGGTGGGTGAAGGCAACACCCGCCTCCAATAAGCTATAGCTTATTGGAGGCGGGTGCTGCCTTCACCCGCCTCCAATGATTCACATATTTGGAGGCGGGTGAAAGCAACACCCACCTCCAAATATGGAGGATCTAAATGGAGGCGGGTGTTAGTGCACCCGCCTCCAATTAAGACATAAAATTAATCAATATACATTTAATCAATAAATGGTATAATCAATATACATAAAATTAAAAGGAAAATTTCAAACGCACCGCATAAAAAGTAAATAAATATCATAACAAAATGATAAAGAATATGACACGTTTAAGAACCTGTAATAAGTCAGTTTTTATAACTTGCAGTTTGTATTAAAATTCATATTTTTAAATGGCTTCTAGTACACAAGGTAGTCGTGAATAATAAAAACACAAGTTTTAGAAAGAAATATATAAATATATACTTTCAATTTTAACTTTAAATACATGAGTATATGTAGCCTAGTGGTAAATTTAATGTGCAAGAGTCAAGTGATTCTGCAGGCACGAGTTTGATTCCAACCGAAGCCATAAATTGAAGAAAAAAAATTAAATAAAAACCCGACACTATAAAAAAAAAAATGGGTGATTGGAATTGCACCCACCACCAATAACTAGTTATTGGAGGCGGGTGCAAATTGATCAAGGGATGTAGGTGCGGGCCCCTCCAAAGGGAGGCGCCCTCACCCGCCTCCTCAGTCCCTTAGGACCCGCCTCCCTTGGGAGGTTTTGCACTAGTGTTCCTTGCTTAATCCAACCTCTTAGATAGGATTTTTCTCATTTGCCTAAACTAACTATGGAATATGACTTTTGCTAAATGCCTAACTTACCTTTGACCTAGTACTTCACCTATTTTTCTAAACTCAACCTCTTGAGTTAGCACTTTTACAAATGGCTGCACCAACCTCTTGGTTAGAACTTTGACAATTGCCTACACTCTACCCCTTGAATTAGGACTTCTACTTCTACTCTTTCTGCTTATTTCATGCATGACTCTTTCTTAAGAGTTTAGGATTTCTCCTCACATACAAGTTTGTCTAACACACATCTAAAGTGTATAGGACTTCTCTCTTTGTGTATCTAAAAGGATACCTCTTCAAATTGAGGTTCACAATGAAGTACACAAATGACCTCTTCCTAAAATACTCAAATATCCTAGCTCAAATGGCTAATCTAACATGTAGATTAATGAAAGTAACCTCACAAATGTATCTTGAGTGTAGGAGACTTATTGAGATCATTAACCTTCTTTCCAAGTTTGAGGGTATTTATAGAAGTGGAAAAATGGCTTCAAACGGCTAGCAAAAATTTGGCCTATTAGAGGGTACGATGGCTAGGTTCGACGTCGAACTTGGTTGTCGAACCTGCTTCCCCTTTTTGCAATGGCTAATTGCTTTTCTAAATGTGTCTAACGGCTAGAAGGATCGACTTCGAAGGGGTTTCTAATGTCGGTGTCGAACTAGCATTGATGTTGAAGGGCCTTTGTGTCCGCTGTCCCACCGAAACATAAACATCTTCAGTTTTTAAGCATTTATTCTCTTTCTTGTTCTGGTCTAGCTTTTCTTTGGATTTTAATATAGGTAAAAAACCAAAATGTGCAATCAATAATCTATTAGCCAAAGGGAAAATTAAAATAGTATAAAACTCCACTTCTATAATTTATGTACTTTCATTCATACACTACTACAAAACGGAGCTTTAATGGCGGTTATAAAGGGCTTTTAACGGCGGGGTTTAGCATTTTTGAACCGCCATCTATCTGGCAGCCGTTATAAGTTATCGGACTTTCTACTGCGGGTGTGACCCGCCGTGGAAAGTGTGAGGTTTCCACGGCGGTTCAAGGTTTAACCGCCGTGGAAAGTGTAACCTTTCCACGGCGGTTCAACCTTGACCCGCCGTGGAAACCTCACACTTTCCACGGCGTGTCAAGGTTGAACCGCCGTGGAAATCTTACACTTTTCCACGGCGGTTCAACCTTCACCGCCGTGGAAAGTGAGGTTTCCCGTGGAAAATTGTAAGATTTCCACGGCGGTTCAACCTTGAACCGCCGTGAAACCTCACACTTTCCACGGCGGTTCAAGGTTGACACGCCGTGGAAATTGTAAGATTTCCACGGCGGTTCAACCTTGAACCGCCGTGGAAAGTGGCTACTTTTTATTACAAATATCAGGAATATACAAATATTACAAATATCACCAATATACAAATTTATTACAAATATCACCAATATACAAATTGAATTCGCTTTTATAACACAGCATATCCAAAAAATATTTGTACAACTCTAATATGAACAAGTTTAATTAGTATCCTTCTACTACTACGGATGCTCCAAAATATATCTAGCGCATATTTTTCGCACTGCATCTATATCCACATTGCTTAATGGAGTGCGGTCGATCTTGAAGTGCTGCAACAGAGTTTTTTGAAATTAAAAACTACCCGAGTAAGCAAAATGAAATACAGTCAATTAAGTAAGTAATGAGAAATATATATTTACCTTTTCAAGTGCAAATGTGGATGATTTCATTGCTATTTGGTACATGTAGTGCATTACATAGTACCCACACTCCCAATTATCCGTTTGCTTTTTATGCTAATGAATTAATATATACGAGTTAGAAGATCATACAATAAATTGTATATATACAAACACAACTGTGAGTAAAAAATTTCTACGAATATTCATAACTAAACTCGTATTAATCTAATTAATTAAATAACTAGACTCACTAATTTCTACTGATCGAAAAGGCAATTTGCATGCTTATATTAACTAACCTACAGTACTGGACTCACAGATTATTGCATGAATAATTAATCAAATACCTCAATAAATAACTTGACTAACTAATAAATTAATTGACTATCACTATACTAACTTAATTAGGCTACTAGACTCACGGATTTAATTGAAACAACTAACACTACTAATTGCTTAGGCTACTAGAGCCACGGATGTAATTAAAAAAATTATAAGAACCAATTTCATTTACCTTAACTACTATCCACGAAGGTGGCATATGCACATTTTTGGGCAATCCCAAGAAAGCTTGATAGTTAAACATCACCCTATAAAAATGAAATCGGCACGAAAATAATTAGCAATATATGGATATATATGCATTCTAACAGTTGTTAATATAGATAACTCACTCGTCCATAAGCTCCATCGCCTCATCCTTCTGTGGATTTTGTAAAGAATCAAACCAGTATACAACCTTATCTACTGGTCTAATGGCCATTAGCATCCAATGTTCACTGCCAACAAAAAATTTAATGGCGTACGTCAGATCTTTATATCAGTGTTTCTTAAATATTAGATAACCGCTTACAGCTGTGTCACTTACCCCTGAAGATAAGGCACCATATACATTTCTTTATTCCTATCCTTCAAGATTCGCGCAATGTAGTTCACCCTATCTTCAAGCGTATTTTGTCTGGGTGTGACATGATCAGCCGAAAGGAAACCTATCCCCTTTCTCCCATTCCTTTCAGCTAACTCATGTAAAGCTCTAAAGAATTTACAAGAAGGGCTTCATTGGTTAGCCTATGCACATAGAATGCATAATATATAACATAAATAATCAGAAATAGGTTATTTAAGTAAGTGGAAACTCACTGGGTGAACAACTGCATCAAACTGTTTGAGACCTGGCTTTCTCTGATCAATAACTCTTTGACATCCCCTCGATCCATGAAATTAGGCTGCTCCAAACCTATGACTTCTTTTGTCATTTGAAAGTAAAAGCCATCGAAGCCCGAAGCCCGACTCATTATCCCATCGGAGCTGTAACTCTTGCAATGGATCAGATGTCGATGAGGTTGACTCCTCAGTCGGAACCGTCGCCGAAGGAGATGTCTTGTCATCCATAGCACTCATCCGGCCTTTTTTCTTTTGGGCACTTTTATCAACCTAACATCATTTGAAATAACATTAAATATACAAAACGGTATTAAGTAATACACAAATTAAAAATGAAAGAATATACCTTTGTTACCGGAGTCGGCTGAATAATTTCAATCAACTCTTTAGGCCATTCCACGAAAAAGGACTTGGCCATTCCCACTGTCGCAGCCTCTTCCTCAGGAAATGGTAGCGGGGCACAGTCATCATAGGAAATTTTAATTGTGACCCTCGCGCAACCTTTCCTAACGGCGCGCCCGTGGTGCTTGCTTTGCTTATAAATATTTCCCTTTGCCACAAGCTTACGCCGCGTTTGCGAATCCTCAAGGATGAAAAGATGGCATTCACACCCGTCCTAAGATAATAGGCAAGCGAATGAACATTAGTCAACTATTAAGTCTAACTTAACAAAGCACTGTAATAATGAAAAAAAAAAATTGAAGTATTAAAAGAAGCCGTCTAATTTTATTTACCTTGTATTCGCCTAAAGCACTGCCGTCAGAGGCTGTGATCGGGTCCACAGGTGCAACATTTATCATCTCCAAATCGGGCAACCTTGTAGGTACCAGAGGAGAAACAGGGCTCACAGGGGATACAGGGACCGCTCCGGAGGTCCCTGGGTGCAAGCTCTCATCCGGGGCATTATTGAGGACGGTGGCTTTTACTGTATCATAATCGGTTCCCATCTTACCACATAAAAAACCCATCATCATCTTCAAATGTGTCTGACATTCATCTAGTTGGGCAGTGGTTTTCTGAAGCTGTCGCTTAGTTAAATCAAGTTCCTCTTTCAGCGACGGCTTTGTTTTCTGTGGGAAAACCTCTGTGATACGTGCCCGCGTAGAATGGCCGCGATAACGACCGGGGTGATCGCGCTTGCCCGTTGCAATGACAAGAATGTCATTCCTACCCTCTGCAACGGTCTCCCCTTGGGACTCGCGGGAACATAGATTTTCCTACACAGTTTGCCAAATATAGTAAATGTAAATAGATCAATTAAATATAAATAAATACACATATACAGAGATTATTCATTTATGTATATAAATATTAAATATAAAATTGATAACCATAATTATAAAATATAAATACATACACATATATACAAATTAGTCATTTATCTACTTTACAGTGACAACTAGATAATAATAATTTCATATAAACATTTAATGACAACCAAATTATTAATTAGCATTTCATCATAGATATCTAGTAATAAATAATCAGTTATAATAAAAATTCTATACACATAGACTTTAAATATTAAAATAATTGAAACATAAGAAAATGTATGGTGCAAAACTTACAATTTCCTTCGCTACACGCTCAGCCTCTGGCGTGAAGTATTCCCCTTTTTTGTTCGTATGGGCATGTATCCAAAGGTCATGACGGCCTGGCCCTGAATAAGAATCCTCGCCTTCTTCTTCGGACTGACCCTCCTCTGAAGGCTTCTTTCCAGATGCACTGACCTCCTCGTCATGCAACTGCTGCTTCAGCAGTCGGTAGCCACCGCGAGATAAGTTATGGTAGAAAGCATTTAAATTGGCATTCTTTTGCGCTTTTCCTCGAATGGCCTAGAAAGAAATATAATGAAAAATTATTATCCCTAAACTGAGCAATTTCAAATATCCAAAAAGAAGAAGGAAATCAAATTTAAAAAAATATACCTGCCATTCTTCTGTCTCGCGGCTAGCCTTGAACTTAATCCATGTCTCCCTAGGGATAAATTTATATTCCAAACATGGGTCCCTACCCTTCATGGGACCATGTACATATTTCCCTAGATAGGATTTGAAATCTTTCCACCGTTTACCGGCATAACTAATCCACTTATCTTCGAGTTCTTCGGTGGACTCGAAAACAAATAATGCCTACAGTGAAAATTAGGAGTAAAATTTAGTGAGGAATTTGAGTAAAATTGTATGGAAGAATTAAGAATCAAATAATGCATTATAATTAAAGAAAATACCCGTATTTCCATCCAAACTCTCTTCTTGAGCTCCGCGGGAACTTTCGGCCATGATTCATATTCCACTAAGTCCACTTTGCTCCGGGCCGTATATGACACAAAGGTAATCCACTGTACATGATATACTCTAGGCTCGAGCCCGGAATCGAAAGAAATGTCCAGAGTTTCCCCATTCTTTCGCATTTCCAATAGGTCATTGCAATTTGTGGGCCCTCTAACTCTACTAGATTTAGAAGAAGAACCATCTCCATGCTCCGTATTGCTTTTTCTTTTTCGGGCCATTGAAAGTACCTTAAACTTCATTTACATAGAAAGAGAATTCAATATAACATATATGCAATGACAACAAATTAAAAGCTTTAATGTCAAATACAAGAATGCTTGTAATGTTGAAAAAAAAGTGGTACATTCGCAAAATTCGCTCCTAGAAATACACAATTACCATTAACCAAATTAAACCAATTGAGGGCCAAAAAAAAGTCCGTTTATAAAGGGGACCATTGATAAAGTAATTCACATTTCACAACCAACAACTAATGTGGAAAAAAGGCAATGTACATTCGCAAAATTCACTCCTAAAATCCACAATTACCATTATCCAAATTAAACCAAATGAGGGCCAAAAAAAAGTGGACTTCTCAAGGGTACCATTGATAAAGTACTTCACATTTCACAACCAACAACTAATGAGAACATTCATTCATTTCTACTAAAGGCATAACATTTCACAAAGTGGAATCAACAACAAAGCATTTTCCTCATTATCACTAAAGGAGGAACACTAAATCGAATAAAAACCGAAATCAAACACCAATGTTCTAAAATTAATCAAGCAAAACCGAAATAATCATTTGAGTTTCTCATTTTCAAAAAAAAACCCGAATTTCAAAGGGTACCTAATGGAACATTGATCAAACCCTAGGTTCTCAACTTATGTAGGACAAAACACTCCATTCAACAACCAAACCAAATGCTACAAACAATCAATAAATCCAAAAACTTTCCAAGCTTTCATCACAAGAGCTAAAACCGAAATCTACCATAAATATCAACCAACAAAATCCTAGTGCAATGGTAAGCATTTGCAAAATGTAAAGTTAAATAGACAAAAGTTTAAAATGAAAGCATAGAAGGTGGAACCTTTTGGATGAACTCAAAAAAAATCCAAGCTTTAAGTTTATATGGGAGGGTGGAAATGGAGAGCCGACCGAAGGTAAAAACTTGGGAAGCCGAACAATCGGTGATTGATTGGGCAACGGACGGAGGATCGGAAGGTGGAGGAGGTCGCCGGCGATGGGAGAAGCGGCGAAGAAGACGAACGGCCGCGGGAAGAAGATTCGGGAAACAGGGGAAGTGAAGGGGAAAATAAGGAAGAAGAAAAAGAGAATGAGGGAGGAAATGAAAAAGGTGAAAATTTGAATTATAATTAATAAACCGGGCTCGGTTCAACGGCGGTTCAACCGTGAACCGCCGTTGAAAGTGTACTTTCAACGGCGGTTCGAGGTTGAACCGCAGTTGAAAGTACATTTTCAACTGCGGTTGAACCATGAACCGCGAACCGCAGTTGAAGGTACACTTTCAACTGCGGTTCAATGTTGAACCGCCGTTGAAACTGTACCTTCAACGGCGGTTCGAGATTGAACCGCGGTTGAAAGTCCGCACTTTTCCTCGGTTTAAGTAGAAAAAATTGGAGCCAATTCCCGCGCGGTCATATTTTAATATTAAATTTTTTTATTTTCCATTTTCAAAAAACTATTCCCACAATTTGGTAAATATAATAATACATACCCATATATTGTATATTTATTAATTATGTACACAATCTCGACTTTTATTAACCATTTCATAATTAAATTTCAAATTTTTAAATTGAACCACATATTTGCATTTAAATTTCCCGCGCGTGCTAATACACGTACAATAATTATTCTTCAAACATAAAAATTAATAATTTCCGTAACTTTACTACATGTAAGAGCCAAGAAAGTAATAAGATTCATTATGTTCCCTAAAATTCCTACTTTTTCGACTTGGCGAACGGGATAAAAAAATCAAATCCAGAAATGCATTAGGTACGTATAGTAATATAAAAATTAATTAATAAAATTTAAGTGGCCGAAAATTTTTTTTTGCTGATGTCATTAGGACTTTATGAGCATTATTTGAAATTAGCTAGAAGTTTGACTTTTAGACTTTTAAATACTTAGAAGATGAAAATTGGTCAAATAAAATTAGAATGATATTTTAAATATACTAAGACCAATTTTGAAGTTAAAATACTCAAGAAAAGATGAGTTAGGCAAAATAGAGAAAAATTTGAGAAAATTTGAAATTTGCATTTGATTGATGAGTCTTTGAGTGATATAATCCTAGAATGCCATGTTTTAGAGTTAAAATGATGCATTAGGATCTATGTCATGTTTGGTATCTTGAAATTCTTGCACATGTTAAAACGGTTGAAAATTTTCATTTCAAGATAGCAAGAATTAAGCATGTTTGCATTACATAAAAATGGTTGACCAAGTGGTTGACTTTTTAAATATACATGCTTTAGCTTATTTGAGAGTTTAAGAATTAACTTATTGATAATTTGAAGTTGCTCACATGAGAAAATTAAGGATATATGCTTCAAAATGGCAAGCTTCAATTGAAAAAACTTGACCAAGTAGTTGACTTTGAAAATATGAATGCTTTGGATTGTTTGAATCTTTATGCATAACTACTTGAGCCTTTGAAGGTGCTTGGATGATATATAAAATGCTTGATAGAAACTTGAATTTAGCAACTTTCAAAATTCAAAGCTTAATATAATTAAGCTTGAAAAACGTTGACCTATAGGTTGACTTTGCACATATGCATGATTTGAAATGTTTCATTCCTTTGAATGTCAAAGCGAAAATCCAGGAAAAGGGTGGCGCTTCACTATATATCTATTTCCATCTTAAGAGTCACCGCGGGTAATTTATGAAAATCGGGAAAAAAAACTTAATAGATAGTAGGGTTTAGGGGTTAGGGTTTAGGGTTTAGGGTTTAGGGTTTAGGGTTTAGAAAATGATATGAAAATAAACAATTCATGAGTAGCGCGGGAATTGGCTCCAAAAACTAAGTTTCTACGGCGGTTCAACCGAGAACCCGCCGTAGAAAGTATTTTCTACGGCGGTTCATGTTTGAACCGCCGTAGAAAGTTTGATTTCTACGGCGGTTCACAGTTGAACCGCCGTAGAAAAGCAGTTTTTGGAGCCAATTCCCGCGCTACGTACGTACGCATGGATTTTCTAATTTTTTGTACCAAATTCAAAATCATTATATATATATATAAATATATATTAATTATAAAAGTTGTCTTAAAGTATTCAATTATTCAGATGAAAATATTTTATTTATGTAGTGGAAATTTACAAGATATCGAGAGCATATAGGATCGAGAGAGTTGGATATATATGATTGCATCAAGAGGGGAAAGGAGAAAAGCGAAAGATGTATATATATATATATATATGTATGTATAAACAGATATGTATATATATATGTTTGTAAATTTGTGAGATTAGTTATTATTATACTTACAAATTTGTGAGATTAGTTATTTGAAAAATGGAAAAAACAAATTAATATTGGAAAAAAGAATCCACCGCGGTTCACGACTGAACCGCCGTTGAAGTACACTTTCAACGGCGGTTCAACTTTGAACCGCCGTTGAAGTACCACTTTCAACGGCGGTTCAACTTTGAACCGCCGTTGAAGTACCACTTTCAACGGCGGGTCAACGTTGAACCGCGGTTGAAGTACAAATTTCAACGGCGGTTGAACGTTGAACCGCCGTTGAATAGATGACCCGGTTAATTAAAGTTCGAAATTTTTGAACTTTCTTTTCCTCACTCATTCTCTTCCTCCCTCATTCTCTTCCTCTCCAATCCCATTTTTTCCCCTGCATTTCCCCTGTTTCACTAACCAGCTGACAAGTAATTTATAAAGATTTAAATATAAAATACAAACAAAATGAACTGCGTATAGATTTCCCTGGAAATTTTACCAAAGTACTACTCATTGGAAGAAAATAATAATAATAATACAAGAAACATTTATTCATAAATGAAAAACAAGGAAATCTATTTTCCGGAAAATTTGACAAAGTCTCCCCTATAAATGTAACGTACTCCCTGTAAATTCGATGCACATATACTTCAATACTTCACTAAAATTCCAACTATTTCGAATAATACGGAATTCAGTTTCAAATCACTTCAGACAGAATCTCCTCTGCTTGTTTTTTACCAAAACACAAGTGCAATTTAAGATCAGCACATAAGTTTCACACAATTTCAAAAAATAACATATTCATTTCCAAACAGTTCCGCATATGAAGCCCCTGGAAATTTTGTCCCTTGATTGCGCGGCTTCATCCGAGGTGTGACCTGTTTCAATCCCACAGTACGAAGGATAAAAATAAATGTTGTTAAAAATTTATTGAATCCTCTCTTCATTAAAATCAAAGAAACATATACAAATACAAAAACACACATACACACCCACGAGAATTGAAGTTTAATAAAAACAAACAATATACCTGAAAATGATTCTTAACTTATTCTCTTTCTCTTAAGGGACACTTGATCCTCGAACCATAATCCTTCGCTGTGGTCATCACGAAGTATGTATTTATCAAGTTCCCTATCTTCCTCATCTGCTCTCGGTTCAGGTAACCCACTAGAGAAAGGGCCAGCCTCATGAAGCCCTTCTTCTGTATCTATCCCTTCCACACCGTGATGTTGTTTACCATGAAGAACAACAGACCAATGTTCGTCGCAAGGATCGGCGATATAAAAAACTTGTTTCGCCTGCGATGCAAGTATAAATGGTTCCCCCTTGAAACCCTCCCGATTTAGGTTGACCAAGGTAAAACCCAATGGATCATCAGTTCGAACCCCACTATTGTTATCAACCCATTTGCAGCGAAATACAACTACTTTGAAACAAACATAGTCAATCTCCCAAATATCTTCGATCACCCCGTAATAAGCCATGCTTGCATACAATGGATTTTTATCCTTCCTGCTAGAAACATGTAAAGCCTCTGAGATTAATGTAACACCACTGTTTTGTGCCGTACTCTTCTCATCTTGTCTCTTAGTAGCAAATGAATATCCATTTATGTCATAGCATGAAAATGCTCGTACCGCAGGGCTGGGCCTAAATGCCAACCATTTCAATGTCTCCGAAACGTCTTTGCCCAGGACAGCATTACCAAACCAATAGACAAATGTCCGAATATGTTCATTGAGCACACGTTGATCCGTCCAAGCAGGATAAGATGTTCTTATTGACTGTATGTGGTCTGTCACATAGGGCGCAACTTCTTCAGAATTGCGCAGAATGTAGAGATGCGCCTTCATTAATTCAACATTAGACGGCAAAAAAATTTTCCTCCCCTTCTGCCCATACCTGTAATCCTCCCATCGTGCCGATTCTTAGATATTCCAATGGATGCGGTCCCGGCCAAGTACTCAGTGCAAAACTCAATTACCTCCTCAGCTATATAACCTTCAACAATACTAGCATCAGGACGACAACGATTCTTCACATACCCCTTATATACTTTCATATATCGCTCGAATGGGTACATCCATCGCAAATGAACAGGCCCGCAGATTTTTATCTCTCTGACCAAATGAATCACCAAATGCACCATAATATCAAAGAAGGCGGGTGGAAAATACATTTCTAATTGACAGAGGACAACAATTATTTCATCTTGTAGCTGATCAAGTCTTTCGCGCGCGATAACCTTGCTACATATAGCATTGAAGAAGAAACAAAGTCTTGTTATACTGGACTTAACATGCTTGGGCAATATCGATCGAATAGCTACAGGCAACAATTGCTGCATTAAGGCATGGCAATCATGAGACTTCAAACCAACCAGTTTTAAATCTTTCAAGGAAACAAGTCTGCTTACATTTGAAGAATATCCAGATGGAACTTTGATGCTACGCAAACTTGAACACAGTTGTTTTTTCTCCTTTCTGGACAAAGTGTGACAGGCAGGGGGTAGATATGTGCGTTGTCCTCGAGCTACCGGTGCTAAATTTGCTCTTATGTTCATATCAACCATATCAAGTCTCGCGTTATAACCATCCTTAGTTTTACCAGGGATGTTCAAGAGCGTACCTAAGAGGCTTTCGCAAATATTTTTCTCAATATGCATAACATCGAGACAATGTCTGACATCCAAGTTCTCCCAGTATGGAAGTTCAAAAAATATGGATTTTTTCTTCCAACAACCTGTATCATTGTTGCTGGACTCCGAAGTTTTACCAAACTCAACATTAATGTCCGTCACACGAGCTTTCACCTCTGGCCCGCTCAAGGGTTCTGGAGCTTTTCTGAACTCTTGGAATCCATTGAATGCTCTTTTCATACGGCGATACGGATGAGTCTCGGGAAGAAATCTGCGATGCCCAAGGTATACTGTCTTCCTCCCATGTGCAAGCTGACAAAAATCTGTACTCTCCTCACATATTGGACATGCTTTATGCCCTTTAACAGAGTACCCAGACAAGTTTCCATAAGCAGGAAAATCATTAATGGTACAGAACAACATGGCACGTAATGTGAACATTTCTTCACGGTAGGCATCAAACACAGGTGCGCCTTCATCCCATAACTTTTTCAAGTCTTCAATAAGAGGAGCAAGATACACATCGATGTCATTTCCTGGTTGCCGTGGGCCTGAAATCATTAGAGACATAAGTATGTACTTGCGCTTCATACACAAGTAAGGCGGCAAATTGTAAATAACCAACATCACCGGCCATGAGCTATGTGTGCTACTCAGACTGCCAAACGGGTTCATTCCATCAGTACACAGACCAAGCCTCAAATTTCTTGCTTCTCCCCCGAAAGAAGGATACATTGAATCAATCTTTTTCCACTGATCTGAGTCTGATGTATGCATTATCACCTTGTCATCATCACTGGGAATACACCGATCTGAATGCCATGTCAATAGTTTTGCATCTTTTTCATTAGCGAACAACCGTTTAAATCTCGGTATTATAGGAAGATACCACAGAACCTTAGCCGGCGACCCCTTCTTTTGCGCATCAGAACTGTCTTCAACAGCATCACACAGCTGCTTGTTTTTGTATCGGGGAGTGTTACACTTAGGACACCGCAATAAATCCTTATACTCATTCCTGTAGAGGACGCAATCATTTGGGCAAGCGTGGATCTTCTTATACTCCATACCCATTGGACACAACATTTTTTTCGCCTCGTAAATTCGATCTGGAAGTTCATTATCTTCTGGGAGCATATCTTTCAATACCCTCAATAAGGCTGTAAAACTAGTATCTGACCACCCATTTGCCGCTTTCAAACTAAACAACTTCAAAACACTAGACAATCGTGTATATTTACTGCAACCCTTGTATAGAGGCTTCTCATTGTCACCCAAAATCGAAGCAAGAACTTCCGGTTTATCAGCAAAATCCTCGGCCACATCCTCAATCATGGCATCTAATCGATCTCTAGTAATCGCATCATCTCCTTTTGCATGAGATTTTCTTTGCTCAGGTAAACCATCAATACTTTCACCATGCCAAATCCACAGTTTATAAGAAGGATCAAACCCGTGCCGATATAAATGGAATCTTATTGTATCTGAGTTATCAAACCGCGCCCCATTTTTACAAGATTTGCACGGACAATGAACGTACTTTGTATTCTTATAAGCGAATTGAATGAAATTCTCAACTTCTCTCGCATAAGAATCGGAGGTCCGATCACCACAGAACAAGATATTTCGATCCATGTGTAACTAAGACCTTGAAATAATTAAAAATACCAAATAATAATTCAACAAACAATGTACAAAGTATCAAGTTGCATGCTTGTCTTAGCACATGTCATAATACTTATGTTAGTCATATATGTGCAAAACTACTATAATACCTCAATGAAAAAAATAATGCAATGACAACACATGCGCAATAGACATAATCGAATGAAGAAGAAACTCTAAGTTTTTCATTCATGCATTTCGTCAAACACATAAAATGCATAAAAAAATAATACACACTCTAAGTAGTGCTAATTATATGAACATCATCCATTAAAAATCAAACACTATAAATCAAATTACATCACCGAAAACTACATAGTATAACTAAATAGGGTTCCACACACTACTAAGGTTCGCCACATACATGGAATATATGCAACTTTAATTTTCAGCCATGCAGCTACCATAAATAAAAATAAATGCTATAGGATGACATATCTAAAGTACAAGCATAAGCAATTACTGGAAAATTTTACAAGTTTCTAACCTTTAGGTGGTAAATTTTAGCTCCAAATGACGATTCCTTAGGTTCAAAGTGCAAAACCGTAGTAGAAATTTGGAGACAGACACTCTCGGGCGCGATATGGGAATACACGGTGTTATTTAGGTTTTAATATATATATACGTCAATACTACGGCGGTTTAAAAATTAACCGCCGTAGAAAGGGAACTTTCCACGGCGGTTGGAGGGAAACCGCCGTGGAAAGTGGACTTTCCACGGCGGGTTGAAGGTAACCGCCGTGGAAAGTATGGACTTTCCACGGCGGTTACCTTCAACCGCCGTGGAAAGTCCCTTTCTACGGCGGTTTGTCCCAACCGCCGTAGAAAGTCCGTTTCTACGGCGGTTCATTTTTAAACCGCCGTAGAAAGTCCGGTTCTACGGCGGTTCATTTTTAGACCGCCGTAGAAAGTCCGCATTCCTTTTATTACTGCGGTTTTCTATTTTCCGCCGTTAATTCGCAGCCGTTAAAGCTCCGTTTTGTAGTAGTATAATAGATCAATAATTTTTTAATAGGTGAAATGGCTGCTTTCCTATCAATAATGTGGATAGTCTCATTATTCGGGATTTAAAGCATGTACACATTCTCGGCGTATAGGCGAGGGTCAATGATCTTGAGGGTAAAGTGATCTGTTTTTCTTATCTAACCCAACACATCAATATTTTAGTGTGATCACAGTCTCATTTTCGGATTTAATAAAGACATGTATTGCCACATGTCTCGCCATAGGCGAGGGTCATGATCCTGAAGGTAAAGTGAGTTTTTTTCTTATCTTAACCCAACATCAATCATCTGATATCCATTTTCGGTTTTTAAAGTGATCATTTAAAGGTAAAGTACTATCAAACTATACGTATTTAAGATTTTAAAATGACCAAAAGTGTATAGTTTAGAGTGACTGCATCGTTGATTTGCCCATACAAGCAATAGAAATGCATTAAACTTCAAAAAAGAAAAAATAAAGGATAAGCATTGAATTAAAATTAATCCATGTTTTTTTCTTTCCGGTTTTTTCACTCTTAGGAAGTGCCCATGAGCTTTGAGAACAAAAGTCAAGATAGAATAACAGAAGTTAGAAGTAAATCCATCCCCATCAAAAGCCAGAAGCCGTAGCCCTACTAGCATTTAGAAAAGTCACCAAACGTGTAGCCTCACTTTCATATTTTCAACTTTTGTTAGCTTTTATTTAAACTTTTGGTATGGTTTCGATTACCAACTAGTTTTGACTACTCTTCAAAATAAAAATTATGAATGGACAAAATAGCATCAACCAAAACTCTTTGCTCTTTTGCATTCTGTTTTTTTTTTTTTTGGTTGCTCTTGTGCATTTTATTATTAAGCCTATTGGTTTTCATCCCACACGTAAATCTTTTTCCTCACCCTACATTCTCAAGAATCGAACCCATGATTCATAGGGTTACAATGCCCACCTATTATCCACTACCTTAATCATCCCCCCTCCCAATTCGCGATGCAATCGTGTCGGGTCATAGTTTATTGTACAACAAATATGTGATTTCCATAAACTTTTTTTAAGGTATAAAAGGTAATCCTCAATAGGGGGTTCTATTATGACATTATGAATTACATATATGTATTACTACACTATCACTTAAAGTTATTAGGACATCTAAAACAATACCTGAAATCTACCTTTATGACACTATTATAAAAAGCCATTAAATCTCTAGTTTATTACTACTTTTAACCAACTATTATTTCATTAGTAAATAAGTACATATTATGACATAAAAACGCTACTGAGTATTATAACCATATATCACATTAGAAAAATGTCTCAAATCAGCAAGTTTGAGAATTCCCTACGGCGTGCAACGATTCACATTACCTTAACTCCCATTTACGACGAAATTTCTTGTCGTTAAAGGGAATATTTTCGTTGTAAATCAATATAATTCCCCTCCACGTATGTCGTTGTCAGAGCTCCGACAAAGAAATCTTACATCAAGATCGAGTGACTCGGGGCCTGTTCTTTTATCCTGAAGAAGTCTAAAGCTTTGAGATTCATCTGAGAAACTGAGAATCAAAGCATTTCATTTGGATAAACAATTTATGAAAAACGCATCCACCCTTTTGATGTTTTGTGAGAAGGGGAAGTCAATGACAAAATCGAATTGGTTTCCACTATCCAATGAAGTTTGGAACTTTTCTCGGTTTTTTTAAAGAAGAAAATATATCATTTCTACAATTGAGAAAATTATGTTAGAATTCTTTTTGTGGTTAGAACTGGTAGATAGTTTTGGGGGACTGGGAAGGATTTTTTATTCTAGTATTATGTTCCTAAGGATTGTGATGGGAAAATCAGTGAGAGGTAACGCTTTGGTTTCCAAAAAGGATTTGAGCTCTTCTGGAAGAGAGAGCCGGATTTTTAGGGAAGAAATGTAATTTCACCGGCACTAGTCGGAAGATGAACGGCTGTTCATATATTTTAGTGAGAGCAAGAATAAGCTTTACCGGGAAAGCTTTCTCGAGAAGGAGAGACATAGAGAGGGTGTAATTAACTTTGGAGAGAGAGTGTATTAAAGTTAAAATCAGATTTTTTTTAATGCTAAGTAATAAAAAAGTGTCTTTGTTAACACTTGAGTGGAAGAATAAACCACCACACATCAGCTGATGATGTGGTGGTTTAAACCATGTAATATTTTCTCATAAAGTCAACATAAAGTTTGCCTGCAACAAAGAATTACCATCTGTGAATTGAGCTAGGTGATAAGAGACCTAAAGAATCCTTAATTCATGGCTTATAAGGGGGTGGTGAGTGATAAAGTCCAAAAGCACTTTATCATGCCACATCATCGCCACATCATAATAAAAAACCACCCACTTTTATAAATCTATCCCCACCACAATAAACCCACAAAAGCAACTTAAGTACGGTCTCACTAATAAACACTCTATACACATTTATTTATGGTGTTTAATTTTAATTTATTAACTATATTCACTTATAAATGTACTATTTTATTAAAATATTTAATTACGTAAAATTACATCATTTAATAAATCACATGAAAAATAGATAATTATTAAACTATTATAAAAGTACGTTACATTAAAAAATAAAATAAAAGGTTTCAAATAAACTCACCACTAATAAACACCCACGGATAAGAAAAATTGGCTCATTCCCAAAATATATATGTCTCTAACGGATATGCAAAAAAAAAGAAAAAAAAAAAAGCAGAAAATAAGAGCCTGGTTCCACAAAACTAAAATTTAAAATTAAAAAAAAAGAAAAAGAAAGAAAGAGTGGTGGCAAGCCACCACCATGCGTGAGGCTCACGCTCACAACAGTGGGGGCCCCCCACTTCCACAAACCCCACTCCTGAAATCAGAAGTTGGGTTTTGTGATGTGGAGGGGAGGAGTGGGAATAACCCACACAATTGGGGTTTAAACCACTGCAAATTCACCACTCCCACCACCTTAAGGACGACTACTTTTAAGGTACTATTTTTTAGGAGATTTATCCTATCTCAGTTTCGAGTCTTCAAACATCTGGGTTTGAAACAAAAGGTTTCAGGTTGTAGCATCCTTGGTCGACCTTATTATTGACATTTTTACAGTTTCAATTCACTTTTTATATTACAAAATTATTTTTCAAAAACATGTTTTAAAAGTCATAATGAACAAGCAATGTTTTTTGAGAAATAATTATTCATTAAATAAAAGTGATGGCATTGTTTTCAGCAACACAGAAAATGTGCAACCAAAAATTTATTAGCCATTGAAATAGTATGAAACTCCACTTCTTAATTTCTACACTTTCATTCATAATATATTATTAAATTATTATTGCAATAACTTTCTATTCTCTTCTGAATGGTTTAATAATATAGGTAAAGTAACTGCTACTAATCTAGCAAAGGAGCTGAAAACAGGTCTTGTACAAAGGAAGGGGATTAATAACTACTCCCTCTATTCCATTAAAAGTGTCCGCTTCTAATGGAACGGAGGGAGTAAATTTTTTTCACATTAGTACTGCTACCATTACAAGCTCTACTCTATTGTCGACAACATCAAACAATTCATCCATACACTCCCACAAAGTTTAAGAAATTGGATCCAAGATATAATTTCCCAAATGCTCTAGCACTTCACTAATCATGCGACCATCTCTTCTGTATTATAGATTAATATTGCGTCATAAAACGTAATTGTAGCATAAAAGGTTGTCCTCTCCTTAATTTTCATTTTTTTTTTCTAATTGGAATAACGTTAATAAATGAAGAGAGATATTACATTGAAACTCTACAACGCAATAATGCTGGTATCTTAACCCAACGCATCAATATATTCATGTGATCATTCTCGATCATTTCGTATTTAAAGACATGTATTGCCACATGTCTCGCCATAAGACAAGGGTCAATGATCCTGAGGGTAAAGTGAGATTTTTCCTAATTTCTTATCGATGCTGCTACGCATCGTGTACCCATTTTCATAGACGTACAAGTGGCCCCCAATTGTTATTCTATCAGGAGTTTTACCTCATTTTGACAAATTACAAATTTTTAAAAATCGAATAACCCATTAAAAAATGCTCTACAGTGAAACCGTAATGTAAAACCTAAAACCAAAATAACAATTATACAATTACATTTTTAGTTGGATAACCATTGTGTGCATCTAGTATATAAAATGGGGCAGTCAGAAAATGGGTAAGTTTCTAATTTCGCGACAAATACGTGCACGTGGGGGGGAATCAGGCCCGACCCATAGGTCAAGACAACGCGAGCGATCGCTCGTGACCTAATTATAGGGGCCTATTTTTTTTATTTATAGATATAGGATAATGTAGTAGTGTTTTTTGTTTATAAAATTTTATATTAAAAAAGATCACATCTATTTTTGTTTGAAATGGGTTAATACAAAAGTGAGTCTTAATATATTTTTATCGTTAAAGGCCCACATTTACTTTGGTTTTAAAAAGTTTCATGTAAGACTGAATTTTTCTCCTTTTTACAACTCAAAGCCTAATTTTAATTATCTATTTATTTATTTTAAAGGGGTTGATGAAAGAATGATCATTATTATTATTTTAATTTTTTGCAGTTATAAAAGTAAATTACTAAATCATCACATTATATTTATCTTTTAATTGTCCTTGGCCTTATAAGCTTTAGAACTGACACTGATTGGGCTGAACCATAGAGATAAAATAAAAACTATTGATTTAGTGCATTATTTAATAAACATAGGAGTATATGATTTATCAATTTCATTTATTGTTTGTATTCCACATAAACGCTAACCGAAAATTATTGCAAACTCTAGAAATCCTCTACATCAAGATCACATAAAATTTTGGGATAGTCTATCGCCAGATCGTCAAACAGTCCAATGTCATAAATGCTACACTCGATACTTCAGTGGTTAAATCGACACTTGTGGTTTTAAACTAATTGTAACATTTATCAGCTCAGCTGAGGTTTATCGCCAGATCGTCAAACAGTCCAATGGCATAAATGGCTACACTCGATACTTCAGTGGTTAAATTCACACTTGTGGTTTTAAACTAATTGTAACATTTTATCAGCTGAGTTTAGAATCACTAAAATATAAAGATTCACTGACAACTAAAATTTGTTTAATAACCTTCATAAGCAAAAGGAAAAAAAAAAAAAAATTCATATAAGGAAAAAGAGATTATTAAATTAAGCCATGCTCTGAACCGTGTAATAAATTTACACTACCATAAAAAGCAAAATTGTAAGTAACATATGCTCAATTTTTGCATCACGAATTTCTTTTAAAACAGACATAAATGCTATTAATGCAAACACAATAAATGAAAGGTTTCATAAAGGGTGAATAACTTCCAAAATCTTTTTACTTATCAAATTCTCAATGGATGCTGTTATTTACACTCATTGTGTGTACACATAAAGTGTATTTTTTGGGCCCTTTTACTTTTAATCCCTAAGATACCCTTAGTGGAAATCCATGTATGACTATCCACATATGAAAGGTAAAATTAAAAGATAATGACATGCAAAATTAATCAATGGTCATGTGTGGTGAGAGAGAGAAAGATTTACATTCAACACATAAATATTTGTATGCAATTGTTTCAAAATTCACATACTGTGAGTTTAAAAATATATTGTTAATATTCATTGCTTTAATTAATTACATATAATAATTTTTTGAAATTAGAGGAAAGTATAATTTATCTAATCAAATTTGTTACAACGTGATGCAATCAAACAATTTTCTGTTCGACTTTTATTTTGAAGGAAAATAACTCCTTTTTTATTTTCCAAATCTAAATTATTCATCAATGGACATTTTTATCCAAAATTGTGTTATTATTATCCTGATTTAATTTTATTATATTTTATAAAAATGTACTATGAGTGTGTATTAATCTTCTTTTTTTTTTTTTTTTTTTGGGCCAATGTGACACTACATTAACTTATTGAGTAAAAGTTATTTGTTACTTCAAATTACATTTTCAAATAATTTTTTAAACTATTCTTATTTTTCATACATATATTCTTCATTAAAATTAAAATGTGATGCGTGTGCACAATATAGAAAGTGCGGAATGAATTAATAATATCAATTTATTTGCTCTAATAATTTTCTGAATCAATTTAGTTGATCGCCTAAATTAATAATATCATTTTATTTGCACTAATAATTTTATGAATCGATTTAGTTGCTCGCCTAATTTTTTAAGTACGTTTCTGAAATCATTTATTAATTTTCGTATTATAGGGCACCACCGCGTAGCACAGTATACTCTGACTAGTTTTTCTTATCATAATTCATAAATATGTGAGCTGAAAATTATTGCTAATATTCAAGTATTTTTAATTATCTATATATAATACGGGTAATATTATATTCCTTTCAAGAAACCATCAATCAATAAAAATGGCATATAATACATATAGTTATTAAATTAAAATCTATTATTTTCATATTAATATTTATAGCCTAACAAGCTTTCATATGTAATGTGTCATCAGACATATAACATTATATATTTTAAATTAAAATTAAAATTAATAAAAATATATTAATGTTTTATTTATAATTAAATCATACTCATGGCACACATACATTCATGAGATATTGGACTAACATACAAAACTGTATTAACTTGGGTTTCACAACTTCAATTAATTTACAACTCATTATGTTTTTTTAGTTTTTTTCATTTTTATGTGGCAATCCACCTTGGAATTCCACTAAATGGGCAAAATTGGTATAAAATTTATTATGGCCCACAAAAAGTACTTTATGTGCACATTTTGGGTGCAATAAACATTTTCCATTCTCAATATAAGTAAGCCTCAAATGACCACCCCTACAAGCCAAAAGAACTTTAATCATAGTGCAATTTGTAGGTGATGATTTTATTTCAAATGTAGAAATCAAGGTCCATTTTTATTTTCATATTGTATACCCTTGAGTACCTCGTAACAGGTACACTCTTCCTCCACTTCTTTCTTTAGAAAATATTTTGGTCTAGCTTTTGTTGGTTTTTAATACACCAAGGAACTCACATTGAAAATGGGAAATATAGTCCACGATCTCTATCTTTAGCAATGAAAATGATGTAGTACTCTTAGACGTTTTTGTGCAATTAATTCCCACCCCATACTTTTAAATCACAATGTTTCTTAAAGAGTCACCCAACCCCAGGTCCCCAACCACTTAATTGGCTGTTTATAAAATGAAATTTTAAAAAATCTTGGTAAGGAAAAGATAAATGTTTATGAGGAAAAAGATAATATTAAATGAAGTGATGCTCAAGAACCGTGTAATAAATTTACCTTAGAATAAACAAGCAAAACTGTAAGTAATAGATGCCCAATTTTGTGTAACGAATTTCTACTAAAGATAGACATAAATGCTATGAATGTGAACACAATAAACGAACAGTTTCTTAAAGGATTAAATAACTTCCAAAATCCATTTACTAATTAAAAAAAATTCTCAATATGAATAAGCCTCACATGACCACCCTTATAAGCCAAAAAAAAAAAAACATTCAGTATAGCGCAATTCGTAGGTGACAATTCCATTTCAAATGTCAAAATCATGGTCTATTTTTGTTTTCATATTATTTATCATTGCATATCTCGTAACATGTACACTCTTCCTCCTCCTCCATGTTGTTTCTTTTCAAATATTTGCTGGTCTAGCTTTTCTTTGGATTTTAATATATGTAAAAAAACAAAATGTGCAATCAATAATCTATTAGCCAAATGGAAAATTAACATAGTATAAAACTCCACTTCTTTAATTTCTATACTTTCATTCATAATAGAATTAATTAAATTATTGTTGTCAATAATTTGGATTGTTTAACATCGGTGAAATGGCTGCTACTAATCCGGTAAAGGAGCTGAACAAAAAGTATTGTACGATGGAAGGGGTATATCAATATTGTTATTGGGAAGTAGGCGAGGATCAATGTCAATTTGTATGTAGGGCTATAATACCAAAATACGCCCATCTTTTCAAATATTATTGTATAGACTGTGCTACTTGTTCATGTGAATATCAATGTTAGGTTCAAAATATTAAAGATGAGATAGTGATTTGTCACTTTGGCTTTTGCCATTAACAATAATATCGTTGTCAATTGTGATGTAGTTTCTATTTCCAATGGTATCATTATATTGTTGTGGTGCCAATTGTTAGCATCCGATAGCGATTCTTCATCATCCTCCATCATCCTCGGCATGCTTCATAAAAAACTGGAATTGACTCTCGACGGAGGCCTGGTCGCATTCCGCATTCACATCCATGCGGAACTCCTGCGTAGGCTTTGCGCTATTGCTTCTGTCACCCATGGTAGTTTATGATTCGAGGAAACCTTTAGGAAATAAAGGAGCTATTTAATAGAAAGGTCCCCACAGACGGCGCCAATTGATGAGTCTCGATTTTAAGCCCAAGGGATTGTTGAGGCCGCTTGCTTATTGCAGAAACTCACGATCAATAACTTGCAAATGGCGGGAACTAGTTCCCCTAAGAAACTCCGATGCTTAAGTTAATAAAGCGATTCAGAGTTGGTAGTGATCATGATTAGGGTTGCAGTGTATTGCGTACCTTTGGAATATCCCACAACTATGTATTTATAGCTGAGGAGCTCCCTAGTTGAGGTGGGAGAATCCTGAGACGATCTCTTCTGCTTATTTTCATATCTAGCTCGATTGGGTCCCGTGGCCTTGCTGTCTTGGGTCGAGGAGTTGGCTCTCTAACTGGTTAGGGCTTCTTCCTCGAGGATTTGTTTGGCGCCTGTGTCGCTTCAGGCGATTGGGTTGTCCTCCTTTTTAATGGGTTGGGTCACTCCGAATCCATGTTCCATCAGTATCATTTTAATATGTACATTGTATTCATTATGTTTGGAGATAAGAAATATAATTTGAGTACAAATTATTTTCACACACAAAAATACTACTTTAATACAATTTATGAAATTTTTTTATACTTACACTCTCATTTTTTTTACAGCACACATATTAAAACGATACATTTAAATCAAACATTTGATACATTGCAAATAAACATTTAAATCATTAGTTTAATATTAATAAAACTAAAAGTTATATATTGAATTTAATACAAATCCTATTAATAGTGTACAAGATTAAAAAAAATTCTTATCATAATTTTCAATATAAATTTATTTTATTTATACATATCTTGAATATATCTTTCTATTTACTGTTTTAATTCTCTTTATTTAATTTAACTTTTAGAATTATTCATTTTCCTTCTCTTATTCACTTATTCACGTGTCTTCCTCGTCATTCTCTCTCCTACTGGAGAAAATATTATGAATATAAGCAGTCACCAACCTTCATCTCTGGACTTTCTCGTTTTGATAAATTTGTTCTATTTTTGAAGTGTTGTATCGTTAGAAAACAGAGAAGAAAGAAAGGGGGAAGAAGGAAGAGAGAAGAGAGAGGAGAGAGTAAATTTAGTAGAAAAACAAGAAAGAAGTAAAGGAGTGGAAAGAGGAAAGAGTAAAGTTACGAGAAAAATTAGAAAAAGTAAAGGAGATGAGAAAGGTTTTTTTTTAAAAGTCCAGTCCACGTAAGAGATAAGTGTCACACCAAACATAAAATACTTGAGGGTATTTAAGTAATTTAGACCTAGGCACTGACGTGAAATTCTACTCACGAGCCTCAGTCCTGGATCGATTCGGGCATTTAATGGCTCCCTTTTGAGAAATAATATCATTCATTACATACCAATAATTTATTAGCCAAAAGAAAATTTGAAATAGTATGAAACTCCACTTCTTTAATTTCTATACTTTCATTCATATATAACATAATTATTTGAACTCCTTATTGCCAATAACTTTATATTCTTCTTCTCAATGGTTAAACAGGTCTTGTACAAAGGAAGGGGATTAATAACTACAAAGTTTAACAAAATGGATCTAAGATATAATTTCCCCAAGTGCTCTTGCGCTTCAGTAATCATGCGGCCATCGCTTCAGTATCCATAGATTAATATTGCGTCATAAAACGTAATTATTGCATAAAAGGTTGTCATCTTCTTTAATTTTCTTTTTTCTAATTGGAATTAGGTACTATAATAAATTAATGAAGAGAGATATTACATTAAAACTCTACAACGCAATAATGCTAGTTTCTTAACCAAACCCATCTATCTATTCAGTGTGATCATTCACATTTTTGGTATTTAAAGACATGTATTGCCACATGACTCGCCATGTAGGTGAGGATCAATGATCCTAAGGGTAAAGTGAGATTTTTTTTCTTATCTAAACCCAGCACATCAATATACTCAATGAGTCGTTCTCATTTTCAGTATTTGAAGACATGTGTTGCCACATGTCTCGGCATATAAGTGAAGGTCAATGATTTCTAAGGGTAATGTGAGATTTTTTCTTAATTTTTTATGGGTGCTACTATGCATTGCATACATATTTTCATACATGTACAAGTTGCTCCTAATTGTTGTTCAATTAGGAGCTCTACCCCACTTTGACAAATTACAAAATTTCAAAAATCGAATAACCCATTAAAATACTCTACATAAATTGAAATAGTAATGTAAAAACCGACAACATCTAGTATATAAAATGGGATTGCTAGACAATGGGTAAGTTTTTAATTTCGAGACAAATAGGTACACGTGGGTGGATCAGGCCCGGCCCTTAGGTCAGGGCAATCCGGGCGATAGCTCATGGCCTAATTAATAATTATAGGGGTCCATTTTTTTGTTTATGTATAATATATGTAGTAATATTTTTTGCTTATAAAATTTTATAATTAAAGCTCACATCTATTTTTGTTTGAAATGAGTTAATACAAAAGTGAGCCTCAATATATTTTTATGGCTAAAGGACCAGATTTACTCTGGTATTAAAATTTCATGACCAGAAATAACTTTTCAAAACTTCGTGATCATTTTTGCTCGAATGCATACTTCCGTGATTAGTTATGTACTTCACTCTAAAAAAAATTACTAAATTATCACATTATATTTATCTTTTAACCTTTTTTATTATTTTTCCCCACGCCTCATAAGCTTTAGAACATACACTGATGAGGCGAACCATATAAATAAAATAAAAACTATTGATTTATTGCACTATCTTGATTCACATAGTATATGCATTATCAATTTTCATTTATTGTTCCACATAAACGCTAACCGAAAATTATTACAAACATTAGAAATCATTTACATGAAGATCACATAAAACTATGGGATCGATAGTCTATCATTCGATCGTCAGACAGTCCGAAAGCATGAATGGTTAAACTCGATATTTTAGTGGTTAAACTCAACACTTGTTTTAAAATAACCGTAATAGTTACTGGCTGAAGTTTAGAATCACTAAAATATAGAAAAATTTGTTTAATAACCTTCATAAGGAAAAAAGATTTCCATAAAAGGAAAAAAGAGATTATTAAATTAAGTGATGCTCATGAACCGTGTAATAAATTTACATTAGAATAACGAAGCAAAATTGTAAATAACATATGCCCAATTTTTGTGTAACAAATTTCTTTTAAAGATAGACATAAATGTTATTAATGCAAACACAATAAATTGAAAGGTTTCATAAAGGGTGAATAGCTTCTAAAATCTTTTTACTTATCAAATTCTCAATATAAGTAAGCCTCAAATGACCACCCCCCACGAGCCAAAAGAACCTTCATCATAGTGCATTTGTAGGTGACGATTCTATTTCAAATGTTGAAATCATGGTCTATTTTCGTTTTCATATTATATACCCCTGCGTACCTCGTAACAAATACACTTTTCCTCTTTTTCTTTCTTTTGAAATATTTTGTGGTCTAGCTTTTGTTGGTTTGTAATATACCAAGGAACTCACTTTGAAAATGGGAAATATAGTCCTCGATCTCTATCTTTAGCAATGAAAATGATGTACTCTTATATGTTTTTGTGCAATTAATTCCTTCCCCATACCTTTAAATCACAATGTTTCTTAAGAAAATAATATCATTTCATTATATAAAGTGATTGTGATGTTGTCAGTAATAAACAAAAAGTGCAACCAATAATCTATTAGCCAATAATCAATTGTTCAATATAGGTCAAGTAACTGCTACTGATCCACTAAAGGAGTTGAACAACAAGACTTGTACAATGGAAGGAGACTGCCAAGAATATTGTTTTTGGGATGTAGCCAATGCTGAATGTGAGTTTATATATATGTAAGGCTATAATACCAAAAGGTGCCCATCTTTTCAAATATTATTGTAAAGATATTGTTTTTGTTCATGCGAATATCAATATTAGCTAGTTTGAGAATATTAAAGTGTGATGTTGTTTCTATTCACATTGGTACCATTGAAGAGATGGGTTTTTAAGATGGGTGAATCTGATATCATGAATTGTTTTGCCCACATCAATTATAAACATATCTCACAATATAATTTTTCCATATTACGATATAAATATATCTAGGGAGACTTTTTGGTTCAGATTTGTTTCAGCACAGAAATATTTTTGGTTCAGATCTGTTTCATCACAAAATATTCTCCTTTCGACTAGAGAGAAATTTGAGGCTTTTTCGGTTTCATCTTACAACAATAAAATGAGTTGTCAACTATTTCTAACCAAACTTCGTCTCTTGCGATGAAATATTAGAAACACTTTAACATATTCCACTCAAAATTAAATTAAACCCATAAAGATTGCACAAAAACAGAACTACAGAAAGCTTTAGAACAGAAGAGAGAAAATTGAGAGAGAAAGATTTTCTGTATTGAATATTGATTCACACCTTACAATTAACACTACAGACTCATATATATACTCACACTTTCAGCGTGCTCATCAGGCTAACTAAGCTAACTATCCCTGATTAATTAACTACACCAATGACAGCTACACAATGAACTAAGCTAATCAAAAAAGGACACCTGTACATTGAGCTAACTAACATTCTAACTTGAGTAAAACATTGACTTTGAGGATGATCAATGCAAGTGGCATGGATAATTAGCTGTCTTGTCCACGTGGCAATGGCAATGATCAATGCAAGTGGCATGGATAATTAGCGGTCTTCAAAGATCACCCGTGATTAAGCAAAGAATAAGTGCATTGGCACTGGTTTTCATCCTCTTAGTTGCGCCAGAATTTGGGATACATTACAGGTTCAGCGACTGGAGAATCCAAATCATGGACAATCTCGACGATGTCTGTACCAGATCAAAACTCCAGCAGTTACAGTATAACTATATCTTACGATATAATTTTTCCACAAAGTAATGTATCTTACTTCTTCAATTGATCTTTGATGAGTCCCATAGCTCTATTACTACACATTGCTAAAATTACTACTATTTATTGTCATTAGTACTACTACCATTTCTAGCTCACTACTATTGGTTTACAACATCAGACAATTCATTCATAAACTGCTACATAGTTTAAGAAAATGGATCCAAGATACAATTTCTCCAAATGCTCTTGCGATTCAGTAATCATGTAGCCATTGCTGTGTGCACTGAAATTCATTGCTTCCAAAATCTTACCAAAACCGTTGATTTTTAACACAAATGCATGAATTGAGGAAGTTGTAGAAACTTTCAGTCCCATAGCCGCCCAGAAATCTCCATTAATAGTTCTTTTTATATTATCCGCCGTTCCCGGAAGATTTATCAACATTTCAACATTACCGGCCTTGAGACCCTTGAGCCAAAACCGTCATTTTTACGCACTGCGAGGCCAGTTGGTGCAGATAACCCACTAAGCAACATTGTCATCTTTGCAGTTTTGATGTTGTACTTGTAGAGCTTCCATGATGTGTCATTTCCATTGATGACCCTGCAAAAACACAAACCAATTTTGCAGTGAGCATTTGAGTCAGTAAATAAATTGCATTTTTATCCATGATAAAATTGGAAAATTAAATCAACCTGTTCTGGAATGTCGTCTCACAATCGGTGAAATAAACGTTTCGCGATGCTTGATCGTTGTCTATGGCATCTAGGAAAGTGCAATTTGCGCGTTTTGATTCATTATTGCTTTCTTTGATTCGGTGATGGGTTTTGTTGATTTTCCTGGAATTTCTTGTTGATTAGAAGATTTATTTGAGTTGGGTTTTTCTTTCTTTAGTTCATTTTGTTGTTTTGATCTAAAAGTTAGGTTTTGATATTTGGGATTTCTTTCCTTTTCCCTACGGCGACGATCTTGGTCGTGACAGTTGATGTTATTGGTGCTGTGAATTTTGTACTAGAAATTGGGGTTAATGCAGGCATGCAAACTTCGGCTCAGAAATAGCAGGCACAGCAAGAAGGGAGAAAAAGAAAACCCCCCAAAAAAAAAAAAGCACAACGAAGTTGAACGGTGAACAGACAAAAATGCCCCTAAAAAAGATATGTGAGAGGCACATGAAGGTCAATCTGTTAGTGGTAACAGAGGTTAATGGCGCCATTACATTTTTGGACCGTATAAATTTATATAGCTACATTGCTTGCTAAAAGCAAAAAGTATAATTATCAAAGCGGACACAGTCGAAAAGTACATGTATATTTTTCACTGTTCACTCAAAAAATTACTACAAGTTATTAAATTATCACATTATATTTATCTTTGATCCGCTTTTATTATTTTCCCCC
This sequence comes from Leptodermis oblonga, assembly GCA_016801395.1. Classification (NCBI taxonomy): domain Eukaryota; kingdom Viridiplantae; phylum Streptophyta; class Magnoliopsida; order Gentianales; family Rubiaceae; genus Leptodermis; species Leptodermis oblonga. Next base: position 19,632,470 of record CM028750.1, on the reverse strand, counting down.
AGCCTCATAAACTTTAGGACCGGCACTAGTGGGACTGAATGATATAGATAAAATAAATACGATTGATTTATTGAGTTTTGTGATGAAAATACTATTACATGCTTTATCAATTTTAAATTTAATTTTTGTAATCCACATAAAAGCTAACCCAAAATTATCACAAACTCTAGAAATTCTACGCATGAAGATCCCATAAAGCTGTAGGATAGTCTCTCTTCCGATCGTCAGACATCCCGATAGCATGAATGGCTAAACTCGATATTTCGGTGGTTAAATTCGACACTTGTAATTTCAAAATAAACGCAATATTTTACCCGTTGAGGTTTAGAATCACTATAATATAGAGATTCGTTAATAGCTAAAACTTGTTTAATAATCTCAATAAGGATAAAATGCTTCAATCTTGGAGGGTTATTGGAGGCGGGTGCAACATTCTTATCACGATTTATCAGAAGGTTATTAACATGCACCCGCCTCCAATCGCCTCCAATAACCCCTCATTAAGGGAGGCGGGTGCGAGCACCTCCTTTTGGAGGTGGCCGCACTGGAGGAGGATGCACACACCGGGCACCAGCCTCCTAAGCCTCTAATAACCCGCCTCCCTTTTTCATTTTGGGGCAGTGATAGTGATATTTGAACAAAATATTACTAATAATTATGAACAGTTGAAATCCCAGTTTGAAACCTAAAAGGGGGAGGGTTGAATTAAGTTCTTGGAAATTTAAAATTTTCTTCTTAAAAATCAGTTAAAAAATTCTTTTCAAAAACAAGTTCTAAAACCAATTTAAAAATAATTTCCCAAGTGATTGTGTGTGAAGTGTTTAGCTTCAAACATGAAAGAAAATAAGACACACTAAATTTATAGTGTTTCGGATTCCCCTTAAATTCTAGTCCACTCTCCAAATTCTACAACTTGGGGTTTCCCTAATCCATATGAGAGACACTTAAAGGTGTGTCTTAAAACCCTTACAAGTACTTAAGATCATACTCTTAATCCTATAGCTTTTCTCCTGACCTAATCTCACTCTAGACTAGGATTTATACATAATCTAACTCTAGATCGAATAAGACTTCCTTGCCTAATCCAACCTCTTAGATAGAATTTTTCTCATTTGCTAAACTAACTATGGAATATGTCTTTTGCTAAAAGCCTAACTTACCTCTAAGCTAGGATTTCACCCCTTTTTTCTAAACTCAACCTATTGAGTTAGCACTTTTACAAATTGCTACAGCAACCTCTTCATTAGAACTTTTATAATTTCCTACACTAAACCCCTTGAATTTGGACTTATGCTTCTCTTCTTTCTCCCCCTTACTTCATACATAACTCTTTCTCAAAAGTTTAGAACTTCTCCTCACATACAAGTTTGTCTAACACACTTCTGAAGTGTAAAGGACTTCTCTCTTTGTGTATCTAAAAGGATACCTCTTCATATTGAGGTTTACAATGAAGTACAAAAGATGGGCACAAATGGCCTCTTCCCAAAACACTCAAATTCTAGCTCAAATTAATTGCTAATCTAACATGTAGATGGATGAAATTAAGCTTACAAATGTCTCCTGAGTGTAGGAGAGTTATCGGGGATCATTACCCTTCTTTCTAGGTTTGAGGGTACTTATAGAAGTGGAAAAATCGCTTCCAACGGGTAGTTAAAATTCTGCTTGATAGAGGGTACGACGGCTAGGTTCGACGTCAAACTTGGGTGTCGAACCTGCTTCCCCTTTTTGCAATGGCTAGTTGCTTTTCCAAATGTGTCTAACGGCTAGAAGGTTCGACGTCAAAGGGGTGTCTAATGTCGGTGTCGAACTAGCTTTGATGTTGAAAGGCCTATGTGTCCGGTGTCGGACCAAAACAGAAACATCTTCAGTTAAGCATTTATTCTCTTTCTTGTTTCGGCATCGAACTGGCCTTCGAACTCAGTATCTAACATTTAGTTCTGCACTTTTTCCGCGCGCATTTTCTTAAAGACACCTAAAAGCAAAACCATTAAACTAAAATCATATATTTGTTCACATTCATCAAAACAAATATTAAGATCCTAATCTAACAATTTCTCCGTTTTTCTATGATGACAAAACAAATATGTGATTTTATAGAGAAATATAAAGTAAATCATTTAAATACATTTTTTTCTAACTTAAGAACTCCTAAAAGCATGATGACAAGGTAAAGCATACAAATCACATCTCTGCTCACCCTTTTTATCATCATATTATCATTTTAAACTTTAAGATTGAGTGTTCTTCTTACAAGTCAAGCCATTATAAATTTAAGCACTTTCAAGCCAAGTCATTTCAGTATTTTCTCCCCCCTTTGCAAATGCACTAAATATCCATTATAATTCTAAGCCTATGGGTCACTATGTTAATTTTAAACCTAATGCCTATGCTAGTTCTAATTTTTCTCACTCTAAAATCTAGCATACACATTTCAAGAAAAAACTTTACTAATCAAGCAAGAAACATACAAGTTTCATTCAATCAGGGAGAAAGTTAAATATCAACACTGCCACAGAACAAGTTTCAATACACTAAAACCTGGTGTAAGCTAAAAGAACGAGGATCATTGACACCGGACTTCTGAAACCGGTAGTAAAGACAACAAGTTACACCAGTTACAAAGATTTCTAATTTTAATGATAAACTTTAGCACCAGGTATTTGTATAATCGGTGTGAAAGATTATTGAAAAATGCAAGCAAATACGAAGAATCAAAACTTTGCCTATATTTTCAACTCCGCAGCGTGTTTTGCATATAAAAATCAACCATAAATTTTCGCTTTTGTAAGATATTGCCGATACAGGACCTGACCATCGCCGTTGCCTTTCAAATCGAATCCGGCATGGATATACCCACATTCATCACCGACTATATGTAAAAGAAGAAATTTTTTGTTCGGTTATGTTATGGCCGGTGTTGTTTTTAACAGTTTCGTCGTTTAATTTTGTAAGTTCAAAAGAAGAAAACGTCATCTTTCTGGTTCATGCGGAGAAAGCAAGCAAGATCGACCATATTTGTAGGACATACTGTATTTGGCATGATTTTGCAGTTTTTCTAAGTGATTAGGTCGATTCAATCTAAACCTATTTTTTTTCCTTTTTTTTTTTTTGAGTATTGAAAGCATGAAAATGTTACTGGTTGTTTCTTAAGCGTTTAGATCAAATCGGCACCCCTGTAGTCCGATTCGATCTAAACCATGTTTTAATTATGTATGTTATTTTATTTTTTATTTTTTTGGATATTTCTTGAGAGCATGAAAGTTTTACTGGTTTTTTACGAAGTGTTTAGATCGAATCAGCCCCCTACAGTTCGATTTGATATAATTAAACCCGGTTTTATTTCTGGGGGTTATTTTTTTCTGTTTTGTTGGGTATTGTTTGAGAACATGCTTTAATGATTTTTCTTCATTTAAAATTTTATAGGAACTGTTTTCTGCCCTCATCACCTATTTTCAAAATATTTGTATTGAATGGTAGTTGGTGTTGGTAAAAAATTTGGGAATGGAGCATAAAACATTAACTTGTTTTAAACTCTATGGAGTTTCTTGCTATATGTTTGAAGCTCTTTGAAATTTCTTACTATGCATGTATTTACTGTCATTTTTCTGTCATCCTACTAAAGTGAAACACGTATATTTAAGCTAAGAAAAATATGGAAGTAGGACTCAAAAAACTAAAGGCAAACTGGGGATTGTGACATGATAGCCGCCTAAGCCTTTATTGAGTATAATGGAATAAAAATTAGTACCCGAAATATCCGTGAATGAAATTGCGAGAAGCCAACGATAAAAGACACTTGAAAGCTTGCAGCTTAATTGTTTGTTCGAATTTTACTAGTTACTGTTCCTATCAATATGAGAAATTACGTGCTTTATTTTCTTAAAGAAGATTTAATTCTTTTGTTCACTGTAGATACGATCCACTCATTGCTATGCAATTTAATTGTGTTCTCCTGTGATATTCTCTTTTACATCCAACTTAGTGTTTTCATCTTGAATTTGAGAAAAAGACAAAAGTGCCAAATTTGTATTTGCGCTAAATTATTAGATCCATGTGAAGTAACTTTTCTTTTATCTGAGAGTGAATTGTTCTAATCACTAAGTGTTGAATTAGGCATATATTGAGCAAGAGCTAAGAAATTGGGGAAGTTATGGGAAACCATTAAATTGGGAGTTTAGATTAGGCAAATAAATAAATCTTAATTTAGAGTTAAGTTAGGTAATTGATGCAAAATTTTTAAGTGAAGAGATTGAATTTAAGAAAGTGAAACACACATGTTTCATAGCTAATAAGATTAGACAAATTCCAAATACCTAGATAGTGGGATAGGATCTTCAAAGGCGAATTCTATGATATTTTGTTCCTTATTTTGATTGGTTTGAATGTCAAATCATTTCTCATACCACACTCCCAAATTTTACCTCCTGGTTCTATTAGAATAAACTTAGTTTGAACGTGTCCAAGAAATTCAATGAATAACTCATGTTCATTCATTAGAATAAATTTAGTTTGAACTTGCCCAAGAAATCCAATGAATAACTCGTGTTCAAAAACCATGAGGTCAAACTGCTCTAGTTCACAATCACTGAGATTAATTGCATCTTATATCCATGCGATCCACCCATTTTAAGGTCCTCAACTGAATGACCACGTATCAATGAAGAATCCTGAGCACAAATGGCGCCCCAAGCGTTTTCCACTTGGTGAACCACAATGGAAAAGGGTTGAAGCTAGAGGAAGAACTTCTACTAATTAACCTCAGGAGCTAGGTTCTCTTACCTCTAACAGCAGCATCAGGTTTAGTGAAACACAGACATCAACAATATTTTGCTAGGAAAAAACAAAAACCCAAGCAACCATTATTCAATTTCTGGGCTATTATTAGTACGCTGGACCAAAAATGACTAAGAGCAACCATTCTATAGTTTCGGGGCTATATGCATTCTTTACATCAAAAAAAAGGAGCAAGAGCAACCATTGTACAGTTACTGGCCTACATGTCTATGCTGTGCAAAAAGGTCTGTAAGAACCTTAGCAAGTTGGGCTCTTACAGATTGGTTATACTCTTACATGAGCAAAAGTAATGTATTTCTGCATCTTATGTTGGGTAAGATAAGTTATAGGTGCATCAAGGTGATGAGATCTTCCCTGCTTATTTCTCTTTTCTCCTGCGGTCCCCTCCCGCCAAAAGCCTTTCTGGCCAGCAGTTTCTTGTTCTCCTGTAGCTCGAGGATCCTTTCCTCGATAGTGTTCCGAGCGATGATCCTTACAATCTGCACTTCTTCTCTTTGTCCAATTCGGTGGACCCTGTCCATCGCCTGCTCTTCTATAGCTGGATTCCACCATGGCTCTAACAAGTATACCTTAGAAGCAGCAGTCAGATTTATTCCAGCACCAGATGCTTTGAGACTTGCAAGCAATAGAGTAGCTCCTCCATCTGGTGCTGGAACTTCAAATTCCTTGATTATTTTTGCCCTCCTTTTGGCATTCATTGAGCCATCCAACCGCAATATCTTGAATCCAGCTGCTTTTAGAGGCTCTTCAAGAAGAAGTAACATTTTCCGAAACTGCGAAAATATTACTGATTTTGTTGTTGGGCTCCGTTCCCTAGTTTCACAAAGACGTTTTAAGAGAACAGCAATTTTGGATGAAAAACTGGAAGAGGTACCCAAATTATCGTCTGTCTCTGAAGCCTTTGGAGGGGAAGAGAAAAGGTCAGAATCAGATAGTTCATGACGGCACAAGGGGCAGCAGGCTGTTGACCTTCTTATGGCTTTAAGGATGCAAGCTTGGCAAAAGATGTGTGCACAGCATGTAATCACTGGATTGTAGTTGGTGGACACATACAAATTGGACAATCAAAGTCTTCACCTTCTTGCAGCACAGAAAGCATCTTCTCCAGCAGTTTTGGATTGTTGTTCACATCTGTACAATTTCATTGGACTAATAAAGTGAAGGAAACAAAAGAGCAAAAGGTTTTTATGTATTGCTGTACAAACAACTTAGATTAACAGCCAGAAGTATGCTAATAAATGCAACCAAAAGGCTGGAAATAAATGAAGCATTGTAGAATCACAACACAAGCAACTCAAAATCTAAAAGTAGGGTAACGTGTATTAGAAACATATAATTTACCTTCAAGAGAGGGGAGCATCTCTCTGATATCTGGAGGGCACAAGTCCAAAGCATTGCAGACTTGCCGAAGCCGCACAAGGATGCTCAGAACTGTTGAATAGTTTCGAACTAAATTTTCACCCAATATATAATGCTTTATAATTCTCCGGGCCTCAGCTTCCATCTTGTCATAAACATCCCGTTCTTCATCAGAAAGATCTATGACAAGAGTCTCTACAGATTTGGATGGCAAACCAACCAAAGTCTTATCTTTCGTCCTCCTTAGAGCTATACTTGCCATAAGAACCTGGATTGACAAGGTGAAAATCATAGGGTCTTTAAGACAATGAGACAAGTGCCAAGGCATATTTAAGGGAGGTCCTTGTGTTACTTTGGCATGCCATTCCAGCTAAAAATAAAGCCAGTAAACTTTAAGATAGTTGCAAATATAAACCAATATACTTTCGATATGTGTAATTCATCAACCCATTGCATGAACTCATAGAAAGGAAGTAGCAAGAACTTGGAAAAGTAGCAGATGTAGTGTCCAGTCACCTAAAACCTCCCTAACAGGTTTATGTTAACAAACAACAGATGCCAGCCTACTACACTTATTTGTGTAGTGTGTAGGTTAATGACAAGGAAAATGCAAAAGGTTGATGGATGGACCCCCGAAAATTAACTAAAAGAGGTGGTTTAAGTAGAGACAGTTGGAAGTTTTCCATACAACATATGCAGCACTCTGTACCGAACAACTTATACCTCTAACACAATTATAGAATTATTTCCAAATTCCAACTGAATAAGATGTCAAAATGATGAGAAATCTCAAAGAAACAAGATCTTCTGCCTCAAGAGAGAGAAAAATGACCTCATTGTAACTACCCAAATCATGCAACATAAACAGCAAATGTAAATCTCAAACTTCTTGGACCAAGTATGGAATTTATTAACTAAACTTCATTTGATCAGAATGCAAACTAGAAGACGCAAAAGAAACAGAAAATACTGTCCTTTACCTGGAGCCAGGAGATACCCTTCTCATCTCCTGAAGCAAGAGGTCTTGCTATCAAATTATTCCAGTAGGTCTTATCTGATAATGGGTCAAACCGCAAAAATGCCAACAAAGAGAACAAATCTGAAGAGCTGTTCTGTATGGGTGTTCCAGTGACAACCCACCTTCTCTTTGCATTTAACTTTGTAACTGCTTGACTCTGCCGAGCATTGGCATTCTTAATCAAATGTGCTTCATCCAAGATAACTCGCCTCCACTCTATCTTCTTAACAGGAGAGTCTTCCCACGCATCTTCAGCAGAAAGAAAGTGTATGTAGTCAGGACAATATCATGCTCACAAAGCTTATTAGCATCTTTAGTTCGGTCCCCATAATACATATACACCTTCAGCTTTCCAGGTACAGTGTGCTCCCCTAACTGGGTAATCCAAGCTGAAAATACAGATGGTGGACAAACAACCAAAGTTGCTCTTGAACATATATTATTGGCAGCATCAGAATCACCTGATGACTTTGACTTCTCTGCTGGTGTAAGTTCTTGGAAATACATCACTAGATGTATTTGAATCACATATTGACTTTCCTCTGGTGTCACGCACTTCTACATCCTCTGTTCTTTGTCTCTTTTCTGGATCATTACTGCTTCTACTTATTCTTCCCCTTTTGACCCATTACGATCAATGATAATTTTTTCTTCTTCACCCACAGTTGATGCATTTCCAGCATTCACATTATCAACTGATAAAGGACAATCATCACAAAACTTATCAAAAGCAATCAAGGAAAGCAGAGTAAGAGTTTTCCCCAGTCCCATGTCATCAGCAAATATTCCACCTTGTAGAGGCGCAGGCCTTTCATTAGTAAGATGGTTTGTTAACACATTGCAATAAGCTCCATCTTTTACTTCCCAAAAGGGAGGTAAATCACAGGAGTTCTCCCTGTGAACCAGCCATCCTAGCCCTTTCTTTTGGTGAGAAAGAAGCTCAGATTTTATAACATCTTTAGGTGGCTCTAATTCATCCAACACTCCAGACTGACCAATTTGCTCATCCAATAGCTTGAAGATCTCATCAACACTTTTGTCATCTTCTCCATCTCTTCTTTCTTTTCATCACAGCAGCTTGTGATAATGCAGATGCTGCACTGTTCTCAGACAACAGCTGGAATCCACCATCTGAAATGGCTGATTTCACTACATCAAATGCCTCAACTCTAGCAAAAATGTGAACTTGGCAGGGTATCCTGTACCTATTTGCCCTTGCTGATGCCTTTGGCACAATTCCTGCAACATACACCAACACAGCATCAAATTGGAAAATCTAACACAAAAGAAAACCTATTAAGCTTCAAACATTTCAAAGGGAAGGGCTCAGGGGCATGAACTAGCTCATTTGCCACAAATTCACCTAAACTGCATTTCCAAATCAACTAACACAAAACATCAGGAGAGAAGAAATTCCATTAAACCCTACATCAACATAAACCTAAAAAGAATAAATTAGCACAAAAAACACATCATTGCCTAAACATAGAAAAATAAAAGAAACAAACTTTCTAATTAGCTGACAGTGGCCAGTTGCGGTCCAGTATTACCAATTCCTGAACCGGTTTCTAATTAGGCAGGCCGGTTCAAATATATGACATCGGACCCAAAAAAAAAAAAAAAAAATTAAATGTCTTAGTAGAAAGTGGGACCCATCCAGTCAAAGGTCAACCTTCGATGCTGACGTTGAAAATACATTTGAAAATTAAAATAAATAAAGAAAACGGCTGGACTCCCATACGTTAATCAACCGAACGACACCGCACCGCCGATCTCATAACGCCTCCTCCCTCACCACCATTTGCGGTTTGAAAAAAAAAAATCGATTTTAACGAAGAACAAACCAAATGATAAAATTTGTAGAAACATCAGAAAATTCACCCAGATAATCACATGCATGCAAATTATTCGTAATTAAATCCCCAATTGACCGAATTCGGGAGGAAAATTACCTTCGACATTGATCAAGTGGGCATCCATCATCGGGGCGAGGACTCGGGCGGCGGTGCGTTCAATGTGGCCGACTTGGACACCCCGCGTGTTCAGAACGCGAATTGCATTCTCGTCATATGCGTTGAGCGGCTCCCGGACGAGCCCCACCATTTCCCGGCCGCTGATGGTGCCATTGTAGTACTGAACTCCCACTACATTTGCGATTATAAAACCTACCAAATAAGTCTCCGTCGGAGAGTCCTGAGACGGCAAAGGCTGAGGCGGCGATGATGACGATGAACCTACCGACGAAGATGACGACGACACAAACCGAACGGCGGTGTTCCTATTTCCACCGTCATATGCCAGCTCTCCCTCGGGTGAAAGCGGCCAACTGTCCAAGTCTAGGAACTCTTTCACAGGGTCCTCCCCTTCAAGAGCGCCGATGAATTCGGTTTCCGCCATGTCCTGAATTGAATGTTCTGAGTGCTATTTGTTTTCTCTGTCGAAAATTGAGGTTTTGGGCAGTGATTTTGCGGTGTGAAGTGAATGAGAGTAGTGATGGTGGGGTGAATGGAGGGGGGTTTTATTTTGAGGCGGAAAAGGCATAGAAAAGCCAAAGAGAAATTGTTTTTACTTTGAAAGTGGGGGTGGTTTGGTAGAGTTTTGAAAAAGCGGCAGGGGGGAGGGGGAAGACGTGGCAAGGGATGGGATCTAGTTCTACATAGGTAGACGTCAGCTGTGGGTCGTTTCTCTTGAGGGCTTATTTCACTATTCAGTTATCAGCATTTAATCCACAATAAATAATAAACAAAAATTAGGAAAGTAAAGTTGTACTGGAATTTTAGGTCATGTTTGGTAACTTAGCTCAAGGGTCTCTTCTTTACTAAAAATTTGAGTTTTGATTTTGAAAAAATAGTTTTATAATGTAAAAAGTATATTAAAAATGTAAAAAAAGGTATATCTGAATAGTAAAAATTGTATTAAAATGATAAAAACTTATTATAATATATTAAATTTATGTTGAAACTAAAACTGAAACCAAAACCAAAACTTAAACAACAGGCCCCAAATATACTTTATAATAATTTTTTGTCATTTCCAGTAAGTTTTTTTTTTACATTTTTAACAAATATTTTTATATTTTCAATACACATTTTATATTTCTAATGCAATTTTAACATTTTAAAATCCCAATTCAAACCAAGATTTAAAGCAAAGATTGATACCGAACTGGTAAATGTTACTCCCTGTGTTCCATTTGAATTTTAAAAGTTCAATAAGGCCTCGTTTGGTAGCAAGACTGGATTCAAACATTGGTTTGGATTGTGATTTTAAACTATTAAAATTACATTGTGAATGTAAAAAGATGTATTGAAAATGTAAAAATATTTATTAAAAATATAAAAAGACTTATTGGGATTGATGAGAAACTATTATAAAATACAAAATGAGGTTCAAACCTGACTTTGTATCATGTTACCAAATAGCGCCTAACTATTTTTAAATCACCAAATACAATTATAAAGTGAGACTATTTTAATAAAAAGTAATTATCTACTACTAGGACTTTTTTGTTGTTGCTATAAATTACTATTGATGACTTTGTATAATTCATACTTCGTCCTTCCATTAAAAGAATTTACTTTTGAAAATGTCTAATTTTTTTATAAATTTTACATGCAAAATCTAAAATAACTAATTGGTAACCATTTGTTCCCTTAAGGTCATCTCCAACTCCACGCAAAAATTGCACAAGGAGGAAAAGACAAAAATGCCGCATGGTTGGTTGCACCAACCCTGCGACATTTTTTTCACACAAACATTGTCGCCCTAGGTATTGAGCGCACTGTTTCATGCTGAACATTATTTTTTCTCAAATTTTTTATTAATTTTACGAATTGTAAATTGGTCCTTTTTTTAACCTAGTTTTATATTTTAGTATTTGATATTATGAAATTACATATTGTTTATTATTTTTAATCCTACTTGTTATCTAATTGATATGTTTTTAATACTATAATTATTATTAATTTATTATAAAAATTAATTAAGGTACTTTTTTTATTACAATACTCAATTAAGTTTAAAAATTTATTCTAAAACTATATGAAAAAATTACTTAACTTTAAAATTTTCTTAGTTCACACTAAAAATGATTGGGGTTTGTTTTGTAACACAATGTAATAGTATAAAAGTAATAAAAATGAATATAAAAGGAAGTATATATATGTGGAATATTCATTTTAGAGTGAAAATTAGAGTTGTGGTTACTGTAACTATGAAAATTTGAGGAAAATGTTATACTTTATTTTTGAGCAAGCATTGGAGATGTCCTAATATTTTTAATTTTTAATTGTGAGTTTATTGTGCACCACATATGGTCGGTTTGGAATGCTAGTTTAAAGCATGTTTTGGGTTTTGAAACCCAAAGCAAAACCATAACCAAGTTTGATACTGGGCCCCAAAAACATATTTTGAAATCTTGTTTTTGAAAACAAATTTTTTACCTAACACCCGACTGCTAGGTTTAGGTGTGATCTTTTCTTCAGACAAAGAAGGAAAACATAATAGTTTCTCTGTTCATAGCGATTCTTAGCAAGAACAGAGCAGATTCACATGAATCCACCCATGGTTGTCTCTCACCCATCAATCTGTTTCTTTTAGGGATGGGTTTTGAAACCAAAGCAAAACCAGAACCATGTTCGGTACTGGGCCCAAAAAACATATTTTGAAATCTTGTTTTTGAAAACAAATTTTTGACCTAACACCCGACTGCTAGGTTTAGGCGTGAGCTTTTCTTCGGACAAAGAAGGAAAACATAATAGTTTCTCTATTCACAGCGATTCTCAGCAAGAACGGAGCAGATTCAAATGAATCCACCCACGGCTGTCTGTCACTCATCTCACCCATTAACCTGTTTATTTTCGGGTGGTTCAGTTTCTATTTATTCAATAGATCTACTCCTATTTGCTCGTACAACGTCGACATTGGAGATTTCGCAATTAATCAAAAATCATCAGCGGCCAGCGGCAGTCACACCAACTTCGATTATACCGTGAAAACACAAAGCTAGGGGGTTGATCTTTGAATTGGAAAAAGAGTGGATCTGTAGTGTCCCAAATGAATTGACTTATTCAAAAAAGGCCTTGTTCTTTGGCCAATAAGTTTATTTGAGATCTCACTATCAACCACTTGGCCTAAAAAAAAAGTAATCTTTCTCGAGAAGTCAGTTGATTAGGGTCCAAGTGTACCGGCTTGGTCCGGTGTAGGATGAACTTATAATCATGGAATTGACTCTATTATTCGACTATAAGTTCATAACCCTAGCCCATTCCCATTTTGGGCAGAGAAATAAATGAATTCCAAAGATCTTGGGCAAATCCAAAGATGGTTTTCCTGTGCGTTCATCACAAAATATTTCTAGATCCCAGTATACCCAATGCCAAAAAGCATAAATCAAAAAACACAATATGTGCACCAGCTACACCCTCATAACTCGAAATACCCGGATTTGTTGCCGTACCCCATGAGATACTCCAACCACCCCACGAATTCGTATTTCCTAAACAAGTCTACTAATGTAATTTTGAACTTGAACACCTAAATGCCCTTCAAAAGAAAGTAAATAGATACGAAACATAAAAAATGCGGTTAATCCCACAGTAATCCAAGCTATTGCAAAACTAGTTTAAAAAAACCAACTATCAGTAAGAATTTCATCTTTGGACCAAAAATAAGCCAGCGGTGGAATACCACAAGTAGAAAGTTTACCTATTAAAAAAGTGCTTTTGGTAACTTTTTTGTCAATAACTTCAGACCATTCAATCAAATTCAAATAGTGATTAATACGTAATCGATCAAACATGACTTGAAAACGGCTCTTCTACTTAGAAATGAAATGTTCCAAATGTTCTTGGAAATTCTTGCTCTCATTAGATCCTTTGTATCTATATGCATCAAGATCCCGATTCATGGATCTCTTGGTTTGAGAAATTAAAATAAGAGGATCGAACCATTTCTTCTGACTCTTTTTCAATTTGATAAATGTTGGTTGACAATTTGAATCTAAATCGAGCAATCCGGGATATTTTCTACGTCCAAATGAGTCTATCTATGTTTCTGCTTTACGAATATAATATTTTTTGGGCATTTCTAATAATATCGAGCCTTATTCTTATTTTTTTGCAATGCTCCAAATTCTACTTGAGCATCCAAATTTGGGTCAATACCAGCAAAAATATCTCTGAACAAGGTTCTAACACTATGCCAAAAGCTGCTGAAACAAAGGAACTCTTCCATTTTGAAAAACCCCTTGTAACTGTTCTTTTCGATTATAAACGATGGAACCATTTCACAATTCATAGTACAATCTACATGATAATAATTAAAGCCCCTGCTAATCCCTTCGTCAACGGGTTTCTCTTTTTCCAGGAGTTTGTCTTCAAATTTTTAAAACCTGTCATCTCTTCCATTGTTTGTTTTGTAGCCCTAAACATTGTATTAGTCGAGTATAAGTGCAAAGATCATCTTCGGATGGGGCTAAGAAACTGGAGTTTTCAAGAAATTGTATTTCAAAACTTTTTTTACCAAACATTGATTTTGAAAACAATTTTTCAAAATCATGTTCTTTACCATGTTTTGAAAACATGTTTTCCAAAATATGGTAATGAAAAGACCCATAATTATATTAGTAATTAAGGATAGAAAGAGTAAAGGGATGAAAACATGATTTTCCTATTTTGGAAAGTTGGCCCTTCTCAGAGAGTAATATAATAATTATACTTCTTAGGTTATTTTTGAAGTGTCACAATTGATATATACACTAATTTAGAAAATTAATAATCACCTAATTTACCATTAAGACTTTTTCGGTTGGCATGGAACTAAAATTCAACAATCATGTGAATTTTTGAATTTTAATTTCCAAAAAAAAAAAATACTTTACTCATCTCATTTCAATAACAAGTATTTTTATGCTATTATTTCATTTGCACTATTAGTTATGAAATACTTGTGAAATTTTATTAATAACTTATGCATGTTTATCATAATTATTTTTATTCTCAACTATATTAATTTTCAGTTTTTGTTACTCACTCACTCAAAAGCATAGTGAAATGATATAGGCATGTTCTTTATTGAAGGTTTAAGTTTTGGTTTTTGAAAAATAGTTTTATAATATAAAAAGTGTATTGAAAATTAAAAAGGTATAGCTGAATATTAAAAAGTTGTATTGAAAATGATGAAAGCTAATTATAATATATTAAATTTACTTTTGAAATCAAAACCAAAACATAAAGAACAAGCCCATAACAAGCAATAAGATGACAAAATCACCCTTAACAATTGATCATAATTGTCACTATAAATAGATAATTTTCTCTTTTAATATGGGAAATTGTTCAAATAAACCCTTAATATTTTACCCAATAACCAAATAAACTTCCCATTACTTTTAGAACAAAAAATCCCCCGAACGTTACAAAAAGGGCTAAACTATCAACCCCCCCCCCCCCCCCCCCCCCCCCGGCTAACCCATTGCCACCTCACTTATTTTTGCTGAGTTGGATGCTTACTAGTAGGTGACTGATCAACTGATCCGCCGATAGTGTACCTGATAATTTGGAGATTAATTGGCAGTTCTCGCGGGGATTTTGCCCAAGGTTTGTATTAATTGTGCAGAGTTAGGAGAACAACCCAATTGCAGAAGAGATGCAAAATGATGGATTTTAGAAGCACATAGGCATCCAAGCGGATCCGTCTGGAACGACCTAAGGGGCTGACCTCGGTCGGACGACCTGAGGGTTGACCTCGGCAGTGGCCTACCTGCAGTCCAGTGTCACTGATGCGCGATAGGTGGCACAAATGACACGTGTGAAGATGTAGAGATGACACCGTGACTGAGCAGAAGGTGGAGGCTGACGTCACGCCAGCTCGGCGTTAAGTTGGAATTCAACAAAGCTATCTTACGGGTCAAGAAACCAGAGAGCAAGGAGGAAACACAAATAAGTAATTCAGTGTGAAACAAGGAAGGAGAATCCAAGGAGGAAAGAAGAAAATCGGAATTCCAGTAGCAAGAGATCTCCTTCCAAATCTGAAGTGCGGAATGATTAGTCTCCTTATTTTATTAGGAGATAGTTTTTATTCCAAATTACTAGTTCATAAATCCTATATATATATATATATGGAACTTGATAGACCTTTTTCCTTACATTTTTTTTTGACATAGACCTTTTCTTTTACGCAGTTTTACGTATTATTTTTAGTTTAGTTTTCGCTTCGGTGTTGCCCTCAAATTCCATAGCGTTGTAGTTAATTGATTTGGCTTTTGAAGACACTTAATCTTTACTGTGTTCTATTCGTCGGTTCAAAGTTTCCGACTGCACAGGCACTTTAATCCAGTAAAGTATTTCGTATTTTCCTTATGATTTATATTCCAAGTTATTACTTTGATTATCAAGTTATGAGTAGCTAAATATATTGTTCTAGTTTTATGTATTGAAACCCTAATCCATGCATGTATGAAATTTGAATTAATCTAAGTCTAATTAACTATGTTCTTAAATTAATCAGTGTTCTTAAATCTAATTACTAAGATTCTATTAAAACTGATCACCTTAGTTTAATCTGGTAGAGCCTTCGAGTGGCACAACCTTCGGCCATGAGGTACTATTAATTGAGTAATAATTCCTTGAATTACGACGATAAGAGTTGTTAGTGTTAGGTTTCTCTAGATCTTAATGCTGCTAAATAATTAATTAGGTGACTAGCGGCTTAATTAGTTAGTTGGTTAGAGAAGTAATCTTGACTAGTTGGGACTTGCGGGGATTATCGAGAAGTTAAGGAGAAATGGGGCTATGACTAGCAGGTGCTCGCGGTAATATATAACTAACCGGTATAGGATAATTAGACGACTTAAGTGTTCATGATTGCATTCATGTGATGAAAGTAGATTACATAATACTAGAATACTTTATCTATAATTTATACAAGTTAATTGTTAATTTTGTTTCTCTTAAGTGTTTGTGACAAACTAAAGGTCTCTTAAGGGACACAAAGGTAACGACTCATCAAAATAGTTACTAAACCATTAATAGATAAATAGAAATTGAGAATATCCGTCCCTGTGGATCGATCCTGACTACCATTGTATTAGATTTATTTAATCCTTTGATTGCAGGTTAAAAGCAGTATAATTACTGTGTTTGCAGAGGTATACGACAGCTCTGTCATCAACCAACTAGGGACATGGCACACATTGTGTGTTTCTCCATTGCACACAAGAAAACACAGCGGCGATAATGAATAAGGGAGGTGGAAGCTGCAAAAAGTTCTAGTGGTGACTGCTGTTAACACTATGGGAGGAGAAAAATCTGAAGTATTCCAGTGAGCAGTGGCGCTTCGCAAAAACTAGAGACTAAAATATGACGACGGTGGTAGGGCAAAACACAGCATCTGAAGCAGCAGTGAAGAAGAGAATAAGTAACACCTTCAGAAAAAGAGGGAGACCAATGCAGGACAGAGAGGTAGATAGCGGCGGCTATGCGGTAGGGGAACAATTATGACGGCGGCTGGGTACATAAAGAAGATGAACGAAGCTTCTTATTCATTGAACAAGAATCAATAGTAGCAGAGACACCCTTCAAGAAACCCTACTACAACGGCAACGAAAACAAACAAGAGGTCTCAAAAATCTAAAGTAGTGAACGGAGGCTGTGGATTGTAGTAGCAGTAACATAACCAACTGGAGAAGAGAGACATTAGATTAGGATGTTTTGTGAGCAGCCTGGTGACATCCTAGCTGAAATAGCAGCAACGGGTGGAGGTTGGGTAGTGGTGGTTGGTGGTAATATACATGTAAATAAGGTGGCAGTACTGCCCTTAAGGGTATTGGGATTGGAAGGTCTTGGAATCAAATTCCAAGGAACTTTCAAGGTGCAGTGGCAGCCGTTTGTAGGTATATAAGAGCGAGCAGGCAATATTATTGGACATAAATAAATTTAAAAAAAAAACATTATTCATATACGGTTTCCACATCATTCACTGACTATTTCATTCAGCTATTTTACCATCTCATCATTTTCATTCTATATAAGTTACAAGTGATTTATTTTGTTAAGTAGAACATAATTAATACAAAATAAGTAAGATAGAACATTTTGATGCTCTTCCAACAAATGTATGTTCATGACAACAATGTATCGGCGTGCAGTGTCAATACGCACAATTCGAGCGTGTGCTTTTTGGGTTTTTTTTTTTTTTTTGTGTTTTGGTGGGGTGGGGGGAGGGGGAGTGGTTCTTGCACATATCAATCACATCTCCATTAAATTTTTAAATTTAAAAGTATGAGTTTATAATAATATTGTTACCTTATAAAGTATAACTCTTTATTCATGAAGTACAAGTATCTCAATGGAAGGAGTATCACCTTTCCTATCAAAAGTATATCAAAAGTATCACTCATGCATTCAAAAGTGTAAGTCTTCCGATCAAAAGTATTAACATTACTTTCTAAAGTAGTGTAGAACTCTTCTTTTCATAAGTATAAACCTAATTTGGAAAACTATAAGTCTCAATCTTAGAAGTACCACTTTTCCTATCAAAAGTATCACGTTTAAAAGTATGAAATTTTATATCAACAGTGTTTCTTACTTTTCAACATAGAACTCTTTCTTTCAAAGGTAAAGTCTTAAATTTTTTACTCAAAATAAAATTGTACAAATGTAAAATTACATTTATAAATAGGAGTTTTATATAATGTTTGACTAGTAAATAAGATGTTAGATTTCTTGAAATTATTTATGGAAGTTTATATTGGCTATGTCAATTGTTGAAAGTACACGGAAGAAGATAAAATTGAATGTAGTGGAAAGTTTTAGAGTCAATTAGCAATTTTACAAAAAAAAAAATTGGTAAAAAAACAAAAATGTCGAGAAATGAGAGTTGATACACGAGATCCTCAAACTAGTTACCAAAACTTTAATAGGGAAGTGGTGCGTGAGCTTAAGGCTATGTTCTTTTCTGTTCCATTCTAGAAAAATCATCACTTTTTCCTCCAAAATTTTATATAAAGAAACAACATCATTTTTTACCAGATTCAAAATTTAAAATTTAAAATTCCTTCTAAATCTCTACTCGCATAACTTCAAAATATAACATAAGCATTACATTTTTCCTTTTCTTTCCTACACAAATCTCCAAAAGAAATTCTTTCCAACAAAATATTTCTTTCTCAAAACAAAAATTTCTCATTTGCGTCTCAAAGAGGGGTTAGAAGGTTGTTGAGCTATCATAAGTAGAAAAACTTGGGATTTCAAAAGTTAAAGTTGTCTATATGAGTTATACTTTAAACCTAAATTAAATATCACTTTGGAGCAATATGGTTTGTTGTATCTTATAGCACATTTTAGTTTTAGTTAGATAATGCATTGGTGTTGACTTTCTAAGCATAACATACAAGGTTAAGTGGTAAAACATGGGATAAAATCAAAGAATTAAAGTTGAAAATATTAGAAGGTGCGATGTTTATATTTTTAGGATCAAAATCCATAAATTGTACTCCTTCTGTCCCACTCAAAGAGTCCACTTTTAAAAAAAAATTTTGTCACATTTAAAGAGTCCACTTTGAATTTATTTACACTACATACCCTTACTAATATAACATTGTATGGTTTACAATTAACCCTTACTTCTAAAGTAAGGATATAAGTGAAAAATATGGTGGTAAATTACTTATTTTAAGTGTTGTACCTCACATCCTATAATAAGTTGTACACATTTTAAAGTAGACTCTTTGAGTTGGATGGAGGGAGTATATGTTTTAGTCAATTTTTTTATGTTAAAATGCTATTGAAAGTATAGAGCATTTTGGTTAAACTGTAAAGCTTTTTCTTTTTTTGTAATTTTTTATTTACAACTATAAAGTTGAAAACAAAGCATGAATGGAAAGAAAGTTGGAGGAAACATGATACTTCTTTGTTTTTGTTACATTCGATATGTTGTTCTTCAGCTATTTGCCTAAGGAGGAAATGCAGAAGGATAGTTGATGTATTTCGTGGGTTGGACTAGTTAAAGGAAAAAGAGGGTGGGGGAAAGACTTAGTAACGGGTTTAAAGAAAGGGAAAAGTTAAAAATTCTCCTTCAAATTTGAGAAAACTGCAAGCATCTCTTTCTGTGGTTTGGCAATATTATTAAGAGTGAATTGCTTAGTTGATTATGAATCTTTGTCCATGTTACAGAAATTCACACGATTCTTACAAACTGTTTTCATTACAAACATTCAAAAAATGTTACAAAACTTGATATTCCAGCAAGTCCCTCCGCTAACCCACAAATGGAAGCAAACTTTGAAGGGCAAAAATTGTTTGATTACATATTTCTTTGTCTTGCATTTCCCTTTATTTTACTTTTATTATGAAACGAACTCCT
This sequence comes from Leptodermis oblonga, assembly GCA_016801395.1. Taxonomy (NCBI): domain Eukaryota; kingdom Viridiplantae; phylum Streptophyta; class Magnoliopsida; order Gentianales; family Rubiaceae; genus Leptodermis; species Leptodermis oblonga. The sequence continues at coordinate 19,612,936 of CM028750.1, read as the reverse complement.
AATCTTTAATTTTTGACATTTTTGTCCAAAAATAGATTATGTTGTATAATAATATTACTAAAATTGTAGTTATTCTCAATATTATGATATATTAGTAAAATATAACTATTTTTCTTCTTGTTCAAAGAAAAGTTGAGCCGCAATTTAAGTAAAATAAAATAATAGGGGCTAATTTGTAAATATGATGAACAGTGACACTGTTCATCATCTTCCCCAATCTTCTTCTTCTTCTTCTTCTTCTTCTTCTTCTTCTTCTTCTTCTTCTTCTTCTTACTTTAACGGCGCTTCTGCGCATCCCGAAATTCAACGTCTACATTCCAGACCACTGCCTTTATGATCCCATTGATATCATGAGTATATCTTTGAATCCCAATGACGGTGCCAGAAAAACAGGAAGGAGTAAGAAGCTGCAGCGGCCAACAACTGGATCTAGGCGGTGGTGTGTGAGCAGCCGGAGGTGAAATGCACAGAAAAAGTGATGGGTCGGATGTTGTGGTTCGAACGACTGGTCAGTGGCGGAACCAGAAATTAATATTAGTGAGGGCTAGTGTAATTTTTTTTGACTAAATAAATGTATTTAGCGATTAAATTTTCCAACTCACTATTATAAAAATGATAAAAGTATATAAATCTTGATGAAACATTAGTTCTAGTTGTGTTCGTGCAAAAAAGAGGTGTTAACTGCTACATTTGCTTTTTAAAAAAATTGTAATATTTACTCATAATTTAAAAATAAATGGCTTGAGAAAGTAAATGTAGCAAAAGAAATTAGGAAAGAAAGAAGAAATATTTAATGGATAATAAGGTAAAAAAGAAACAAGAAAACTGAAGAAGAGGAACAATTGGAATAGGGTGCGTTCTTATCTCTTGAAACCAGAGCGAAAACTAAAATAAAAAAAAACGGAAAAAAGAGTTCCAACTTTTTTAATTTTTAAAATTTACCTTACTAAAAATTACAATTACAACTGTAAGTAAATGGTTAGGCCTTTTGAAAGGCGCTAGAGATCTACTTAATTACTAATTAGCCCATTTTAGATATTAAAAAAAAATTAAAAAAAAAGATGGCAACTCAGATGGGCACTCGGTGAAGAAATGAAGTTTGCAACTCCAAGTCTGCAACAACACCCAACAAAATCGCAAAATTGCAAGGAAACAGAGGCAAGTATGAACAACAGAGGCTACGATTGGAGATATTCAACAACAAAATATTACAATTAAATTAAAAGGTGGGCAGTGCAGTTGGACGTTAAGGGATGGGGGCTGATGGTGTGATTGTGGTGGGGGCTAGAGAAGTGGAGGATATGAACGATGAGCATTATTCTCCCAAGCTGGCAGCAAGCTTGGTGGGGGCTGGAGCCCAGACCAGCCCCCATTTACATCTGCCACTACGATTGGTTGCAATTGTAATTTGGAGAAAATGGATAGAGGTCACATCGGTGGAGATTGGTGGTCATCGATCTAAATCAAGGCAGTTTTTGGAGAAACCGAAGCGCGGCGGTGTCGGAAAAACAGGAAAGAGGAAGAAGCTGCGGCCAGCGACTAGATCTGGGCGGTGATGTGTGAGCGGGCGACGATGAAGTGCACATAAAAAGTGATGGGTTTCATCTTTTTACTTGGATATTTAGCAACATTTTACATAAGTTACTAGAAGATAAAGTGATGTCTTTATTTCTTTTAATAACCAAAACATTTGTTGAAAGACATTTTTGCCCACACAAATAGGCTTTCGCCAGTGTTTTGAAAATCGAATCGGACAGGGCGGTCGGACTGGTTCGATCGCGAACCGGTACTGTAGTCGGTTCAATTACTTTTCTAAAATCGGAAATTTAGAAAACCGGTCAAAATTGGTCAAAACCGGGTTGAACCTACAAAATCCGATTTTTTTCCTTTTCCTATTTTTCCAGCGTTTTCTTTCTTTCCTTTTTCTTTTTCTCTTCCAAATCTATTGTATTTTCTATTTTCTTTTCTTTTCTATCAGTTTTTGAGTAGAAAATTAAAGCTTTTACTTGTAATCAATGAATCTCATGTAAATACATTGTTGTTTTGGTTGATATAATATTTTTATTTTAAAAAAAAATTGAAGAAATGAAAAGAAAATACATATATAACATATTTACAAATACTTTTACCTCAAATACATAATTACCTCAACTTGTATGTATATATAAAAGTTGAAATGAAAGAAGATGAAGAAGAAATAAGAAGAAGAAGAAACAAGAAGTAGCAACAGCAGAGAAGAAGCAGAAGCAGGAGAAAATGGGAGGAGGGGAGTGGGCGGCGGTTGAAATGGGGAAAAGAAAGAGAAGGTTAATATATTTAGGTGAAATGGTATTTATATATTATTTCTATTTTATTTTTTAATTTTCTTTCTTTGTTGTCTTATTCATATATGTTTATTTCTTTTTTCTTTTTAATTAAAATAATTTTCAAATAATAAAAAAATTTTAGAGACAGATCTTATTCTTTTAAAACTTGTTTGAGTCCTCTCTTTTAAATTATAAAATAATACGTACATAGTATTTAAAATTATAATAAATATATTTATGACATCGTGATGATGTCACCAGTTCAACCCCCGATCTAACCGGTCCGACCCATTGACTCATGAACCCATAGCTTTTCCAAATGGATGCCCGGTCTGATTTTTAAAACATTGGCTTTTGCCAAGCATCTAACGGAGAGCATAGATGAATGTCATGTTTTGTAACGTTTTTGAAAATTTTGAATAGAAAAACAGTTTTCAAAAGGTAGGGTCAATTTTCGTAATATGGTCAATGGTTCGTGACCAACTGAGTAATTCACTCTATTATTAATGCCTCTTGAATTTGTATGTAATATAAAAAAAAATTCAATAAATTCCTTTTATCATAGTGAAAAATTAAAAGATATTTTGATTGTACTCAAGGGATTGGCCCAATGGTACATCCCATGACATTTAAGGTATTAGGCTGTGTGTGATCAGGGATTGAATCCGGGCAACTCCAATGCTTGATCTCCACAATCCAATGCTTTATACGCCTTAAAATGTTACAAAACTTTTTACATTTATAGGCATACATTATATCTATTATTTTAATTAATTTGTCAATTCCAGTAATAACCTTTAAACTAAATATGATACTAACATCACTTTTATCAACCTAAATTAAGTATTGGTGCTGTCACCACCACCTTTTTCCTAATTATTTCCACTATTTTTTCTTCATCACTATCCCTGGCTAACTCTATTTCTTCTGAGTGAATTTATTATTTTTGGACAATAAAATAGACTTTTGGGATGAAACAAGATACTTTCAACAATAAATTAAGAGGCATACTAAACGCAGTAACCGTTTTACTATTCGCAATAACATTTCCCTGTGAAAAGACAAATGCCCTTGGCCAAAAAGAAGAAAACCGGGTACTGTTCACCCGCGCGTGAACAGTACCCAATTAGAAAAAAAAAAGTGAAGAAATACCGCCGGCGGCTGGCGGTATTTCCGGAAAAAATACGGCTTTCCGTTAGGGGAGACAGTCTCCCCGGCCGAAATGTTGCAAAAACAGAAAAAAAAAATGTCCGGATAATCACAGATCCGGGAAAAAAATCCCCCCGAATGGGTTTTTTTTCCCGAAAATTATAATGAACGGGTATATAGAGAATTTATGCAAACTAATTTAAAGTAAGAAAATAAATATAGTGTTTACTTATAGTGTAATATGGATCGTACTCGGGTAATTCAGACTTTTTACAAGGGAATGTTACTGCGTTTAGTAAAATGGTTACGGGGAGACCGGCAGTATTTCTTTAGTTTTTTTTCTAACCGGGTACTGTGCACCCGTGCGTGAACAGTACTGTTCACGACTGTGAACAGTACCCGTTTTCTTCTTTTTCTTTTTTATTTTAGGCTAGGGGCATTTTTGTATTTTCATAAGGGAATATTACTGCGAATAGTAAAACGGTTACTGCGTATAACAATTTCGTAAATTAAATGTTTTCAGTGTTTTTCAACTGCCGTAGGTGATATTCAGTACAACATTGACATGACAAGATCATCAAAGCCGAATCATTTTATCTCATACTCTTATATCTTTTTCTCTTCTTTTGGTTTTTTTTATTCCCTTTATTTGTAACAATATTGAATTAGTATACTCTTAAAAGACATTTGATATTAATTAAAATAAGTTAAATTTGAAGGGGTTTAATAGGAGAGTTTGTGTTAATCAAACACTGGAAATTGATGGTTTCAGATTGCAGGAATAAATTATAGAGGAATTGAGTAACAATTGTGAGAAAATTAGTGATAAAAAACGGGTACAGTTGTAATTAGGGGTGAGCAAAATAATCAAAAAACCATTTGAACAGTTGATCCAATCCGAAATTTCGGATCGAATTTTTTTCTGGATAATGTTCTGTTTCGGATTTTTTTTTGGATAGTCCGAAACCGATCCGAAACAAAAATTCACAAAAAAAAAATGCTAAAATGAATTTTTTTTAAAAAAAAAAAAACCAAAGAGAACCATGGATTTTGGATCTAAAACCACGAGTTCAGATAAAAACCTGATCAGAAACCACGCCATCGGATTAAAATCAGAAACCGATCCGAAACTTCGGATTCGGGTCGGTTTGGAGCGGATTCAGATTGGTTTTCCTTTTGCTCACCCCTAGATGTAATCATGATTTTTTTTAATAACATTAAAATTATTTATATGCCTTTACAAGTAATTTAAAATTTTTTAACACCCTAACTAAGAAAAGAAATTATTCTAAACAATAAAGAGGTGAGCTCATGAAGAAAAGAAAAAGAAAAAGAAAAAAGAAGAAGACTTAAAAGTGGGCTAAAGAGAAGAACCGGGCTGGGCTGATGAGAAAGAAAACAAAGACGAAAATGAAAATGAAAAGTTGGGCTTTGAAAGAAGGAGAAGACAAATTAGCCATTACAATTGGATAGAAAAGTTTGGTTTGAAGGAATATGATCCATTGGATGACTTGGATGTGATTTATAGTCTCCCCTCTCAATGATGCTTTTAAGGGTGAGTTCTACTCATGTATCGTGGCAGTGATATTAAAGCATACAAAAATATCAAATCAATAAAGGGAAGTTACAAAATTGTTAATCAATAACATTATAATATCATCAATGCTGGATCAAGAAGATAAAAATTTTAATTTTTAATTTCCTATCCCTCTATCTTTTCCTATAACATAACTCGAATAACCCGATTCAAATAAGCTGAATAATTTGTAATTAACCTGTTCAAATGAACACCTTTCTTTTTGTACGTACGAGAATAAAGTGCGGCCCATAAAATTTTGGCTGGAGATTCCTTCTTCATATCAAAATTTTTGTAATCAGATTTTGACTTGGGTTACATTAAGGGGCCGCTTGGTTGGATGTATTTGAACTCTGCAATGGAAGTCACTTGGTAATGAATGCGATTGATGGTGCTTGGTTGGATGTAATGGGAATCAAAATTCCTCAATCAATCCCTTAATTCCAATACATAATCCCCCCTATGTATTCACCCAACCCCATTGAGGATTACCAAACCCTTTTTTTTAATACCCAAAAAGCCCCTCAGTTTTTTTGAAGAGTTAGTAGCTGTAATTTTTTTTTTCAAAAATGCCCTTACTTTTACTAACTTTATTACTTCACTTTCTCTCTCTAACATTATTACTTCACTTTCTCTCTCTAAATATTTTTCTCTCTCTAACTTTATTACTTCGCTTTCTCTCTCTAAATCTTTTTCTCTCTCTAACTTATTTACTTTGCTTTCTCTCTCTAAATCTTTTCTCTCTCTAAATGTTTTTCTCTCTCTAACTTTATTACTTCATTTTCTCTCTCTAAATATTTTTCTCTCACTAACTTTATTACCTCACTTTCTCTCTCTAAATGTTTTTCTCTCTCTAACTTTATTACTTCGCTTTCTCTCTCTAAATGTTTTTCTGTCTTTAACTTTATTACTTTGCTTTCTCTCTCTAAATGTTTTTCTCTCCCTAACTTTATTACTTTGCTTTCTCTCTCTAAATGTTTTTCTGTCTCTAACTTTATTACTTTGCTTTCTCTCTCTAAATGTTTTTCTCTCTAACTTTATTACCTCACTTTCTCTCTCTACATTTTTTCTCTCACTAACTTTATTACTTCACTTTCTCTCTCTAAATATTTTTCTCTCTCTAACTTTATTACTTCGCTTTCTCTCTCTAAATGTTTTTCTCTCTCTAACTTTATTACTTCACTTTCTCTCTCTAATTTTTTCTCTCTCTAACTTTATTACTTCACTTTCTCTCTCTAAATTTTTTCTCTCTAACTTTATTACTTCACTTTCTCTCTCTACATTTTTCTCTCACTAACTTTATTACTTCACTTTCTCTCTCTAAATTTTGCTCTCTCTAACTTTATTACCTCACTTTCTCTCTCTAAATTTTTCTTTCTCTCTAACTTTATTACTTCACTTTCTCTCTCTAAATGTTTTCTCTCTCTAACTTTATTACTTTGCTTTCTCTCTCTAAATGTTTTTCTCTCTCTAACTTTATTACTTCACTTTCTCTCTCTAATATTTTCTCTCTCTAGCTTTATTACTTCACTTTGTCTCTGTAAATTTTTTTCTCTTTAACTTTGTTACTTCACTTTGATTTTTTCTTAATATAGTTGAAAGGGTAAAACTGAAATTTTAACTAATTTTGATTGCTAATGATAAGCTAAACCAAGCACTATCAATCACAATGACACATATTACACAATTTTAACCAAGTACAATTGACTACTCAATCATTTTCATTGCCATTGACCCCTCAATCATTCCCAATGTCAATTCCATTGAGGAATTTCTCCCAAGCGCCCCCTAACTTCTTTTTAATTTTGGGGCATGTTACTTGCAAGATATTTTTTACTAAACACATGACACTTTTTAAAATTTTAAGTGACGAAAAGACAATAATATCCTTATACATTTCTACCCTCATGAATATTTTTACCTACCATTTTTACCTACACCCTCCATCCTCATAAAAATTGGCCTGGCCAAGGCAATTAAACCTGTTAAAATCGCCTGGTATAGGCGATTTTATCACAGGCAATTTTACTCCATAGAATCGCTTGGCCAAAGCGATTGTAGTGGAAACAATCGCCTATACCAAGCGATTGTTTCCTCTTCAATCGCTTTGCCCAAGCGACTGAAGCCGAAACAATTGCCGTCCTTTGGCGATTTTTTCTGCTTCGATCGCTTCGTCCGAGCAATTGTCCCCACAGTTTGGCCACATTGTTTTTGGGGAAAATCGCTTAGAAGTAGCGATTTTTCCTTAAAACATCGCTAAAGGCCGGCGATTTTTCCATGTTACCGGTAAAATCACTTGCCGTAAGCGATTGTTTTTGGAAGCGATTTTTCCAAAAAAAAAATCGCCAGTGATGGGCAATTTTTCAAGGTTCATTCGCTTGGTCCAGGCGATTGAACCTTGAAAAATAGCCCCTCATTGGCGATTTTTTTTTTGGGAAAACCGCTTGGTCCAAGCGATTTTCCCCACAGTTCGCCGGAAAACTATTTTTCCGGTGAACTAGCCCAGAATTTACCCTAAAATTAGCACAACACAGCCTGAAAACGCAAATGGAGACACCCAGAGACTGATTGAGCGAAGGAGATGGCGATGGAGATGGAACCGGAATCCGACGGATTGAGCGAAAGGAGAACTGGAATCGTGAAGGAGATGACCGGCCGAATAGAGTTGGAGTGCGAAGGAGATGAGGATTGCATATGCTGTAAAATTCCCCAATTTTACAGCAGAAGGTAGTAGAAAAGGGAAGGGCGAAAAGGGAAAATCACATCAAAATTTTTTTAAAAAGTGTGTTGCGTTTAGTAAACGGTGTCCTTCAAGTAACATTTCCGTTAATTTTAAGCAAAAAAAAAAAAAAAAAAAAAAAAAAAAAAACTTGCATTATAAAAGGGTTAACACATCCGCCTCTTCACCCACACTATGCCATTTCATAAAATTCTCATCTTAACAACTAATCAATCCGTTCTTCACCGTCCGATAGATCAAAAAAAAGAAGCGTGCTTATTCAAGGTTGTTCCTTTGCTCGATAATCCTCGCAATTTTTGCATCTGGTAAATAATTTCACCATGTTAATTTGCACTCAGTTTCCATATTTTTTAAACCTTTTTTAAGCCCTTTTGAGTAATTAAATGTGATGAAAAAATATATATGCAGGAATAATAATTTCAAGGGAAGTGATTGGAGCAAAAGATTTGAAGCCTCCTCTTAACTCTTGCCAAACAGATGAAGAATGTAAAACTTACTGTGGGGATTGAATGTAGTTGTTTTGAGGGTTTTTGTGTTACGGAATGCCCACACAAACACAACCATCAAAACCTCAAATTGGGAATTCCCTCAATAGATTAAGAGAATGAATAACTATGTGGTGATCTTTTTATGTTTTTTTTTAATTTTATTTTAACAAAAGCAATATAATGTATTAATGGCGCTGGTAATCATTTAGCAACGTTTGGAACACAACTGTCTTTTGATTTAGTTAAGAATAATAATAATAATAATTACTTATTAAAAACACATGACATATCAAAAAATGTGTTATGTTTAATATGTTTTTGAATTAATCTGCTGGTCTTTTTATTTTTACTAATAATAGTTTCAGACTCAAAAATTCTGCCAGATATCATGTTTGAGTTGACGAGTTCCATATTATCATTGCTTACTCCCGTTTAACTTAGATTTGAAATCGATACACTTCAATTTAACTCGTTTATATCGTATTTGGATTTTTTTTTTCTTTTGTGAAATTGGAAATCACTAATGTTCGGTTTGAGTGTGTTGACGTTTCCAAATACTCTAATTTTGATTGCTTAGCTAGAGAAAAATAATAATAATAATTAAAAAAAAAATCAATCTTAACCATTTATATCTTGCACTCGTGCTATATCAAAAATTATCTCCCATCAATGTTAGTATAAATATATAGGAAGGGGAGATCACGTATCAGCTATCAATATAACAAAATATAAAATTTTATTAAAGAACTTTTTGATAAATGTTACATTGTAGTAGAAAAATATTTGCAGTCCAATTCTGCCAATTTACGAGGAATTACATTTTCACACAGAATTTAGTACACATTTTCATAATTAATAATGTTATATTTAATTATTGGCAGAATTTTCAACAAATATTAATTAAGGTTCAATACCATATTTACTATGGTATTGAATGCATTACCAAAATCAGCATGTAATGCCACTATCAAATAAGATTCTGTAACGGACCGTAATCGTACCCATTAATTAAAATATAAAATCGTAGAACAAGAATTAACTAAAGCTAATAAATATGAAAATAAAAGTGAAGTTACACATAGATGAGTCAATACTACCATTAATATTCGATAAGACAAAGGAGAAAGAATGTTCATTCTCTCTATATTAATTAACTTCATGCAATTAAGGTTTGAATTCAAAAAATAACATAAAATTAACTTCATGTAATTCACAAAAAAAAAAAAAAAAAAAACCCAACATTATAAACTTTATCAAGCATACAAAAATATCTAATTAATATGTAGAAACGACTTTATATATATATATATATATATATATATAATAGAAATGAATTAAAGATAGTAAATATGAAAATAAAGCGAAGTTACATAAAGATTAATCAATAATATTATAATATGATCAATGCTGGATCAAGAACATAAGAATGTTCATTTTTGATTTTCTATCTTCTACGTTTCCCTATAACATAATTAGAATAACTCGATCCAAATAAGCCCAATAATTTGAAATTAATTAGTTCAAATGAACACCATTATGTACATACGAAAGAGATCACGATTGTGTTGGTTCACCTTTATGCCGGGGTTGCTCGGACTTTGTTTGTTTCGAGAATATTTGTATTCGCCAAGATAAAGAGAATGAGAATGAAAATGAGCATGTGATATGAGAAATTCCTCAAATAGATTGAAACTAAGAGAAAAAGAAGAACTATGAAATTTATTGTTTGAACATTAATTGATGTAGAATGCATTATGGTTCACGAACGGTCGATTTCAATTCCATAAAGGTATGAAACCGGAACCAACAATTAAGGGACGGTTTTAATACGGTTTATGAATTGGAGGTTCCGGTTCTTTTTTGACCGTCTTTTTTATGTTCGAATTTAGGGGAAAAATCGGACATTTGTTTTCATTTCGAATCAATATTTTATCTCTTTTAACATTTTTATCACATTTACAATAAAGTAGGAGTAAGTTTAAAATGAAAATTGGAATACCAGAATAACTATTATTAAACTTCAATAACAAACTAAATTTGAAAAAAAAAAATTAATACAAACAATCGACTATATACAATTTATAAACATAATGAATAATTCAAGAAAACCAGCGAACCATCTTCATGATTCCTACAAGTCATGAACCGTAATTGGCCCTTGAAGGCGCAATTACAGTCTTGGTTCAGAACCACGAGGCCGATATAAAAGAAACAGGAAAAATTTCTATGGCAGAAGATTTTCACACAGAATTTATTACATATTTTCACATTTAATTTATTGGCTGAATTTTCTTCAAATATTAATTAAGCATATTAGTTCAATATTTACCATTGCCTTGAATGCATTAAAAATCATCAAATAAGATTCTGTAACGGATCGCACTCTTACCCGTTAATTAATATATAAAAATGTAGAACGAGAATTAATTAAAGCTAATAAATATGAAAATAAAGTGAAGTTACAAATTTTAACTTGGGTTACATTAACTTATTTTTAATTTTAAGCAAAAAAAAACAAAAAACTTGCATTATAAAAACGGTAACGCATGCACTTCTCCACTCACATTCCTCCATTTCATAAAACTCTCATCTTAATTAAAAAATAATCAGTCCGTTCTTCACCGTCCGATAGATGGAAAACAATGAAGCATGCTTCTTCAACGTTGTTCTTTTGCTCGCTAATCCTCGCAATTTTTGCATCCGGTTATTAATTTCACCATTTTAATTTGCACTCAGTTTCCATATTTTTGTTAACCTTTTTTAATTAGCCCTTTTAAGTAATTAAATGTGATGAAAAAAAATATATATGCAGGAATAATAATTTCAAGAGAAGTGATTGGAGCAAAAGATTTGAAGGCTCCTCTTAACTCTTGCCAAACAGATGAAGAATGTAAACCTTTATGTGGGGATTGCCCAACCTGTGTTTGTTGGAAGGGTTTTTGTATTAAGGGATGCCCACAAAATCACCAAAACCTCAAATATTGGGAAATCCCTCAATAGATCAAGAGAATGAAGCAATATGTGGTGATGTTTTGATTTTTATTTTTGAGATGAAAGCAATATAATTTATTAATGGCACTGGAAATCGTTCAGAGACGTTTGAAATACATACAATTGGTGATCTTTTGATTTGGTTAAGAACAATAATAGTTACTTATTAAAAAGACATGACAAATCAAAAAGTGTGTTATGCCTAATATGTTATCTAATTCATGTCATTATTTCTCCTAATATCATTGGTGTTGGCCCATTTAACTTAGATTTGAAATCGACATACTTCAATTTTAATTTGTTTATATCGTGTCTTTCTTTCTTTCCCCCTCTTCTCTTGTTAAATTAGACATTACTAATGTTCGATTTGAGTGTGTTGAAATTTTTGAGTACTCTAATTTCGATTGCTTGATTATTCATGTCATTCATCATGATATATTTAGTAAGAAAACTAATCAAAACTCAATCTTATCTATTTATTTCCCATCGAATTTAATTTAATAGGAAGGGGAGATCACGTATCAGCTATCAATATTACAAAATACAAATTTCATTAAAGAACGTTTGATAAGTTTTACATTGTAGTAGAAAAGATATATCTGTAACCCAGTTCTGTCAATTTTCACACAGAATTTAGGACACATTTCCACAATTTATAATTTTATATTTAATTATTGGCTGAATTTTCTACAAATATTAATTAAGGTTCAATACCGTATCTGCCATGGCCTTGAATGCATAATCAAAATCAACGCATCCAATGCCATTATCAAATAAGATTCTGAAACGGACTGTAATCTTACCCATTTAATTAAAATATAAAAATGTAGAATAAATATGAAAATAAAAGTGAAGTTACAAAGGAGATTCTCTATATAATTAATTCTCTCTATATTAATTAATTTCATACAATTAAAAAAAAAAAAAAAACCCTTCTTACCGCAGTATTATAAAAACCTACATCAAATACGCCATTTCCACAAAACTCCACGTTCTTCACCATCCAAAAACAATCAATGAAGGGTCCTTCGATGTGGTTCCTTTGCTCTCTAATCCTTGCAATCTTTGCATCTGGTAATTAATTTTAATTTTTTTTGGCCCTTATTAATTTTCATCATCTCTTTGTTTTTTGATGGGTTTTAAATGTGATTTATATATAATATTTTCAAATCATGAAGTGATTGGAGCCGAATATCTGAATCCTTCTCTTGGAGACTGCGAAAGAGATCAGGATTGTACTGGTAATCCTTTATGCAAGGGTTGTCCAATCTTTGTTAATTTGTTTCGAGAATATTTGTATTCGCCAATGTCCACCAATACAATGAGAATGTAATACGATAAATCCCTCAAATAGATTGAAAGCAAGAGATAAAAGAACTATGAAGTTTATTGTTTGAACATTAATTGATGTAGAATGCATTATGGTTTACTAACTGTCGATTTCAATTTCATAAAGGTGTGAAACCAGAACCAGCCATTGAGGGATGGTTTCAGTACGGTTTATAAACCGGAGACTGCCATTCCATTTACTACTGATTGCCCTATTTTTTTCAAAGGCTTATCCAAAACCAACGCATTCAAGGCCATTGTCAAATGAGATTCTGTAGGATCGCAATCTTACTCAAAACGTAGGGAATTAACTAAAACTAATAAATATGAAAATAAAAGCGAAGTTACAAATAGATGAGTCAATAATACCATCAATACTAGATCAGACAAAGGAGATAAAAATGTTCATTATCTCTATATTAATTAACTACTTCAGGCAAATTAGTAAAACGACATTATTCCACTAACTTTTAAAGTACAGTGACATAGTTTTGATACTTAGATTGAATAAGATAAAATAATATATAAACTCTGGCAGAAGATTTTCAAAATCAGATTTGGAAATTCTGACGTTTCCTTCTCAATCAGATTGTTTCTTGGCTTATAGTATTAATTAAATTCTCGTAATTTATAATAATAATAATAATAATAAACCCATCTTAATTACCTCAGCATTATAAAAACCCACATCAATACGCCATTTCCAGAAAACTTTCCCGTTTTTCACCATTAGAGAACAATCAATTAATGAAGCTTCCTTCGATCTGGTTTCTTTGCTCTCTAATCCTTGCAATCTTTGCGTCTAGTAATTAATTTTAATTTTTTTTAACCCTTAATTATTAATTTTCATCATCTAGATCTTTGTTTTTTGGTGGGTTTAAATTAAATGTGATATATATATATATATATATATTTATAATTATTTATGCAGGAATAATATTTTCAAATCATGAAGTGATTGCCATTGGAGAATCGTGTCCTCCTCCTTGTTGGGACTGCAAAAAAGATGAAGACTGTAGAGGTTCACCAAAATGTAGGAATTGCCCAACCTGTGTTTGTTACCTTCAAAAATGTATCGGCAATTGCAAAGAGAATGAGGATGTTAATCTCTCAAATGTATTACCTTGAAATCAAGAGAATAAAATAACTATGCAATTTATTAGTGTTTGAACATTGAATGGAGTAGGTAGACGTGACTATGGTTCACGAACGGTCAATTCAATTTCATACAGGGATGGAGTTGGAATTGGAATCGGCCGTTTGGGAATGGTTTCGGGCCGATTTATGAACCGGAGGTTCTGGTTCCTGGTTTTGGTCGATTTTTTTCCTCAATTCAAATTTGTTTTAAAAATAAAATAAATTAGAAATTTTGTGAAATAACGTCTTGGTTCAATACAATGAGGCCAGTGGAAAAATAATTTTTAACTCCCCACAATAAATATTTATTAAGTTTAATTAATCTATTTTAAAATCAAATAAAAAGTGAATCGTAACTTTTCTATTTCAATATCTTCTTGCTGTGTTCATCAAGGTTATTAATTTGACCATATCAAAATGAGAACCAAAAATAATTTTACAAAAATTTCGTGCGTGTCTTTTCTTTTCCATCGTGTTTTACAAAAAAGTTCATAAATCTAGTATATTAATTATTAAATTATATTTTTTAATCAACATAGAATTGTTAATGATGATGGATTCTTCTCGATAATGTAACATATTATATTAAAAGAGAAAAAGAAAAAGAAAAACAAAACAAAACAAAACAAGAGATCGAGGATAATTAGTAACTTTAATTATTAATAAATTAATTCATAATTTAGTAAACGAAGTGCATCACTTTTGTAGTTCTAGCACAGACAAACGGATTTCCCGCCTACACACTCTGCATATGGTATTTTCTTGCAATCCTCGTCAGTTTTGAAGGTATTTTTCTCCTTTCCTAAATTTTCTATTCGAGAGCCGATTGCAATCGATAAACTGATTCCTAAATTATTAGTGTTGACCCGTTTAACTTAGATTTGAAATCGACACACTTCAATTTTAACTCGTTCATATCGTGTTTAGCTTCTTTTTTTTTTTTTTTTTTTTTGTGTGTGAAATTAGAAATCACTAATGTTCGGTTTGAGTGTGTTGATGTTTCCAAGTACTGTAATTTTGATTGCTTGATTATTCATGTCATTCACCTTCATATGTTTAGCTAGAAACTAATCAAAACTCAACCTTAATCATTTATATCGTGTGCTCGTGCTGTATCAAAAATTATCTTCCATCAATATTACAAAATATAAAATTTTATTAAAGAACCTTCGATAAATTTTACATTGTAGTAGAAAAAATATATGCAATCCAATTCTGTCAATTTACGAGGAATTACATTTTCAGACTGTTCGCATTTATTACACATTTTCATAATTAATAATGTTATATTTAGTTATTGGCTGAATGTTCTACAAATAGTAATTAAGGTTCAATATCGTATTTATCACGGCCTTGAATACATTACCAAAATCAACGCATCCAATGCGATTATTAAATAAGATTCTGTAACGGACCGTAATCTTACCCACTAATTAATTAACATAAAAACCGTAGAACATGAATTAACTAAAGCCAATAAACATGAAAATAAAAGGAGAGAAGTTAGAAAGGAGATAAAGAGTGTTCATTTTATCCCTCTATATTAATTAACTTCATGTAATTCAAAAATAAAATATCAAAAAAAAAAACCTTCTTACCGAAGCATTATAAAAACCCACCATTTCCATAAAACTCTACGTTCTTCACCATCCGAAAACAATGGTTACGGTTCCCGAATTTTCTGATTTTCAAGAACATTTGTTTTAATTTTGATTCAATATTTGATATCTTTTAAAACAATTTTTATCAGATTTACAATCTTTCCACTATTATTATTATTATTAAGTACTAATAAGTTTTAAAAACAGACAGAAAGAGAACATTAGAATAACTATTATTAAATGATGATCCATACATATTTACAAGGTGATTGATTAAATCAAAACTATAATTACCAACTATAAAAGTTAAAAAGTTTTTCAATAGAAAACTAAAGTTAAAAAAAGTATATAAATAATCAACTATTAAAACATAATTCAGAACTTTTTTTTTTATTTTAAAAACCATGAATCACTTGTTTATGATTTTTACAAGGCGTGACCCGTTCTCGGCCCTTGGAAACAATTACACTCTTAGTTCGGAATCACGAGGCCATTGGAAAAGAAATATTTAACTCATTCACGGTAACTATTTATTAAGTTTGATTAACCCATTTCAAAATCGAATAAAACGTGAATTGTATTTTTTTTTTTCTCACTCAATAACGCATTCAAAGGAATAAAAATTTTACCTCATAAATTAGAATTACATTTTCACGTTTCCCATTATCAAATGTGGAACCAATCCACCTTAATTGATATATCAACACTTATGTTTTGATATTTGCAAAATAAAACTTTAAGTCAATTATCAAATTATATTTTTTAATCAACGTCTTATTGTTAATGACGACGGATTTTTTTTTCTTCTCTAATGGAATATATTTTATTGAAAAGAAAAAGAAAAACAAGAGAGGGGTAGTAATTTTAATTGTTCATAAGTTAGTAATACAAGCGCATTCCCCATCTACACATTCTGCATATACTGTATCAGGAGGGCACATTCCCAGTTTCTTGCAATCCTCGACAGTTTTGCAATGCTTCTTCTCCTTTCCTAGATTTTCTGTCGAGAGTCGATTACAACCGATAATCTCTTTTTCCTTCCGTCCGACGGAAGACTGCAAACCTGCCGTGCAATGACATTTTCATCACTTCAGTTATTATACAAAATTAAAATTTATTCATCAAAGAAATAAAAGATATAAAGACTTGTGGATTGAAGAATTAGATGTTGAGAATTATACTTTGAGCAATAAGCAAGAAAGTGAGCATGAAAATAATTTTGATTGACTTCTTCATGTCGAAGTAGCTGACTGTTTCCTGTTTATGATAATATCAACGCGCAGTGAATGAATGCTTTTGTGATGCTACTCTACTGAGGTTGTCTAAATTTATAGGAAGTTTGATTATTATTAATAATTTTTTATACTAGCCAAATAATAAATGTGAGGTATTTAGTAAGTTAATATGTACTTCAGCTGTTGTCAACAGTAAATAATAAATGTGAAGTAATTAGTCATTTAATATGTATTTCATCCGTTTTAAAAAGGTGTCAATTGTTTTCAACAGTAAATTAATAATAAATGTGAAGTAATTAGTCGTTTAATATGTATTTCATCCGTTTTAAAAAGGTGTCAACGATTTTATTTGTTATGAGAATGTTTTTTAATATTTTATGAAGAGGTTGCCCATACTGTTTGTTAGGAGAGTATTTGTATCCTCCAATGCAATGACAGGGAGAATGTCAAATGAAAAATCCCTCAATAGATTGAAATCAAGAGAATAAAGAACTATGCAATTTATTAGTGTTTGAACATTAATTGATGGAATCGGAATTGGAACTGGGCATTGGGAACAGTTTTAGGCCGGCCAACCGGAGATTTCGGTCATAAAGCGCAGGTTTTTTTTTCCAGCTCGAATTTGTTTTACAAATAAAATATAATTTTGAAAATTTATTTTAATTTTGATTCAGCATTTTATTTGTTAACATTTTTATCACATTTAAAATCTTTTCACTATTATTAAATACTAACAAATTTTGAAAGAAAAAAAAAATAGAACACTAGAATAACTGTTATAAATGATTCATATATATTTACCAGTGATTGATTAAATTAAAACTATAATTACCAGCTATAAAAGTTAAAAAGTTTGAATAAAAAACTAAATTTATAAAAATATACAAACAATCAACTATTAAATATACAATTTATAAAAATAATTAATAATTAGAAAAATCATGAATAAATTGTTCACGATTTTTACTAGAGGCTATAGCTTGCTATACCCAAAAGGATAAATGTAAAGCAATTATAGAGAAAGGAAGGTATAAACCGAAACAGATCATTGAAGGGATAGTTCCAAGCTTAAAGTCTTAGCTTGAAACTATGAGATTGCGGGAAAAGAAATATTTAATCACCCACAATAACTATTTATTAAGTTTAATTAACCCATTTCAAAATTGAATAAACTGTGAATTGTCTTTTCTTCCCACTCTAACACATTCAAAGGAATAATATATATATATATATAGTTGGTATTATAATATTAGGTCCCTAGAAAAATGAAATAAATTTATTTTAGGATTTTCTGATCTTTTATAAAAAAAAATTAAAATTTTTTATTTCTTTTTTATTGGTTTAGGATTTTACGTACTAAACATATGCGTCTCGATAAATATATAAAAAGAACTAATATTATAATATTGTGTCCACAAAATAAATTATTAAACTTTGTATAAGGTTTAATTAACTATGTAAGCCTTGATAATTAGTATTATAATAATAGCGTCTAAAATAAATCTGCAAATTTTGTGTAAAATTTGATTAAACAAGTGAATTTTAACAGATATATGAAAGTATTATTATAGTTTTAGAGCTTTAAAATTTTTGGCCATTGGGTTGTGGTCTGGGTTGATCGTGAACCCAGCGTGATGATATACCATTAATGAATAACATTCATAAGGGCCTCTTTTTTTCCTCCCCCTAATCCTTGAAACTTAAGACCCCTTGTGGATCTCAATCCCAATTTACAACAACTTGGTATAACTCCTCGAATGATGTTTCAAACTTGTACCCTTGCAAAAGTCCTTCCGATCTAAACATCTAATAGCAGTCACACGTTTTACTCACAAAAAGAGTCCATTTTCAGCCAAAAAATAGAAGAAATTTTTGAAAAGACGTGAAATGTAGTTTTATTCATGAATCACTTGTTTATGATTTTTACAATGCGTGAACCATAGTTTGCAAAATCACGATCCTACATAGGTTCGATTTTGGTGCAGGATCAGTATCGATATGATCGAATCATAGGATCGTAAAATCATACACAAAATGTGCAAGTATAAAATTATTGATAAATTATAAAAATTAATCTTATTTAAGTCATTTTAGCAAATTTTTATAAGATTAGATAGAATAAAAAATGTGATCGATTTGATATTTTGGGATCGTAAAATCGTACGATCCTACGATACGTATCGCAATACGGCAAACTTTGGCGTGAACCGTTCTCGGCCCTCGGAAACAATTACACTCTTGGTTCAAAATCACGAGGTCATTGGAAAAGAAATATTTAACTCATTAACGCGCGATAACTATTTATTAAGTTTAATTAACCCATTTTAAAATCAAATAAAAAGTTAGTTGTATTTTTTGCTCACTCAATAACGCATTCAAAGGAACAAAATTTCTACTCATAAATGAAATCGAGCTATACTTTCACGTTTACCATTATGAAATGTGGAACCAATCCACCTTGATCGATTTGATATTTGCATCGATTATGAAATTATATTTTTTAATCAACGTCTAATTGTTATGACGATGGATTCTTCTCGATAATGTAATATATTTTATTTTAAAAAAAAGAAAAAATTCATAATTTAGTAAACAAAGTGCGTTCTAGCACCTACAGACGCATTTCCGGTCTACACATTGAGCAATTAATGAGTCAGGAGGGCATATTTTCTTGCAATCCTCGTCAGTTTTGCACTGCTTCTCCTTTCCTAGATTTTCTGTCGAGAGCCGATTGCAACCAATAAACTCTTTTTCCTTCCGTCCGACGGAAGACGGCAAGCCTGTCATGTCACGGGATTTTCATCACTTTAGTTATCATATAAAATTAAAATCTATTCATAAAAGAAATAAAAAGATATAAGAATTTGTGTATAGAAGAATTTGATGTTGAGAGTTGTACTTTGAGCAATGAGCAAGAAAGTGAGCACAAAAACAATTTTGATCTACTTCTCCATGTCAAAGTAGCTGGTTGTTTCCGTTTGTGATAATATCAACACAGTGAATGCTTCTATGATGCTACTCTATTGAGGTTGTCTAAATTTATAGGAAGTTTCATTATTATTAATGATTTTTTTTATACTAATTAAATAATAAATTTGAGGTAGTTAGTCATTAATTTGATATGTACTTCACCTATTTTCAACAATAAATAATAAATGTAAAGTAGTTAGTCATTATATATTTCATCGGTGTTCAAACAGGTGTCGCTGATTTTATTTGTTATGAGAATTCTTTTTATATTTTATGAAGGATTGCCCATATTGTTTGTTTCGAGAATATTTGTATCCTCTCTTTTGCAATGAGAGTGAGAAAATCAAACGAAAAGTCCCTCAATAGACTGAAATCAAGAGAATAAAGAACTATGTAATTTATTAGTGTTTGAACATTAATTGATGAAAAATGGAATTGGAACTGGCCGTTGGGAACAGTTTCTGGCCCATTTATGAACCAGAGGTTTCGGTTATGGTTTTCGTCAGTTTTTTTTTTTTTTTCCTTCCATTTTGAATTTGTTTTACAATAAATTTACGTTTGAAATTTTTTTAAAATTTTGATTCAGCATTTTATCTTTTTTAACATTTTTATCACATTTAAAATCTTTCCACTATTATTAAATAGTGACAAATTTGAAAGACAAAAAATTAGAAACTAGAATGACTCTTACAAATGTTCATATATATATATATAAGTGATTGATTAAATTAAACTATCATTACCAACTATAAAAGTTAAAAAGTTTGAATACAAAACTGAATTTATAAAAATATACAATTTATAAGCATAATTAATAGTTTAAAAAAATCATGAATAAATTGTTCACGATTTCTACCAGGTATAAGCCAACCGATTATTGAAGGGATAGTTACAAACTTACAGTCTTAGCTTGAAACCATGAGATCACTGGAAAAAAAATATTTAACTCACCCAAGATACTATTTATTAAGTTTAATTAACCATTTCAAAATCAAATAAAGCGTGAATTGTCTTTTTTTCCCACTCAATAACGCATCAAAAGAATAATAAAAATATATGAAGTTAGTATTATAATTAGGTCCCCAGAAAAAATTAATAAGATTTGTTTAGGATTTTTTGATTTCTTAAATCACAAAAATCTAAAAGATTTTTGTTTTTTTTTTTTATTAGTTTAGGATTTTATTAAACATGTGCGTCTCGATAAATATATAAAAAAATAATATTATAATATTGTGTTCTCAAAATAAATTATTAAACTTTGTATAAGGTTTTATTAACTATGTAATGTAAGGCTTGATAATTATTATTATAATAACAGCGTCTAAAATAAATCTACAAATTTTGGGCAAAATTTCATTAAACAAGTGAATTTTAACAAATATTAAAAGTATTATTATAGTTTAGAGTCTTAAAATTTTGGGTCGTGAGCTGTTGTCAAGGGTTGCTCGTGAACCCTGTTAATGACATACCATTAATCAATAACATTCATAAGCGTTTCTTTTCTTTTTTGTGTTTTGTTTTTTTCCTTTTCCCTGAAACTTAACACTCTAGTGGATCTCATCCCAAATTTACCACAACTTAGCATGCCTCTTCGGAATGATGTTTCAAACTCGTGCCTTTGCAAAAGTTCTTTCGATCTGAACGCCTAATAGCAGTCACAAGTTTTATTCACAAAGAGACTCCATTTCCAACCAAAAAAAGGAAAAAAAAGAAAGAGTGATGTCATATTGTACGTAATTCATCGGTTAACATCATGAATCCTCCATTATCTTCAAGGAATGCTACACATGCTCACTACTCAGATAAAGCTATTAAGAGAAACAAAAACTCATATATTGATTTAAATTTAAGTTGAAATTGAATTCAACTTTGCATGTCTATTTTAAAAATATATATATTATTCACTATTTTTTTTATTGTGTTTTTCAAAATTATTATAAAGTTAATATACCGATAATCAAATTTTATTTTTTAATCAACGTCTAATTGTTAATGACGACATAATATTCTTCTAGATAATGTAATAGTATAGTTGCTTTATACAAGAAAGGGAAAAAGAAAAGGCAAAACAAAGAGAGGATTAGTAACTGTAATTATTCATAAACTCATAATTTAGTAATCACTTTTTTAGTTCTAGCACAGACATACGCATTCCCCGTGTACACATTCTATATATACTGTATCAGGATGGCACAGTCCCGGTTTCCTGCAATCCTCAACAGTTTTGCACTGCTTCTTCTCCTTTCCTAGATTTTCTGTCGAGAGTCGATTGCAACCGATAATTTCTTTTTCCTTTCGGCCGACGGAAGACTGCAAACCTGCCATGCCATGACATTTTCATCACTTTAGTTATTATACAAAATTAAAATTTATTCACGAAAGAAATAAAAAGATATAAAGACTTGTGTATTGAAGAATTAGATGTTGAGAGTTGTACTTTGAGCGATAAGCAAGAAAGTGAGCATGAAAATGATTTTGATTGACTTCTCCATGTCGAAGTAGCTGACTGTTTCCTGTTTATGATAATATCAACACGGTGAATGAATGCTTCTGTGATGCTACTCTACTGAGATTGTCTAAATTTATAGGAAGTTTGATTATTATTAACCAAGTTAGTAGCATTAAGATTTAGGGTAACCTGATTTTAGTGATTCTTATTAAATTAAGATCTAATAATTACTAACCCATCCACTCTCTATTACGTGAAGGTAACTTCACCACTAATTAATCTTGCCCAATAAATACTATGTTATTTAAATGTGAATTAATTGGTTCTATCTAATTTAACTAAGGTGTACATGCTCAATTAAATCATAGTAATAAAAGTTATGAGCAGAACGTAAACGAGAACACACGTATGCACTACCTTAAAAGTAATTAAATCTCACAATTGTAAGAATCAACCTTGATCAATTTTCAACTAGAAAAGAAAATAAAGCAATAAAACTAAACTAAAGAAAAAATAATAAATTTAATATTAATGGAGAGGAAGAAAAGGGTAGAGGAGCAAAAACTCCCTATCGGGAAGCATTCAAAGATATCTTAAATTATACATACTACTCCCTATTTATAAGAAAAATTCTCCTAATAAATCTCCTAGAAATACTACGAAAAGAAAATAACTAATTAATTTGTGCAAGAAGAAAACTACTAAATAAGAAAAGGAAAAGGAAAACCATACACGGAGTTGATCTCAATTCATTGTCGGTTCTTGTTGCATACAATTAGGAGAAAAAAATTCTGTAAGTCTCCTCATTCCTTCACAAATCAATGGATCAATTCTTTAAGTCTCCTCATGAGATTTGCCTTCCATCTTGCTTGCTTGCATGAGAATCTCCTTCACGTAGCAATTTAGGAGTTTGGACTTGGATTGGCATTGGGCTGCTTCTCTTAAATGGCCATACTGAGTATCCTTCAGCCCAGCAAGGTAGAGTACAGGCCAAGTAACAATTATTTAGCAGCCTAACTTTGTCACGTATTATGGAATCTTCAGTTAGGGTTCACGCGTTACTGCTCACATGCACCCATTTGTGCAAATCGTCCCTTATTTTATATTATTTTATTTTTATCTTTTTGTAATTTTTCTCTCTTTCTGCCTTGTTTCCTAAATCTTTGTTTTATCATAGAAAAACACTCCAAATATCACGTGAGAGTGGATAAGAAAACACCAAACATAAACAACATAAAGACGCCTATTAATCCACTTTGATCAATGTACAACTTAGTATGAATGTCAAGATACAACACTTAAAATAGTTAATTTGACATTCTTTATTCTATTTATATCGTTATTCATTAAGTATATGCTAATTATTGACCACACATGATTATATTAGTAAGGGTAGGAGGAATCAAAAAATTAAAAGTGAACTCTTCTATTGAAAAAAAAATATTTTTTCAAAGTGGACCATTCTAATGGAACGGGAAAAGTATGAACATTTCTCCACTTCTGGGCCTTTTGTTTTATTATACTCTTTTAACGAAGTTTTTATGACAACACAACAAGAAGTTTAAAAAACTGTTGAAAAAGCTATTATTAGTGGTTAAACTACTTGTTGACCATAGGAGTAATCACAAATTTAAAGTCTTTAAGAAAGAGAAATCATGCAACTCCTTTTAAGCTATGCATTTATTACATGTATTATTAAATTGAAACTCCAATTAAAGGTAGGATACTATTTTTTGCACATAATATGTGCAAGTTTTCATGCACATAAACTTCATCTAGTGGGTCCTTATAATTATATACCGTTATTATCCTCGACAGTGGAAGATTCTATTGGAATATACCTAAGCAAATATTTCTCTCTCCTCCCTCTTCTACGCATCCTCCCGAACCTCCCCTGTTTCTTCTTTGCTTTCTTTC
This sequence comes from Leptodermis oblonga, assembly GCA_016801395.1. Lineage (NCBI taxonomy): Eukaryota > Viridiplantae > Streptophyta > Magnoliopsida > Gentianales > Rubiaceae > Leptodermis > Leptodermis oblonga. Next base: position 19,589,048 of record CM028750.1, on the reverse strand, counting down.
TTTACTTCCTCCAGTCCAACTCTGTTTTTTCGTTTGATCATATCTGCCCCCAATCCTTTATCTAATATTTTATTCCCTATGTAGCAGTGTTCACAGTAATTTTATTACTTTTGAGAAATAAGTTTCTTTATTTGCAGCATGACTTAAGTTGTATGTAAATTGGCTTATATAATTTTAATTAATTACTCTGAATCAAAACTTCTTAAATTATTTAATTAAACAATATCTTCTATGATTAAAAATGTTATACACATAGAGAAATGTTATCATTGCACCTCGGTAATTGTAGGCTAGTTCTGATTATTGATGAACCTAACACGTTAACCCCGCAATCCTATGAGAACATGTGTGTGGTTGTTCGTGGTTATCTTGTATAGGAGAGGTGATCGAATCGATGATTATTTTGATAATTTAGTACAAATTAAAATAACATTTAGTAAAAAAAAAAAAATGACAATCGCGTCTTTACTTAAAAATTACTCCCTCCGTCCCACTCAAAGAGTCCACTTTCAAAAACAAAACTTGTCTCATTTAAAGAGTCCACTTTAAATTTATTTACATTACATACCATTACTAATATAACAATGTGTGGTTCACAATTAACCCTTACTTTTAAAATAAGAATATAAGTGAAAAATATTGTAGTAAATTACTTATTTTAGGTGTTGTACTTCACAATTAATAATAAGTTATACACATTTCAAAGTGAACTCTTTGAGTAGGATGGAGAGAGTACAAATTAATCTCACATAGTCTTATCTTTTCTTCAAAGTCCTTCGATAGATACTATAATAATAATTTTGGTGCACTTATCCAATTATATACAAACAAATATAATAGGAAGATTTTTATATTAGACTGAGCTTAATTAGTGAGAATAAAAAAAGACAGTTGTATCCCCAGTTTTACTTGAAAATTACTAATTGATTCTTATAATTTAAAATTTTCTTTAATTAAGTCCTTCTATCTATAATTTATCTATAAATAAAGATAATAGGACAATTTATATGTTTTATTGAACATATCAATTGAGAAAAAAAATGACAATTGTGTTCTCAATTTTACCTAAAAATTGTAATTGACCCCAACCGATATCAAAATTTATTCAATTAGTCATTCTATAGTAATAGTTATTTGGCACTATCATCGAATTATCTACAAGTGAAAATGTTATGACGATTTATACGTTGTACTTCTTGTAACTAGTGAGAAAAAATGATAATTGTGTATCAAGTTTTACTAATCTTCAAAATGGACCCTAATAGTTTCAATTTTTCTTCAATCGAGTTCTTTTATATTAATAATAATTACGGTACACTTATTAAATTATCTAAAAAAATAAAATAAAATAAAAGGGCAATTTTTATGTTGTACATTTTCTAATAAGGGAAAAATGACAATTGCATCCCTAATTTAACTTAAAATTTTTAAATTAACCCCAAATAGTCTGAAGTTTTATTTAATTGAGTTATTCTATACTAATAGTTATGGTACTATCATCAAATTATTTATACGTGAAGATAATAGATCAATTCATATGTTGTACTGAATGCAATTAGTGAGAAAAATGATATTTATATTCCCAATTTTACTTCAAATTTATAAATTGACCTCAATTAGTCTTAAATACTCTTAAATTGAGTCATTTTATACTAATAGTTATGGTGCCATCATACAGTTATTTACGAATGATGATAAGAGGACAATTATATGTTGTACTAATCATAATTAGTGAGAAAAAAATGGCATTCGCGTCTCTAATTTAACTTAAATTTTGTTAATTGTAAATAATATAAACTTATTTTCAATTGAGTGCTTCTATACTATTAGTTATTTTTATATTATCAAGTTATATACAAATGAAGATAATAGAATGAGTTCTATATATGTTGTACTAAAGGTAATTTATGAGAAAAAATGACAATTAGTATAAAAGGAAAAATTAATTGTACTAAATTTGATGATAGCACGGTTAGCACCAAAACAATTAGTATAAAAGGAATTAATTGAAGAAAAATGAAGATTATTAGAGGTGAATTTACAATTTTAAGTAAAAAAAGGGACAAAATTATCATTTTTTTTCTCAATAGTTATGTTCATTACAACATGGAAATTGGCCTTTTATCTTAATTTGTAGATAATTTCATGATAGCATAATAGCTATTACTATAGAATGACTAAATTGAAAAGAAACAACAATTGAGACTATTTGGGATCAATTTGCAACTTTAAGTGGGCGTGATTGCCATTTTTTCTCACCAATTCCATTATATACAACATAGAAATCATCATTTTATCTTAATTTATAGATAAATTTGATGATAGAACCATAACTATTAGTATATAACAACCAAATTGAACAAAATTTGAGACAAATTGGGGGTCGATTTGCAATTTCTAAGTAAAATTGAAGACGCTTAATTGTCATTTTTTCTCATAAATTACCTTTAGTACAACATATATAGAACTCGTTCTATTATCTTCATTTGTATATAACTTGATAATATAAAAATAACTAATAGTATAGAAGCACTCAATTGAAAATAAGTTCATATTATTTACAATTAACAAAATTTAAGTTAAATTAGAGACGCGAATGCCATTTTTTCTCACTAATTGTGATTAGTACAACGTATAATTGTCCTCTTATCGTCATTCGTAAATAACTGTATGATAGCACCATAACTATTAGTAGAAAATGACTCAATTTAAGAGAATTTAAGACTAATTGAGGTCAATTTATAAATTTTAAGTAAATTGGGGATATAAATATCAATTTTCTCACTAATTGCATTCAGTACAACATAAAATTGATCTATTATCTTCACGTATAAATAATTTGATGATAGTACCATAACTATTAGTATAGAAGAACTCAATTGAATAAAACTTCAGACTATTTGGGGTTAATTTAAAAATTTTAAGTTAAATTAGGGATGCAATTGTCATTTTTTCCCTTCTTAGAAAATGTACAACATAAAAATTATCCTTTTATTATTTATTTTTTTTAGATAATTTGATAAGTGTACCATAATTATTATTAATATAAAAGAACTTGATTGAAGAAAACTTGAAACTATTAGGGTCCATTTTGAATATTAGTAAAACTTGATACACAATTATCATTTTTTCTCACTAGTTACAAGAAGTACAACGTATAAATCGTTATAATATTTTCACTTGTAGATAATTCGATGATAGCGCCAAATAACTATGAGTGGGACGGAGGGAGTAATTTTTAAGTAAAGACACAATTGTCATTTTTTTTTACTAAATGTTATTTTAATTTGTACTAAATTATCAAAATAATCATCGATTCGATCACCTCTCCTATACAAGACAACCGCGAACAACCACACACATGTTCTCATAGGATTGCGGGGTTAACGTATTAGGTTCGTCAATAATCAGAACAAGCCTACAAAATTACCGAGGGGCAATGATAACATTTCTCTATGTTTATAACATTTTTAATCATAGAAGATATTGTTTAATTAAATAATTTAAGAAGTTTTGATTCAAAGTAATTAATTAAAATTATATAAGCCATTTGACATACAACTTAAGTCTTGCTGCAAATAAAAAAACTTATTTCTCAAAAGTAATAAAATTATTGTGGCCATTTTTTTAAATATACAAACATTTTGGATCATTGAACAACTAAGAAAACTTATTTCTTAAAAGTAATTTCATTAAAACTTCTTGGAGCATATTCTGAAATATATAAAAGAGTTGGGCGGTTTTGTAATTTTAAAAGATTAAGTGGGAGAAAGATTAAGTGGGTGGCTGTTTTTGGGGCAAGAAGACGGTTTAATGTTTTAAACATTAAAAAAAAAATGAAAAAAGAAAAAAAAAATAGCACTCCATACGCACATTGCTTACTGGCTACTAAACTTGTGCCATGTCAGCCTTCAATATTCCATCTCATTTTTTATTTTTATAATGGTTAATTATATGGCAGTCCACTTAGAAATTCAAGTAAAATTATGGTATTTACAGTAAAAAGACCCCACATTTTTACTTTATGTGCAGAAAAACTTGCACATATTATGTGCAATCAACATTATTCTTAAAGGTATATAATGTCTTTCTCTTTGCCCACTTTACAAATATTAATTTATTATCATTTTTAGTACATGACAGTCTAAATAAATATTGTATGTATATATTTTATTTGCTGTTTTCAAAGCCTGACTGATAAATTAAGTCTATAACTTTTTACCAAAAATAAATAAATAAATAAATAAATAAATTCTATATGTCAGTTATTACAAAAACTGTTGTCAGTATTTGAAAGACACTTAAAGTAATATTTATTGGGAGTTACTTTGGAAATCGGCGTAAATCTATTTTCTGTTTCGATTATAAAGAACCACACCACAAAAAAAGTTAGATTGATTCCCATAAACATTAACCAAGCAGCCCTTTAGTTCATCATTGTATGAGGAGAAGACTTTAGAGTCCAAGAGTGTACGTAGCTCACTTGTTAGAGCTTTTATTGTCAAAATACTATCTCCTCGTCATTATCGTCGATAGAATATATATATATATATGTGTGTGTGTGACATGTTATATTTTTTAATGTCAAAATCAAAGTATATATATATATATATATGTGTGTGTGTGTGTGACATGTTATATTTTTTAATGTCAAAATCAAAGTTTTATCTTAATTCAAATGCCGGTAAGAATGGAAAATCTTTTTATTTTTCATAAACTACTAACACTCTCCTTGAACTTGTCCAAATTACCAAGTGTTGCAAATTGTTAATAGTGGACTTCTTATTCTTATGGTTGTATTATTCCTATAATAATTTTTTTGGGTGAATTACATTTTCCCCCATGAGGTTTGGCTAAATTACAAAAACACCTTCCTAGTTTGGATAAATAACAAAAATCTCCTTTGACCGGAGGGCGAATTACAATTTCCCCCTTGAGGTTTGGGTAAATTACAAAATCACCTCATAGTTTGATTAAATAACAAAAATCTCCCTTGACCAGCAGAAAAAATTACATTTTCCCCTAAAGTTTGGATAAATTACAAAATAACCCTCATAATTTGATTATAAAATTGACTCATTTAAAAATCAAATTATGACATAAACATTATATATTTGGGAAGACTAAAGTGTCCCTAGCTTAATCTATCTGAATTTTGAATATCAAAACGCCCTTCATAAAGACATAAAACGAACACTCAAAATCCATGATTTATTATGCCAAGAGAAAATAAAGCTTAATTTTACTAATTTTCAAACATACTCATTAACAAAGATAATTTTTAACCCTTGAAAAGCCGGTAAGTGAAGATAATCTCAACAAATTTTTCTCTAAACATTGCATTATTACTGACATTTTATGAAACAGATTTGCGGTTGGATAAACATAAATTTGCCAAAAATATCATCTCTTACAACCTCTTCTAGAATCGAAAAAGCAACCATCAACGATGTTTTGAAATAGAAAAGTTTTTTTTTTTTCCCTCTTGGCATAATAAATCATGAATTTTAAGCACTTATTTGTGTCTTTGTGAAAGGCATTTTGATCTTCAAATAGATTGAGTTAGAAGCACTTTAGTATTCCCAGTTATATAGTATTTATGTCATATTTTAATTTTTAAATGGGTCAATTTTATAATTAACTTAGGAGGATTATTTTGTAATTTACCCAAATCTCAGGGGGAAAAATGTAATTTTCCTGCTGGTTAAGGGGAGTTTTTGCTATTTAACAAAACTAGAAGGGTGATTTTGTAATTTATCCAAACTTCAGGGGAGAAATTGTAGTTAGTCCACCGGTCAAGGAGGTATTTGTTATAACCAAACTAGGAGGGTATTTTTGTAATTTAGCCAAACCTCAGGGGGGAAATGTAATTCGCCTTGTTTTTTCACAAAAGTATATTTTGTCTTTATTTTTAAGATATCGCTATTTAATCTTAAAAATGATACGTGACTTTTCTTATTTTGTTTATCTTTAAGTTTTATATAAAAAAAAACTATCAGGTAATGATGGCTTGTGAAACTTTCACTGTGTATTACTTTATAATTTTTACATAATTTTTTATCATTTTTTTAGTTAAGAATTAAGGAAAAATAGCACTTTTAATCCTTCTTCTATGGCCTTGCTACACTTTTGGTCCTTTTTCTATGACTAGTTGCACTTTCGCTCCTTTTTCTTTCATGTTTTGGCACTTTTAGTCCCTATGACCTACTGTAACCAGTTTTCTAGGTTATTTTAGGGGGAGAAAATGCAATTTTAAAATTTACTCAATCACCCCCAAAATGACTTACAAAAACTCGTTACAGCAGGTTATAGGGACAAAAAGTGTCAGAACATGAAAAAAAAAAAAAAAAAAAAGACCAAAAATTTAACGTGATTATAGAAGAGGGACCAAAAGTGAGATTTTCCCTAAGAAAACAATCAATTTATGTTTTAGAAATACTTTCAAGTATTCTTCTCTCTTTTTAAACAAAGTATTATCTAAAGCTAAATCATAGACTACTACAAAATTTAAAGTAGTTTTGGCTTCATTAGTTGTTTTGCGACCCAAACTCATACCCCCAAGAAACCTATCATGGTACTTTTCGTTGCTCTTCCTTACATGCCCATTTAAATCTCCGCCTTCGTTTTCATTCTAAGAAATTGTTTGAAGAAAAGTTTCTTAATTTTCCTAAAATTTAGATTTGATTGATTTATCAGTCCTATTTGTGGTATATATATACAGAGTCTATTTACAGCTAGGTTCCTTTCCAACAATAATTTTAATAGATTCGAATCTATCCCCCTTTTATTTACTATCACTATTTGTTCTATTCACAGTGAATTTTAAATAATACTGACCTAATTTCTAATTTTAACTTTATACCAAAATTTATACCCCATGATATAAAGAATTTTAGCCTTTTCACATATTCATTTAGTTTTCTAGAAACACATCTTATTTATGCGTCCCCTCATAATTTCTAGTAATTCTATTATTTTACCTATTAAAATTTTAATATTTCAACTACCAATTCTATGAATTTCAATCTTTTTATATCCGTTATTTTCCTTCTCATTTGTGTGTATGAACTCTTGCTCATTTTTTATTATACTCGAGTCCACGTGCAGACACAACGGTCCTCACTAATACGTTAGAGTCGGACTTTGGGACACGCTCCATAAAGCACTGGGATAGTCAGCCAACCAACCTAATGCAACTATCCTTATTTTTCTACCTTGGAAATTTGGAATAGGCAATTTACAGGCAAACAAATATCCTATAAATAAGCGGAACTAGCTCTGACACTTTTGATTTAAGGGAAAAAACAAGAAAAAAAAAACATGACATGAAAAAATAAGAAATTCCATTAATGAAGATCTGAAGAACTTTAAATTCTACGACTATGATGGGTTATGCTCATGAGGTCTTCCAACCAAATGAAGCACTCCCAGAAACCCTGCAAATGATGCATAAAACACCAGTTACGAAAGTGGAAATCAAGAAGAATATATATTTTTATTTATTTAAGCAAAGAAAAAATATGGTAAAGCTCATGAATGAAATACTTTGAGGGAACTAATATATAAAAAATTATCATTTTTTGTGGAATTCACCTCAAAAAAAAAAAAATTTTGTGGAATTAATGGAGCTTTGATACGGAATAATGATTAAGGAGGGCTAAAGCATGGCCAGTCAAACAGCTCAATTGAAATGATTATTATTGTTCACTAATTATTATGGCTACTTGAAAGTTTGAAAGTTGAAGCCTCTGCAATGATAATTCCTTTCATGTAGCTAGCAGTTGATTTTCCAGTTAATAATGTCCATGCCATGCATGTCTTTGACCATATATATGTCCACAAAAAAAAGAATTTCTCTAAGGGTGTGTTTGTTTCCTATGGAATTGGGATATGGAATTGGAATTGGGGTTCCAATTCCAATTTCAATGTTTGTTTGTAAAATAATTGTAAGAATTGGAATTCAATTCCAATTCCAAATACCTCCAATTCCACAATTTCAATTCTTTGGTTGGATCTAAGAATTCTAATTCTAATTCTATTTATATCTATTGTGTCTTATGTAGTGTGTGTAGTGAGTGTTGTGTGTTTTGTGTGTAGTGTGCGTGTGTTTTGTGTGTAGCGTGTGTGTGCGCGTGATATATAGTCTTGTTTCAATTTTTTTTGTGTGTTTCTTTGTTCAGTTTTTTTAATTAATTTTTTCTTATATTTGATTTTTTTTTCAGTCCATAAATGTTTATGTTAGTATTTTTTTAAAAACAATTTTAACCGTTGCGTTGGGAAAAACATTTGACCGAAAAAATAAATAAATAAAAACGAGAAATAGTTTAAATATGTTTAGGCTAGTATATCATAAATGCATTTTTTATATTTTTTTTATAATGCGTGTAATTATCTAACATTATATTTTAATATATACAAAATATAATAATGATTAATATTTTTCTTAAATAAAATAATAAACATATTTTCTCTTATAATTTTAAAAGTAAAAAAATTAAAACTAAAATTTTTATGGAGGTTGGGGATTCTATTTATTTATTTATTTTTTTTGTGGTTGGGTGTCGGTGGGGAGTGGGGGCTTGGGGAAATTTTTTTGTTTTGGCCGTGGTGGGTGAGAAGGGGGGGAGTTGCGCTGGGGTGAGGGTTTTTTTTTGTTTGTGGAGACCATTTTCAAGTTTTTTTTTTCTAAAAAAGAAATAATAATAAAAAAAATAGTCGATTTAGTTCACGCTCCAAACTCGACGAATCGAATTGTCATTTTCGGATCATGCACTTAATCTAACCCGAACCTTTCGGTACATGTCATGTCGACCGGTTTAAACACCCCTATATTAATAACACAAAAATGGATAGTAAATATGACTATTTTACAATTATAAATGAATTCTAATTTTATGTACAATTTTAAGCATTCAATCAAAAGAATTAGAATTGCAATTCAATTTCTTCACAATTCTATCATTTTACCAAACAATGGAATTCAAATGGAATTACAATTCTAATTCTAAATTTCAATTCTATAGAATTCTAATTCCAATTCAATTTCAATTCGGTTCAACCAAACGGACCCTAAGGAAAAATTATATGAAATATCATTCAAGTGTAGTTTATAATTTTGATGAAGGTTTTGAAATTATTTAAGAGTTCGGTTCCTAGTTTCCTACCACTCTTCCGCGATCAATTTTGACATCGAACACTAGCGAATTAATCAGAGCCAGTACAGGAAATTAACCAACAAACTTGGTAGCAATTTTTGGATTATTATCTTTGAATTTTTAGTTTTATTTACTTTTTTTTTTAAGAACAGTTGATTAAGTGGTTAGCGGGGTTGATTATCCTTTTATTAATTCGAAAATGAAAATACATCCAAACGAGGGGTACATTATGCTCTTTACCCTCATTAAAGCATGTGTACAACATTGAAGTGTGAATGTGATGCAATCCATGTATACGACTAATACAATAATTGCTCAGCAGCGGGATTGTTCAAAATTCAAATTTGGATTGGATTTTCTCCAATCCAAATCCAAAACCTGCGTGAGGGGAGCGTATAAACCGATTGGGGAACATTTTAGAACCATTCTTTGACATTGAGGAAAACTATAAATAGATTTTTAGCTCTCCCCTTCATCTTTTTCACAAACTTGGAAGACCTAGTAGCAGCCACCTTTAGAGTGACGAACCGTCTCCGCCGTAGCCGGAAAGATCGCCACCGCCACTATGTTTCCATTCCCCTATATCCCCTCAACACATTTGTGGCAATCTAAGGACCCAAGTGAGTACGGATCTTTTATGGTAATGCTTGAAAGTAGGCATAGCTGCTTAGAGTTTTGGAAAAAAAATGACAAATGTGCTGTTGAAAATAAACCATAGATCTCGTATGCATGAGTTGTTTTTGTGTTCTATTGGTGTTTTTAACCATCTAGGATCGATTGCATCTAGTGGGAAATGGAATTGATATGAAAATCAAGAACAGGAAAATAAAACTTGGAAAAACAGAGTACCATGCCATGTTTGATGCTATGAAAAAAGTCAATGGAATGGTTAGAATTGTGTAAAAGTTAGTTAGATTGTTATTATTGGTGCATGTCTACAAATTGGTGTTTTTAAGACGGACTAAATCGGACTAGAGATGCAAAATAAATGGCCCCGAAAAGGCCATCATGCCTCAGTAGTTCTGGGCAGCCGCGACGGCCAAGGGGTCGACGCTGCCTAGCACACGCACGCGACTTGCGCACATCGCGTGCCTCAAGGCTAGCCGATGCGCGCAGCTGTGGTGCCTGTCGGGTGCCGATCTCAACCCTCGCAAGCCGTCTTGGCTATTTCTTGTCAACCAAGCCTTAGCTATGCACCCTTGACCCTTAGACTTGACCCCTACACTTGAACCTTGACCTCTTTGACTCCACTTGACCTGTTTGACCCAACCTTGACCCGTTTGACCAAGACTTGACCATTTGCTTTGAGTTGACCCTAAAGTCTAAAGTCAACCCTAAAAGTCAAAGTTGACCAAAAAAGTCAAGCTTAACCCGAAAAGTCAAAGTTGACCAAAAAAGTCAAAGTTAACTGTAAAAGTCAAACTTAACCCAAAAAGTCAAAGGTTAACCGTAAAAGTCAAACGTAGTCCAAAAATTCAAACTAACCCAAAAGTCAAACTTAATCTGAAAAGTCAAAGTTGATCGAAAAGTCAACCATAACCTGAAAAGTCAAAATCAACCCTAGTTGACACAAAAGGTTAAACCTGCTTGGAAAGTCAACAACTTCTCCTTAACTAATAACCGTGTCTCCGTTATCCGTAGGAGCTGATCGTTGACCAGAGTTGACCCAAGTCGAACGACACACGCACATTCCAGAATTCCAGGTGAGCGATTACTCGCTAGTTTCCTAAGATTTAAACAAAACATCTACGTAGTACTTCTGTCTATTTATATGTACTATTGTGTGTTTATTTTTGCAACGAGGTTTCCCATGCCTCATCACTTGCTTGTTTTCTCGACTTGCACAAGCGTGAAATATGCATGCGTAAATGCTATGTGCCTACTTGATGCTACGCCCTGCTTGTCACATACTATGCTTCACATGACATGTTTTCTTGCCTATGTGCCATTATGGATGCCTACAACGATGAGCTAGCATGACCAACCAACTTAGAAGATGGTAGACTTCTCGCGGTAAGTTGCATGTCATTTAGGATTACATAATGCCTTTAGATATGTATGAAGCATGCAAGGGTTTCCATGATCACCTTAGCGTGAAATAGGTCAGAGACCTACTAGATAAGACTCAGGCTCCTAGTCTTCTTGCTTGACTTGACAAGTAGCCGCTCGCCCATTAGGAAGGGCCTGCAAGTGAAAAACCGTGTCGCAGACAGCCGACACTCCTTCATAGTATGAGAGGAGCCCTTGATGGCCTGAAATGTGAAAGGGCCAGGATCCAAAACCCTGCCGTCGAGCATACCTCCGTTGTACGGCTGCCGCAGGCGCGATGTGCTTTGCAAACCATTAAGTATTTGAACAACCTGAACACTTGTATAGATTCCGACCTAGCTTTAGAAGAGAAACCTTGTTTGTGAAATTTGCTTGCTAGGAGTCTATTGGCTCAAATATGTGCATATGACTGTTGTATCTATGCTGCCATGCTCGTTTTTCATAGTTGCCATGTACCGAACTATATAGCTGATTTGCTTGATTTGCCTAATTTGATGAGCTTTGATTGCCTGTACTTCCAATGCTATATGGTTATATATATACATACTTGTATGGATAGATGCATGAAATGTATACTTGATTTTCCAGCTTTTCTATAAAGACCTACGGTGGAATTTTTCACAAACCTCGAGGTCTCTCACTGAGTTTGAGCTCACCCCACTCCCTTCAAAATTTGATTATAGGGGCTTGACTCACGTGCGCTAGTGGTGAGGTCGATGGGTGTTCACGTGCGCTTTGTAATAGCTTATCTCATATACCCTGTTTGGGAGGATAATTTGGCCTAGAGCCGTCGTCCACAATTACATTATATTTCTGCTGTAATGAACTTCTTGAATTTTTAGAATAATCATAGTGATGTATGTTTCTCTCTGTTTTATTATGTATCGATTGTTGGGCGAGAGCCTGTATGATGGTCCAGGACAGGCTCTCTTCTCCTCGTCGGAAATGATTTTTCGAGGCAGGGGGGTCGAGGGTGGTGCGTCACATATTATATCTTCACTATAAGGATTATTTTTTCAAGTGAAGCTAAATTAGAATATAACAAATTTTACTGTAACTTATTATCATAATAGCAAATTAAATGTTAATTAATCTATTTTTATAAGTATCCCCAATTTGTTAGCATAAAATATTCATATTAAAAACCTTAGAGGCTAAACTGCCGTTTGAACAACACTTTTAGTGTAAGATAAGTATATATAAAAAATATATAAAAAATTGTGTTCGGCCAACAAATTTAAAAAATAATTGTAATTATTTTTTTGTGTAAAGTGTTCTTGAAGAAGGTGAAGGGTTGAGGTGGTGGAAAGGGATGAACTTTTAAATCTCGAGGTCATGAGTTTGAACATTGTGGATAGTAAGAGTAAAATAAATAAAGAAAGTGATTTTAAGTACAATGGAACAGGTTTTATAAATCTATTTAAAATTATTATCATTTAAAAGTTTTTGGTATGTTTTAAGTGTTTTCCCTCACCTCAATCAAAAAAGAAAAAAAGAAAAAAAAAAAAAACTCCCCACTTCACTATTGGAATTTGGTTTTCCTTCATCAGTTTTAGGATCCTCTAATACCGTCTTTTTCAAATTTCAGCAACCGCTGAAGAATCCCAGAGGTGATAGAGATTTTCGATTCACTATCACTGGTTTCTGAAACGACGATAATAGTGTTCTGATCTCTCTCACTGATATATTTCTAGCATCGATGCAGAAGTGTACAAGCGAGACTATCATCTCAAAAGAGATAACAAAGATATACAAGGCATCATGGAATCATGGCAACCATATGTAACAATCAATCTAGCATTCAACCCTTAGGCTTTCGGTCTATTTGATTTCTTTATAGCTTTTTTCATCTAAACCTAAAGCGACAATTAATTCTAGTCAATTTAGCGAGTTTAGATAGTTTGCAAACACCTCTAGACCCAAACCGTAATAGACCTAGTGTTACCCGGAGTGCTACGGCGAGGGGTTTCGGATACTAGTTGTATACATGCAACCATTAATCTACCCTAAATATGAAAGTGTCGACTAACTGCGACACAACTTCACCTCTAAGCATCAAAATGCAAGTGGTGACTGCATAACGATACTAGACGCGCTAAGTCTTCCTGAGTTAAAGGCCTTTTACCTTATCATGTATTATGCAAAAATGACATCTCTAACATGCTTTCATAAATCCTAAACCTTCGGTCTGCAATTCAATTAACATACTCATGCTATTTGACTCATGCATCTCTAGATACACCTAGCAGCACCACATGCTTCATTGAAGTGTAAAACAATCATGCATTGAAAGCGATAGACAAGTCATGCTGTCATATAGCATTGAACAATCAATAGTCATACATCCTTCATTGCAAAATAAGCGGTAAGCAGTTCAAGTCATTCATAGCACATGCACAATACTATCAAATCATCAACTCAATTAAGTCAATCAAACATGTTGAGGCGTGGGCAACCTCGTACTTTAAACTAAACATTCAAGTACTTACAGTATAATTACACCCATACTATATAATAGTTCATTTACACTTTCAAACGTAGCGAGCAATCCCTCACCTTTGATGAAGCGAAAGCGTGTTGGGGTTGACTCTGTTAATTTCCTATCAACAGTTAACTCCTGGAAGCTGAGCGATTGGCTTTTAGTTCCTAAGATAACTATATTGGACATTCACGTTTGACTTTATGTTTGACTTTGACTTCTAGGTCAACTATGTTTGAATTTTGACCTTTAGATCAATTGTGTTTAACTTTTGACTTTTAGTTCAACTGGATCAAAGGTCAAAGGCCAAGTCAATGGTCAATTTTAAGAAATAAAATCAACTTTAGAAATAAGGTCAACTTTTCGAGTCCTGGAGCCGGTTCGATGTCGTCCTGGGTTCGAAGGTTTCTGGTTTTAAACCTTTTAGGCTCTGTTCTCTTGTGGCTTTAGTAGAGAATCATCACTTTTTTTTTTCCAAAACTTTACACAAAGAAACAACTTCACTTTTTTAATAATTTAAAATTAAAATTTTAAAATTCCCTCTAAATACCTACTCACATAAATTCAAAAAATAACACAATCATTACACTTTTTTATCTCTCACCTACACAATTTCCCAAAAATAACTTCCCTCCAAAAAATTTCTAACAAAAAACTTCCCTCTAATAAAATTTCCTCTACCAAAGCTACAAGAGAACAGAGCCTTAAACTTTCTTAAGAACTGAAAGATGATTAACAGTTTGGCACCGAGCTTCGACATCGAGAGGGTGTTGACTCTTCTTGGGTTTGGTGTTCTTACGAAATTGTTGCTAGTTATGCTTTCGGGCTAACTTTTAATCATGCAATTTTTTGCTAATCGAGAGTTCAGATATATACTATAACATACATACAACATTACCAATACATTAATTCTCGATTTCCAACATAAGTAGCCTATTTAAATCGGTCACGAAATTAACTCTACACACAGTATATTAAAATAATGCATAGTAACAATGTTCCAATTATTCATTAATTCATCATGCGATTTAAATCCGTAAATTTAAATGCATAACAACCCTATGTGTTTTCACATCCCTTTAACATATTTCCATATCCGTTTCCCACGAATTAATCCCTTAACTTCATGCAATCTATTTTTTTTTCCCCCATGTTTAAGTTACTTATTTTTCATATGATCATACATGCTTCTCTATTCACGATTGTTACGATTTTAATCACTCACATTGGTCCTATGAATACCATGAACTAACAGTTGAAGCACTTCGAGCGGCGGCGGATGTCCTTTCTGGAAATGACGACTCCTCGTTCTTCCTCCCTTTTCTTTTTCTTTTCTTTCTCTCTTTAGTTTAATTTACTAATTTCTTGGACAGCTAAAATTCGTGTATCTAATTATAGCTACGCATTTATAGAGTTTAGTTAGGTCTAGGGTTAGGTCAAATTCACAGGAGTTCGGGTAGGATTAGATTTGCATTTGAATTTCGCGATCCAAATCCTAAAGAGTTTCGATTCTATCCAAACTTCTCGTTTTTGGGTTTCTTCTAGGTTGCTTCGACATCGAGCTTCGAAGTCGAGTCTCCTGGTTGGTTCAACGTTGAGGGGGTGTCGAACTTGAGTTTGAACCTCCTCAAGATTCTTGATTTCAGTTAAGTCATTTCTTATACTCTTAGCCCTTTACTTGGGTAATATTAGACCTTGTCCCAATTAAATTTTGTGTTAGTTTTAAACCCACTCTAACACCTAACCATTCAAACCGCAAGCAATCAATCGATTCATGAAATTCATCTTTCATGTAATACAACTCGTGAATCCTAGTTTAAAATTTAGGATCCTCACACAACCATTAAAAAACAAAAAACTATATTACAAATAGAAAATATTTTTACCAAAGTATGTAGATACAAATAAGATCTTTTGTTTTCCTCTAACACAATCAATTCTATATACATTGCCCAAATAATTTATGCTTCTATCTCTTCTTCTTTTGCTTCTATTTATTGAGTATATAAATCGTCCCTACTTTCAATGTTGATTTCATCCATTGTTTCAAATTTCATAGTTCATTGAATGGATACCTAAATCTCAAACCCTAAACCCTACCAAGCTTGTCAATGTGTCTAATTCTTGATAAGCCTTCCAAAAAGAATGGTTGGATAAAGATTTTGGAGCATCTATAAATGGCACCAACACTTTAAGCTAAACGTGGATGGCTCTGCACTAAGAAATCTTGGTCATTTTGGGGTGGGCTTTGTGGTCAGAGATGGTTCAGTGGTGGTGGCAAGCTCAGTTTACCTGGGCTATGGCACAAATTTTCATGCAGAAGCAACTGCCTTTTTGCTTGGGCTATAAGAGTGCAAGAATTTGGGTATGTCTAAGGTGGAGGTGGAGTCGGACTCTTTGGCTTTGGTCAGTATGGTTCACAGGATCTACAAAATTCCTTGGGCGTTTGCGATGACATTGGAGCAGATCATACATCTAATGCATAACTGGACGGAATCTCACACATTTTTCGCGAGGCCAACAAGGTGGCAGATGCGCTCGCACGCATGGCTAGTACCATAAAGAAAACTACAGTGGTTGGCGGTTTTGATCTAGCAAGACAAGTCCGGGGCTTAGTTGAGCTAGATAAACGTCTGATGCGTAGTGTCAGAATTGATAAAGGCCCTTAGAGGTCGTAGTTGAGATTTCATTCTAAGAGGTAAGGGCATCTCCAAGGGTAGCTAAAATAGCTATGTCTACCGGTGGAGAATAGCTTCAACCCATTCTCCAATGGTAGTTATCAATAGCTACCAAAAATCTCTTGAAGTCAGAAATAACTCCAGTTTTTGTTGGAGCTATTTTTTGGCTTCATTATTTTAGCTCCCAAATTTTGAGGTGGAGAATGACTTCAACCCTTGGACATTGGGAGAGGTGGAAGCAATTTTTAGCTCCCAAAATTTTAAATTGGGAGTTAAAAATAGCTCCCACTATTGGAGATGGTCAGATGATTATGTTCCCTCTCATAATTTCTTTGTAACCAATTTTATTCTGATTAATAAATGGTTCCCAAACCCATTAATCACTTAATCGGCTATTCTCAAAGAAAAAAAAAAGAAAAAAAAAAGGCACCAACACTTCAAATAAAAGAAGATTTTGCAGAATTGGTGAGCTATCTTATACTTCATCAAAGTCTTTCTAATATAAGAAAATAGTGATAATTGAGATTCATATATACTATTCATAAACAGACCAAAGTGTCCACTTATTGAATTTGTTCTAATTTAAGTCAATGTTTTTGAGCAAATCTTTGTACCTCATTGTACTGGGAAAGTTCTAAACTCAGTGTTTGAGACTTTGAGTTGTCAGGTTGTAAAGGGGGCAAGAAGAAAGGGGTGTTTAAGTAAGTTCCAATAAGTTTAGGCAAAAACGTTAAAATCATAGAGTTAAAATACTTGGAAAAAAACATAATTTAGAGTTAAGTTAGGTGTTGTAAAAAATGTTTCAGATCAAAATGTTAATATTAAGCCAGTGGGAGAGTCTAAATTGCACATTTAAGCAATTCTTTAGTGGATTAGAAAACATAAAATTTTTAAATTTGTGTAATGAATTAGGATTTCAAGAAAAAATTCAAATCACTATAATTTTTTGTGTTTGTCTCTTGTTTATTTTTTACAATTGTTTGACAAAAAACCACACATCGCATATCACACTTGTTTTGTATCATTTATTTGATAGCTAAAATATTACAAATTACCAAAAAAAGTTTTTAATTGGTACACAATCCAACTCACCTCTCCCTATTAGGTAAATAGCTGGGATTACAAGGGATTAATACTCAAAAATAAACATAAAAATTGAGAGAAAAATCCCCCAAAAAATGATGCAATTTATTCTATAAAAAATGATGGTGGGTTGGTTGGGATCGAATAGAGATGATTTTGATAGAAAAGTTTTCTCCCCAAATTACATTATGTGGGATATTGGGTCACTTTTTTCCAAATTTTTTCCATCTTTTTTTACTTTTTCAGTTTGCATAATAAATAATCAGTGTACAGTGTTGATTAACTTTTCCAGGCACTGTTGGTTTTTTGTTAGCACAAGAAAGGTAAGGAGGGACAACATCATTTCTTCTAAGAAAGTGATCGCTGCATAAACACAAATTCACAACCCATATTATCTTTGGCCCACCAGTAAAACTTATTTGTTTTAGTCATTTCACTAATCATTTGGTCTTATTACTCAAAGCTTCACCTTTTGATTCTTGAGCTTTTGATATTTTTATCCATATCAATTTGGTGCCTTGAATTTTTTTCTTTTCTCAAAAAAATTGATTCGGCATTTAAATTCGATTTTATCTTTAATCCTTTAAAATAACCTATTTTAATTTCTAAATTTTTGATCTATCATGTTTAAAATGTCCCTAACCATGGCGTAATTTAGCCCAGATGAAAACAACCGGTGACAAGCGTGTACAAGCTACTTGCTGGATCTAGTTAGAAAATAATCAAAACCCTTAAAATTTCTACATTTTAACATTTCTTTTTTTGCTTTTTTGAAGGGTTTTGGTCAATCTTCTACATTGAACAATTATTACTCAAAAACTAACCTTTGGAACATGTTCTCATGAATTTGCTTGTCTTAGCAACTGTGAGAGACATGATTTCTTTTCCTCCGTGACCTCACATCATGTGAATTCATGAAATAAAATTTGAGGGAGTCATATATATATATATATATATATGCATTTATTACATAAAATATTTATAAGCCATATAATATTTTATATGGCTTATAAAACCAAGATGCATCTTGGTTTTGTTAAAACTAAAGGGCTCTTCAGCTGGCTAGTTTTTCCTTTTCACCATTTCTCTATGCCCTCGACGCTTCAAGACTTGACTGTTTTGGTCGTTTGTTATTTTTCCTACCTTAGAGAGTAGTTAGGTTTTCACTTTCTGTATCTTGAGGTAAAGCGATTATATCTCCTCTACTTAGAATCCTTATTTTGGAATATATGCCCCAGCGGCGGCAGCCCCCATGGCTGTTTTACCAAAAAGAAAAGAAAAAAAAAAAAAAAGGAAAAAAAAAAACCCTAAGGTGCTCTTCAGCTGGCCAAATTATATGGAAAGGCCCCATTTTAGTCCGTTTTAGTCCCAAAATGAATTCCATCCACATGGAAGGAAACAGTACGCATTTTATTCTGTGAATTAATGGCTGTCTTGTATGTTTTGACTACATATGCGTGAGCTAATTATTTGATCATTTCTCAAAGGCTAGCTATAGGTCAAATATATATCCTCTATTATTTAACCAAGAGACATTTATTCCTTGAAATTTTTTTCAGTACTTTCTTATGGCCTTGAATGAACAATTTATAAAATTAAATTAAAAAATTCACGTTAAAAATTTCTCTTTATTTACTAATTACCAACTAAACTTTGCAATAATAGAGTCTCTAAGAAGAGTATATTAGTGGAAGAAAGCAAAATATGAGTAAATTAGGTGGCTGGAAAAGGAACGAAATTGGATACATTAGGTGGGTTGTCATGACCTGCACTGTGGCGGGGAAGAAAGAACCGGAGTAAATTTGGTGGGTAAAATAAGAAGAAAGAAGTTGTCAACACTCGTGCGCCCGGAAAATTAGCAAATATTGGGTGGTAGCCGGGAAAATTAGCTATGTTATATATTGAAAGTGGACAATAAAAGAAAGAAGCTGACCAAATTCGGTCGTAGGCAGAGGAAGAAAGAAGTTGTGACATCTTTCTGTGCGAATATTTAACATAAATTAGGAAGTAAAGGTCTGCATCATGAAATTTAGTAGAAATGAGATACGTAAAACTCGAATTTTAACTGCTGAATAATCTAGGTTTAGTGTGGAGCGGCGCTACATAAGTTTATTTCACTATTTAGGCTTCCTCTAGACTAACTTGGCAAGTTACTCGTGCATGAAATTTTTGTATATAGTCATCTACTGGAAACGAAACCTTGCAAGATTTCCTATAATCAGATGAAGTGTGGAGCAAAATGATAAATAAAAAAAAAAGAAAGAAAGAAAAATACATGTTAATTAATTAATGGTTAATTAAATCTTATGAAGAGGCAGCCAATTCATAAAATAAATGAAGAAACTAGAAGATCTAATAAATTTTCAATAAATTTATCCCCATGCCCATGTACATTTGATGTAATGAATAATAAATTTTGAATAAATTGTTGGGATGATTTAAGTAATAAAATAAGCTTTTCAATCATATATAACAACCTGGTTGCCAAGTTTTCTGGTTTGATTTTGTGGAAATTATATTTAGGCCTCGCATTTTAACCGAGGTTTTGGAGAAAATATATTTATAAAAACATGCAAACAATGTTTTAAAAACTATGTTTGACAAGGTAATTTTGATAAACGATTCCTAATTAATTAGGATGTTAAAAATTCGAGAAACATATTTTTGGAGTTAAGAAAAAAATACATTTTAAATCATATCTTCCAAAACAATTATTGAACTGTATCTAACATGTTTTATGTTTAGAAACAAGTTTTGAAATTCAAAATTTTTTGGATAATTAAAAAAGCAGAACTCAACATTCTGTAGTGGCTTTCTCTGAAATATAAATGTATAGATATGGTATTCCACAAGCTTTAAGAGCATGACAGACATTCTACAAAGCATCCAACAACCTCCCTTACAAAACACTAGGCCAAGCCTTCTCCAACAAAACAAATAAAAAGCCAAGAAAATGATTGATCTCACATGACCCAGTATCAGTAAAAGATTGAGAATAGAAACTTGGTGGACTTTCAAATTAGTCAGTCAGCAACTGCACCCAAAAAGCATATACCCCACCTCCTCCCCCACCCAAAAACCTAAAAATCCCAAAAAAAAAAAAAAAAAACACACAAAAAAAGAAAGGGGAAAAAGGTCAGGGTTGAAAGGAAGAAAAATTAAACCTCTCAAAATATGGTCTTCTTGTTTGTGGAGCTTTAGCCAGCCACTTAGGCTCTGAAATCAGGATGAAAAGTTTCCAACATTTACTAACAAATATGCCCAATTACAATCACAAATGCAGCAAAACCTATGCATAATATTGCCTCTTTTTCCTCCCCCCATTGACTTTACCTACATTCTTCAAACTTTCCAAGCCATCTAAACAAAGCCAAACAAGAAATTCTCCACCATAGTCTCTATCTGTGTGGCCTGTTTGGCCTTCATCTGGGGAAAGGTGAGCAACTTTTCTTCTCCTTCTTCTTCTTCTTGCATTGGGATCCCATCCATGCCATGACTGGCCCTGATTTCAAGGTACAAATGAGGCATTTCTGGAGAAATTCAGCTCTTCTTCTTCTTCTTCTTCTGCTCATCTTTTTTCAACTGGAAGCTTCACAATGTTATGCAAAAGTTCAAAGACAATATCCCAAAAATAAACTCAGAAGCTTCAAATCTGGTTCTGTGCCACCAAAGGACCATTCCATGAAATCCCACAAAAGTTCCACAAGAAATTCACACAGTGATGACGAAGAAGAAGGCGATGATGGTATTTTTGGTGCAGACAAGAGAAAAGTGTACACAGGTCCAAATCCTCTGCACAACAGATAAGTAGAAAGAGCACAGAAAATCCAAGCTTGATTAATTCTCTCCCATTCAAGAAGTATTAACATTAATTTTCCTGACTTAGTATTCTTCTTTATGATCCTTTTTGGTCTTTTTTTCTTCCCTTTTTTTTTTGGGTTATTTCTATCTGTATACCAAAATTGTTGTGTATGTTCTGAATATTAACACTTAAAAGTTTGTAAATGGAAATTATTTCTGAGTTTTTTTTCTACTTTTGGTGGGAAAATGTATACTCTGTAATTTGTCTGAACTTTCAAGAGACATATTCATTATAGCTAGAACTACTTGTTCAGATACACTTAAATGCCATTGATTTGGTGGTGGTTGTAAATAGTAATGGTTTATTGCTCTGAGCTGCTTTTATTCCTGGCAGGCATTCCTCGATCATTGATAAGTTTTTGAAAAATTTAATGGAAAAATTATTACAGATTCTTTGTCTTTTTTTAGAGTGAAAAAAACTATGGGGTTCTGCAAAGGAAGAGACTAAAGAAATAGCTTGTGTTGGCCATTTGATTAAATTACTTTAGTAGTTAGATTGCATTGATTAAATTACTCTTTTAGTCTTAGGAAAAGTTAAAAAGAAAAAAAAGAAAGAAGAAAGTTTTTCAAAATATACACCTTATGATAATGAAAAAGCATAATATTTATCGCATAAACTTTCACTTGTCTTTAACTATTGAATTATAATTAGTCATAGTTAATCATATTAATTAGTAAGTCTATTAAATTAAAAAATTTATAATTACTCATAGTCAATCATGTTAATTGATAAGTATATGTTAGATTAAAAAATGCTTTCCTTTTTTTTTTTTTTGAGGTGAGAAGTATTTGATTAACGTTGTTGCCTTATTCCATGTTATAATTATTCCAATTGATTATCTGATTTTCATATTTTGTTTTTACTATTAAAAATATGAATAAACCAGCAAATCTTCATGTATCTTTTAGGTCAGAGAAGATATTAAAATGTTGATTTTGAAGCAAAATTATCTCATCTTATTTTCTGTAAGTGTATAAGAAACAAAAACAAGATTCAAAAGAGCAGCCACCCCTACCCACATCATTTCGTTTATATAGCCATGAAGAATCAAATCTGATGAGAGAGAGAACTTAGATACTACTTATGGAGGAAAAAACTAAAAAAAAATTCTATGAGAAGATATTATCAAAAACCTCCATAATTTGCTTTATGTTTCTCTCTCCTCCATTTCTCTATTCTTCATCTATTTCTCACACATACATACTTTCTCAGGTGGGGTAAATTGCATTTACCTCCTTCGAAGTTCATGGAAATTACCAACTTTTTTTGGGGTTCATGAAACTATCAATACCCCTGAGATTTCATACAAATACCAATATCTTCTTGGACGTTCAAATTTTGACAAAAACTTGTATTCAACTTGCGGCATGATTCGACTCGCACCTCTTCCCTTTTTAAGACATACGATACTTTTTTTAAAAACATGGGTATCGATATAGCCTTAAAAGTATCGTGTATATCTTATGAAATACTGCATATCCAATATTTTAAAAGTAAAAGTATTACTTGTTGAACTGTCATTTGGTCGAAAAGGAGACTCCTTCTGAAATATTTTGCCAAATTACAAAAAAAAAAAAACTGAGTTTTAAGTTTAATTTTTTGACTAACAAAGAAAAATTTGTAATTTTATCAAACCATATATTATTACCCGATTCGGAAAGGTGACCATAGTTTCACAAGACCTTAGCATTCACTTGGTAGTAAATCTTGAGGGAGATAAATATAATTTACCATACTCAGTTCTAGTAGGAGACTCCATATTTATTTTTATTTTTTTTTCCTTTTTGTTATATTAAAAGGGTCTGAGTTTTGATTTTTTTTTCCACTTATCATATTCTTTAATATAATTGTGAGGTTGACAATGAATTTATATTTAGTTAATAGAGATATTAATGAAGAAAAATATTAATAAATTACTTATTTTAATTAGGTTACGATCCATACAAAATTATATTTTTAAAATTGAGAATAACAAATAATACGCACATTACACGTACGTGCAGAAGGACATATATGCATAAATGCTACATTTAAAGGGGGAACAGAGACAAATGATGATATTGATGTGTACTAATTAATGTACAATGACATGCAGGGCCATATACATGCATACAGCCTATACATAAAGAGAGGAGAAAATAAGAGGTTTGCTTGCTGTGCATGCTAAGATGGAACCAAAACCACCTAATTACCCAACAGAGTGAATTTCTGTGGCATTTTACCACGGTTTGGGACCTACCCCACCTGTCCTGCAAGCTTTCTAGCACGCTGCTTTCGGATTTGAATAAAAATTAATTATATTTGGAGTAAATTGCATTACTAGTTTATAACCGTTTAACTTAGTTATTGAATTTAAAATATTGGCAAAAAGATGGGGGAAGCAGGTTGTTGTTGAAAGCAGGATCAGTCCTAGCCTGGGCAAAAGGTGTATTTGCACAAAGCCCCTCAATTTTTTTTAAACAAATTGTTTTTTAAGCAAATTCTTTTAAGTTTTTGTTCTAATTTTTCTAATTTCACTGTAAAGCTCCACTTAATTAATTATACATATTTTTATGTTAAGGCTCAATTTTTATATCACAAAATAAGATATGTCACATGGTCCAACGCCTATCGCATATAGCTTCTGAGAATATATCAATCATAGCATGTTAGGTATTGTCTTATAGCCCATTTTTAAAGTATCACATGGAACCTCTCATAATGTGCCACTCAATCGCCAGAAGGTACAAAGTTCGTGAATGCCTGGATGCTCCCACCCCTGATAAGTACCCATGGATTACCTCAGAAATGTGGAGGGAGTTGGTAAAATACCATAATTCTCCAGAATTCAATGTATGCTAAACATTTAGTATATTTGAATTTTAGTTTGTTGATAACTTTACGGCTCTAGCGTTTGTCGATCATATGTTCATAAAATAGAAAAAACGGGAAAGCCATAGCCAGTCTAGCCACACAGAAAGAAAAAAAAACAAACAAACTACCAAAGGACCGGCAGTGGGGGCTATAAATGTCTGTTGAAAATTATCAAAAAACATAGATTGTAAGAACTAATTGCATAGAGGATGGCGACGGGCATGTCACCGGAGGAGGTAGAGAGTCTGCCAATCCCAGATATTGACCGGGCCGAAATATTTTTGTTAGCCTTCACCAAAAAGGACGGAAGATATGCAAGTGAAGAGATTGCGGAGCTAGCTGAAATAATTGTGAGTTAACATATTTTATTTTGCCTTCTAAACTAGTTGACAATGCTTACATTTATTCCTCACAGAAATAGTTTATTTAGTTTGAACCGCAATGGATGTGGTTATATTCAAATTAAACTTACATCTTGGTCAAATACTTAGTAAAATATTAGTATTTTTGAAACTGCGAGTTCCAATGGTAGCTTCAGTGCTAGTTGACATTCTTGTAGTGGGAGTAGACCAAAAATAAATTTTTTACACTTCTTTAAATTTGCTTATTTTTTTTCAAAATGAGAGTTCCCGGGTTCTCTTCAATGCGACTCTCAGTGTCTGTAGAGGGATTCGGCCTAAAATGATTGATTGTAAAAATTTTGTCAAAGTTTAAAATTGCAATTTTTGGATGTATATGCATGCTTGCCATTTGAAAAACAAAATTGTAAAATGGATGTATACATTATTGTGAAATCAATATGCCCTCCATTACATATGTCAGGTGTATGTTTATGCTTTGCTTTGCATGTATTTCATAAACATTTGTTTGAGAGGAAGAAGAAACGCGAGTTTGAGCCCAAGGGTAAGAGCGGCGTACTTGTCACGGCAACAGGCAAAGTGGATCATTCAGGTTGTTACAAAGAGGTGGAGAGTAGAGAGCGAATAGATGCCGCATTTCCAAATCGCACCCGGAGTCGGTGCAGGAGCAATTCGGAACCTCGTGGTGACCGTTGCACAGACGTTGGCAAGATGAAGAAGATGGGTGAAACGTTGCCGAATACGTTCGATAGGGGGATATGTTATTAGCTACAGATTTGGGGTATAATTTATTATCTATCGGCGTTGACGGGCACAGTTATGAGTCTCATGACTCATTAATCCAGAAATCAAATGTTGTGGCAGCTTCGTTCCATCACAAGCCCCATGTTTCAAATGGCTCGGCACAGCCAAAAGTAGGTGGAGACAACGAGGTAACACGATATTTTTTTAACATCAGTCGCTCTACATGCAATGGTTACTGATATCTAATTTTTCTCACATTATATTCGGTCGAGTCTAAATGTAAGCTTATGCTCGTGGATGCCGTGGGTAAGAGGACAATAGTTGCACTCGGCGTATTATTCGGGAGCCCCCATGAAGCTGAAAACCAACAGGATAACTCTGTGGTGAGAGTTGACGCCGCAACTTATCCCAATGCTCGATCGCCAATATGCAATACCAACGTCAAAAGGGTGGGTAATGCAGTAGGCTTCAAAATCCTACTATCGAGTTTATCAAGTTGGGTGACACTAAGGATAGGAAGGTATTTTTAGTTCATAATCTACGTATGTCTAATTATATATATATATTACATTTATTTATTAATGCATAGATCATCACTTAATTATCAATTTTTTTAAAAAATAACACTTCTATAAATAAAAAAATGCTCTTTTTTAGACACTCATCTTTCATTTCGCTCAAAAATCGACACTCCGTCCATATTAGCCGTTATCTCACTAATGGCCCAAATATTTCGGGGTAATTTCGTCCACTCGTCTATTCTGTGTTTTACCTTTCTATTATTTTATTATATTTACAAAACAAAGCCCTAATTTTTTAATTATTTTTACATATTCACCACAATATTTCTTTATTGTTACATTTTTGTCCACTTCAATAAATTTATTTCTTTGTTAATATTATTAATTTTCATTATTTTTATTTATTTCCATAATTATCATTTTTGTCAATTTTTAATAATTATTACTAACCTTTTAATTATCATTTTTTCCATAATTAACACAAATTATCTTTGTTGCTGATGTCTGAATTGGGGGTTAGGGATTTACTATAGCTCCTCTTCCCAATTTTTCACCCGCGACCAATTTCTAGAAATTCTCAATCTTATTAACTTGGCAGTTGGACCAAAATTGATGAATGAGAGTGAAACAATTCCCAGTTAATTCCGAGAAATGGGTTCTTGCATTAGCAAATGTAAACCCAAGAAGAAAAAGAAGATCAAGAAAAAATGCTGCAATTTCGATCAAGATTTCTGCCACGTTAAGTACAAGCTCGTTGTGATTTCTCAAGCTCTAGCTCTGATTTCGTCGATTCGTAAACCCGTTTTCCCTTCCCTTCGGTAGCATCCAGGTCCAGCACTTCGTGTTCCTCTATTTCGTCGCTTTATTCGTCGTCTTCCTCCGCTTCGGTCACCAAAGACCGGTAGGATTGTGCTTTTTGTTGCGGTGGCCATCAACTCCAACATCTCCGGCGGCCACATCAAATTAAGAAAGGGAGAAGAAGGGTAGGGGAGGGTGGAGGGCAGAGGAGGGGGGAATGAGAGGACGGGAAGAGGGAGGGGGAGAAGATGGTTCGTAGATAAGGAATGGGGAGGGTTGTTTTGTAAATATAAGAAAATATTAGAAAGGTAAGAAAGGGAAAAAAAAAAAAAAAGCGTTTGGACTAAATTACCCTTGAAATATTTGGGCAGTTAGTGAGATAACTGTTAACTTGGACGGAGTGTCGTTTTTGAGCGAAATAGAAGATAAGTATCTAAAAAATTTCATTTTTTGTAAAAACTGATAAGTGATGATCCATGCATTTCGCATTTTATTAATTATCTTCACATTTGTTTGTTCGTGTTATTAATTAGATGGAGGAAAGGAACGGTAACCAGAAGGAAATTCCTTCGAATGATGTTGCAAGTTCTTGACAGAGTAGGGATGCACATGTATATAAAAAAAAAATCCATACATTAATTTTTACATTATAATTTTATTTTTTAGAAAACATATATATATATATAGTGGATGCAATGCCTTCCCTATTACCCCTCGATTTGTCGATTATTTATAGGAAGAAACAAGGGATGTGATGACCCTTCATTATGTTGTGGCTGTCGTTCCTACTTCTCGGGAGGAATGTGAAGTAAGCACCGGACCATCTACAACAATGGCTGAATCACAATTGGAGATCATTAACGAACAAAGGTAATATATTTATATATTTGGTTAAACCATTTTTTTTCTGTTACTTTTAGTTTTTTACCTTTTTGCAATTTTTAGTTTTTTCATTAACTATTACTTAGATGGTGGGAAACTTTCATGCCTCGTCCAACAACCCCATCCACGGATCCATATTTTCGCCTGAAGGAATGGGCAAAGACTGAGTGCCCAACCAATTTTCTAGCACCCATTGATATTCGTATTAGTTTTAATGCAGGGATTTTCGGAGAGGAGAGCATGTTGATATCTACATGGATTTGGATTCGCTCAATGCATGGTTCAAACTAACATGATGGGTCTTCGGCGAGCAAATCCTCGTATGGACCTTAATTAAGTTACAAACTATGTTGAATTTCAAGTGTGTTTTGAAGTTCAGATGAATTTCAAATGGCAATTGATTATGATTTTCATATTATAGGAAACTATATGAATCGTGTTGTCAAGACAAGATAGAAGGTTGGCCTAGTATAGGCTAGCTTCCTTGGGTACAATCTTGAAGTACCACCTACGGTGGCAGTAGATGACCGGCCCAAAAAACTGGCAGCATACATGTACAGGATAACCCTTGATGTTTAGTATACTCCATATTTTAGACCGTACGTACGTCATATTTAGCTGTATTGCATTATTTATCCTTTTTGTGTTTGTTTTATGTTTTAATATCAATGACACATCAAAATTACTATACAATAATTCTTATACTAAATATTATAAATTATGCTTGCAATGGTCATTGGGAGTTGCTAGTTATCCAACCAAAATAGGGAATTTCATACTTATTTAATCCCTTACATGAACAACCGGACAAAGATGTAATTGAGTTTTATGGGGATCAACTATTTCTTACGTAGAACCATTAATTTAAAACTATTAATCCTAACTCCAATTTGCAGTCGGGTGCTGAAAGCATACCACATGGAGAAACATAAGGATAAGAAAAATGTCCCCAAGTTGACAAGTTGGAGATTAGCAACTATGAATGTAAGCTCATTAAATATTGCTAGATAGCGTAGAATTTGATCTATTTTCTTCTTTATTTCACTTACTTATTGACATCTGTTAGAAATAGAGCAGAAAATATAAAAAAAAACAATGGAAGCTTTAACTCAGTTTCATATTTTATTCTGCAGCAGCTCTCACTTAAATAGATTACAAGAATAACTGATTTCATATGAATATCTTAAAAATTTAAGCGAATAAAGATAAATTAGAAGACTAAGTCAACTAACAAACAATCTAACTGAAAGGACTTATTCTAAGATTTTTCTAAACTCATTTATTCTTGCAGTAAAAATCTCAAAACTTAACACTCCTCCTTGAGATTTTCACTGTAATAATCCTTCACAAAGATATCATTACCTTCATTGAAAACCCCTGCATACTTTTTAGGATTATGTTCATGCATATGCATCTCAGTTTTGTCCATTATAGGAATACCCAACTCCTCTGATTTTACAATCCACTTCAAGTCTTTTTTGTTGTCCTCATAACGTGTCAACTCGACCACTGCAACATCACATTTAACCATTTCAGAAAGTGACTTGATATCTTCATTTGTACTGACAATAGCTAGTCCACTTTTTGGGCTGATTTCAATAGTCTCCATCTTGTCCTTGTATTTGAACTTATTCCTGCACCGACTTGTAATAACTCCAGAAAAAAAAACTTTTTCTTTTCATCTCAACTGAAAAAGGTCCTACTCTTTTGGATCATGAATCAAGCATGTCTTATTTTTGAACATTACAGAATAGTTTTTCTCAAGTAATTCCTGTACACTTAATAGATTTTTATAGATTTCACACATTTAAAACATCATAAATAACCTTTATTCCTAAATCACATTTAGTAGCCAATTTACCTTTGCATTTTACTTCAATATACCTTCCATTTCCGATTTCTCACATTGGAAGTATATTTCTTGTCAAGTTCCTTAAAAAAATGACTCATCGTTCGTCATGTGGTGGGTACAACCACTGTCACTTAGCCATGCTTCATTGGTGAAATTTTCTGCAAAACAAGATGATACAAATTAATCTTTTTTTTTCTTGTTGACTCACCACCTGAGATTGCTTGACTCTTTCCATATGACCGAATTGATTGTATGCCCTGCATTAAATATCATGCCTAAACCAACAATATTTTTCCAAATGATTAATTTTCTTACAATATTGACACATATAAAATGTCAAATTTTTTTTTTTTCATTTTCCATTGTAAGCACTCCCTATCATCCTTGTCTTCATTTTGATATTTTTCTTTTGCTTGCAAAGCACCTTTAGCTATCTCCTCCTTGCGGATAGCTCTTCTCTGTTCTTGTGCTTGCAATGTATTCATTAACTCCTTCAAGGCAATCTGAAAAAGATCTTTTGAATATTCAAGATAAGATATCTTTGCCTCAAATCTTTCAAAGTAGGCTGACAAAAACCTTTTGCTAGGACTGCACAAAAACAACCAAAATCCATCCAAACCGTCAATCCGATCCGGATCCGATCCGAAATTTTGGATCGGATTCGGATCGGTTTTTTTTTTTCGGGATAACAATCGGTTTCAGATTTTTGTTTTGGATAATCCGAAACCGAACCGAAACCGGGTCGGATAATCCTAAGATTGTTTCAGATTGTTTACCTACGTTTCCTATAGTTTTTCAATCGGATTGAGAACCCGAGAGTCCGAGACAGGGAGACACCCATCTGGGCCATCTCTCACTCCACTCCAGCGCTCCGCAAATCTCCGGAAGCCCTCGTCGTCGCCGCCATCTCCTCCCGTCGTCGCCTCCGGCAGTCATTTGCCCGTCATTGTCGCCACCAGTCATCGCCGTCGTTTTGAATATCGACAAGGAACGAAGAAGGTGAGCCCCTCCTTATCCTTTGTGGCTTATTGCCTTGCCTCTATATCTTTTTCTAGCCTTTTCAAACTTCTTATGCCTCCTTGTTCACTGATAACATAAGGATTACTAGAATTTTGCTGATTCATTGGTACTTTTATTTTAGGTGGAGAGCGTTGTCTTCCTTCTTTTCCGTTCCAGTCGCCGCCTCCCTCCGTCCTCAAGCAACCACTTCAGGTAACTAAAATCCTGCTTGTTGAATTGGTTAGGATGGGGTCCCTTTTCATTTCTTTGCATAATTGGCTTAGGTTCCATGAATTTAATGTTTTAGTCCTTCAATAATTGGAGTTGTAATGATTGTTGATTGTGATTTTGAACCAGGTGGAATTTAATGTTATAACACTGAAGTGAGTCTTGAGTCTTTGTTTCCTGGAACTGCATAAAAATATTGTCAAAAGTAGAAGTTGAGGGGGTGTGGTGGTGAGAGCTGACAAAGATCATTAGTTAATCTATGAGAGGAATCTCAAATTGTTTTGCTGCATTCCCCAAAAATCATTCCAACTTAGTTATCGTTGGATTTCTTTATTGTGTTTGTGTCAGTTGCTTTTTCAATGTATTTCCAGTAGCTTGGTATATAGTGATAAAATAGCTTAATTGCTAAAGATAGTCGAATTAATTCTTCTGTGCCTTTTGGATAGGTTTTTCTAATGATACCCGGCATAGAGATACGTGAAAACTAATATTAGGTGTGTTACTATATATTAAGGGCAGAATTACGACTCTGACAATGGATTAATTTTCCCTTTTGTTATATCAGGGTAATGTATTTATGCAAGTTCTTTGTTGATATACATGCAAAAGTTGTATGAGCGGCTCACATTGGTTTTATTTTTCTTTGATAAAATTACTCTTTGCAGCATTTGATTGTTATGTGAGCCTCATGGCTTTTGCTTCTTTCTTGCTTTTGGAAGCTTAGTTTTGATTATGATATGCGTACAGCAAAAAATGTTAACTTCTCAATGTTCTCTTTTGATGTTTCTCAATTTCTAAAGATTACCGTTTGGAAAGGGAAAAATAGAAAACTTCTGTCAACTTATAATATTTTTTAACATTACTTGTGCAATTTATGCAAAGCAGTGCTTTTTCTTTTCTCTTTGTTGTCCATAGACTTTGACCCTCCACTATCAATGGAGGGACTTGCACTTGAACGGTAATCTATTGAGTTGCTCTTTCTTAGATGTGAAGAAGATAATTTGTTGGGATCAGGACAAGACTTATCATGCATTTTCATATTACTGTCTCTCCCAATAACTTCAGCTAAAGTTTCTGCATAGCTGGATTCTCTAGGAACCAAATACTGATTAGTATACTTGGATTGACCAGATTCACTCCCATAGGCATCTACTTTTGTGAAAGATTCAAATAAGATGTCCAGAATAGACGTAACATCAGAAACAATCTCCAAAAATGCTGACTTTGAAAATTGCCTATACTTTGAGAAAAACCAACTTCTAGGAGATAGGTCCTTATCAAAAATCTGCATGAAGAAAGCCACAAAATGAACACTTTAGTACATCTTAGAGAAATATTGAAGCCAGATTTGTCTTTTGACACCATTTACAACAAGTAAGCTTGATTTGTCTTTGTCATCTATCTTTGAGGCCATTTGAACAATACATACAAAAAGTTAAGTTCAGGACCTGATTCTTTTTGTCACACTTTTCTGGAATGGAAGGTCATGATAGTATAATACATACCGAAAGAATGCTACAAATAGAAGGATACACAATCGGAAATTTTATGAGTCATAGAAGTACAAGGAAAAACCCCAACTGATTTCATCCACGATTCAGAACTCACGTCTTCTCACAGAAACAAAATTGACAAAGTCAAACATGATAACAGGCATTTCTATCAACATTTAATTTATTAGATCACCTATTAAAAATTTTTGCCTCTATCAGCATTGAGGGCCTATATAGTATCACAGTTTGGTTTCAAAATGTGGTTTAGATTGGTTTTTAAAATATTAAGTGTACTGAAGATGAAATAAATGCTTTAGGAATGACAAAAAATTATTTTAGAATGTAAAAAAAAAGGGTTTGGAACCAAGAGTACAAGACTTCGTGGTTTTGAAGGTCTGAATTTGTGATTGGCTTGGTTTTTGTCGCTAGTTAAACTTGGTTCTTGGTTACTTTAATTGCTGCTCTTAGGGTACTTGATACTTTCAATTCGTTTGCAGGAATTTGAATCTCAAGATGTCAAAAATTAAATATGACTGTAATATATTATCTGATGATATTCAAGTCGAGCAGTATGCTTCCCCAATGGATCTCCACTCATCAAGCAATCAATAAACCACTCCTAACACACTAGGCAAGAGGCATGACAAAAGGCGTTCAAAGGTAAGTTCTAGTTCAAAAAAAGCATCGTGGGTATGGGCACATTATAAAATATTATAACAATATCCTCCAGAAGATAGGCGGGCTTCCTGTCTCTATTGGTCTAAAGTAATATATTGTCGAAGTATAAATGGTACTAGAGTTCTTATCAACCACCTTCATGCATGCAAACAGTATCCTATTAATGTTAAGTTGAGAAAACAAAAGCAAAAAATGATTGATGCACAGTCACAAGGTGAAAATAAGATGGCAGCACCATTCACACCTAGTTTTGACCAGAATAGGTGTAGAAGAGCTCTTGCTAGAATGATTATAAAAGATGAGTTTGCTTTTAGAATTGTGAAAAAGGAGGGATTTATTGAGTACACTCATGAATTACAACCTTGATTTGAAATCCCATCTCGTACGACAGTGGCTAGAGATTGTTATAAACTTTATTTGGAAGAAAGAAAGATGTTGAAGCAATATTTTGAAAGATTTTATGGAGCTATTTGTCTCACCATAGATACATGGACTTCAGTCCAAAATTTGAATTATATGTGTGTAACAGCTCATTTCATTGATGACAATTGGATGTTACATAAGAAGATTATCTCATTTTGTCCAATTTCTAGTCATAGTGGGGATGTGATTGGCATGGTTGTACACAAGTGTGTGACTGATTGGGGAATTAAGAAGATTCTAACTGTCACGGTGGATAATGCTAGCTCCAATGATACAGGAATGACAGTTCTGAAAGAAAGTCTAAGTAATTGGGATGGAGCAGTTTTAGGAGGCGAATATCTGCATATGAGATGTGCTGCACATGGTCTAAGTTTAATTGTAAAGGAGGGTTTAAAAGAGCAAAATGTGCACATTGCAAGAATTAGGGCTGCTGTTAGATACGTGAGATCTTCCCCTTCTAGATTTCAAAAATTCAAATTGTTGTGTGAAAGAGCAAGAATAGAGAGTAAAAGTTGGCTTTGTTTAGATGTAGAGACTAGATGGAATTCTACTTATTTGATGCTAGCAGCAGTTGTGAAATTTAAGAAAGCTTTTGAATTAATGGAGAGGACTGATCAAAAATATGTTACTGAGTTGAGTACTCCACTCAACAAACCATCTAGGTGCCTATAGTAGAAGATTGGATGTTTGCTTCTGATTTCTTGCCTTTTCTAAAGAATTTTCATGATATGACATTGGCACTTTCTGGATCTTTTTATGTCACTGGGAATGAATACTTACGTCGTATTATTGGTCTCAATGCTTTTATTATGAAGAAGATTTCTAGTGCTGATGCTGGTGTTTCTATAATGTCTAGTACTATGAAAAGTAAGTATGACAAGTATTGTTAAATGTTTCAAAGATGAACATCTTTCCTTTTATTGCTGCCGTTCTAGATCCGAGATTCAAGTTGAGTTCTGTTAAATTGGCCATTGAGAAGACATTTGCAAAGGAAAAAGCAAATGATTTGAAAGTTACGGTGGATAAGGTGTTAAAAGGACTTGATTGAAGCTTACAGCCCAGAAGCACAACATAGAGAGGAATTGGCTAAAGCTACTGAATTTAATACGATGCAAGATGATTATATAGATGATATTTTAGTATGGGATTCACTTTTTTCTATTGCACATACTGGTATTAAAAAGCCTGAGTTGGATGCATATGAAAATGAGAAAAAGTGTGATATGAAATATGCTGAATTTGACATTCTTCAATGGTGGAGAAAGAATAGTGCTGAATATCCTACACTTTCTTTGATAGCTAGAGATCTTTTGGCTATTCCAGTGTCTAACGTAGCTTCAGAGTCAGCTTTTAGTATGGGAAATAGAATTCTTGATTCTTTTCGTAGTTCTCTATCTCCAAGAATGGTGGAAGCCTCCATTTGTTCTCGAGATTGGTTGCAGAAAAATCATAGAATCATTGATCTAGAAGAGAATCTAGAAGAGCTTGAAAAGTTAGAATTAGGTATTGAAATTTGTGTATTGATGTTTTTTAGTTTTGATTTATATTGTATTTCTTTTCATGCTTTATTTTATAATATTTCAGAAACTCCTGATATCAACGAGGTGCATCCCATCATTGACATTGAAGACTAAAGAAGCACAATTTTGGATAAGATATTGTTATTGTTCCATTTGTAAGTATTAAACATATAATTTCTAGTTACTTATTTTGCTTTATTTTCTTTTCTAAGTAGGCTGATTATGATTTGTTGTTTTCTATTGCAGTTGAGGCCAAAGAAGAAGATGAACAAGTAGATTTATAAAATCTTAATGCAGTAAGCTTGTAGGAGAGTGTTCTTGAATGTTATTAAACTTGTTGGATGTTTTTGTTCAAGTTAAAATATTTTGAAAGACCTTTTTCTAGTTCTAGGATTTGTGAGTTCGTCTGTAGAATATCTTCACCACTTGATATGTTGGTTCTTTTTTTGTCTCCTGTTGAACCCTCTTCATAGAATCAGTACTTTATCGTTCTCTGCAAAAGCAGCCTGTAGGTTGCTCAGTGTTTCATTAGAGTAAGGTGGAAGTGATACTAGAAATGAGATTCAACTGTTTTTATTTGTGTTAGTAGATGGATTGACTGCAGGATTCCTTCTGGAGCTTTTTTTAATTGTTCTGAATTGCCACATTGAACTGCACTTGTTAAAAGTTTTTAGTATATTTAACCATACCTTATCTTGTGATACAATTCTGTTCATTTTTGTTCCTGATACTTGACTATAATGTTTTCTGCCTTTCGGGAAATGATGAGCTGACTGTGGGGCAGTTTCAGCCTGTGAGAATAAGACCTTTTCCCTGCTCTTTTTGGCCGATATCAAATCAGTTCTTTGATTATTGCTGGCACCTTTGGCAGACAGATGCACAAAATATAAAGGGGGGTTTCATAGTTCTCGTACAAAATTTTAGTGTTGGCGCTTCTGAATTGAACCATGATGATAATCTTTAGAGATGGTTTCTTTGTTCGAAGATTGTTCGCCAAACCTTTTACAATTCTGGATTCTATCTTTGTCATATTCTTTATCTTGTGGTCATGTGAATTTGAAAAGGTTATATGCATTTTGCATTATTTACTCTTTCCCCTGTTTATTGATATTAAAAGTAAAATGTACTTTACTGTGTTCTCAGGAGTGTGCCCAGTCAAGGACGTCTCCTCTGTGATGTTGATGCTATCCAATCAATTCTCCCTACTACTGTTAGTCTCCAGTCTTTGCTCTGTAGTTTGTTTTCATTGTTCCCTGAGCTTAAAAACTTGTTTAAAATTCTTATTGGCATAAGGGATCATTTGACTTTGTAGTTTAATGCTTGTACTAACTTCACAGAATTCTGCTTTGCCTCTACTGCTATTCTACTTGATCATTAATGTCTCAGTTCACATTATAACTTGCAAATTTGCTTCTTGGTAAAGCTTAGTGGTTATTGATGTGATGACAAAGGATGTTTTATCTTTCTTTCCTCCATCTCATTAAAGTGAAAACTCATCACTCGACGGCTAATCATTATTATTAGGTAGTGGACTGTGGGATATAATTACAAACTTCACAATAACTCTCATTTTATGCATGGTTTCATTATTTCCACTAAATTTGGAGACTCCCTGATCATGGTTTAATTACAGATGCATCTTTCAAGGAGCAGTATCCCAAATTTTGGGAGTTCTTAAAGAGGGCATGCATCAAATTGATGAAGATTTTAATTACAAGTCAACGCATGCATCTTTACTCATTTGGGGATAAGTCAGTACTTCCTATTGTCATGGACTTCTGTTTGAAAAAGATTGTGGATCTTGAGCCAGACATTTGTTGTTTGATCAATTTTTGATTCAATGTATGTGCATGGTGAAAACTGTTCTGGAGTGCAAAGAATATAAGCCAAGCTTGATTGGTCGTGTGATTGATGAAAATGGAGGTACACTTGAGCAAATGAAAAAGAACATATCAAGTGCGGTTGCTAATGTACTGACATTGCTTCTGCCAAGTGACCTATTAATGTGGTAGTGTTGTGTAATGTTCTTATCAGGAGGTAAAGAAAGAACTGATGGAACTTTTGGGTTGGAATTTTTTGTTTTTGGTTTTCGGATCGAAAATTGCGGTTTCTCGGATCGAAAACCGTGGTTTCGGATCAAAGCACGGTTTCGGATAAAAACCGATCCGAAACCGCGCCCTCGGATTAAAATCCGAAACCGATCCGGGGCTTCGGATCCGGATTGGTTTTGAACGGATCCGGATCGGTTTTTGTTTTGTTCACCCTTACCTTTTGCACCACCATCTGATCTGAGAGTTCTTCACCAATCAACTGAATTTTGTTGACTACATTCAAGAGTCTATTTCAATACTCTTGAATGTTCTCATTTTCTTTCATCCTCAGTAGCTCAAATTGTCTCCTCAAATTCAGTACTTGAATTTGACGACTCATTGCCTTGGAACACTTGTTTCAAAGTATCCCAAATCTCTTTTGGAGTCTCACGAGTCATGATTCTTATGAATACTTCATCTGAAACTGCAGTATGAACGCACGTCAAAGCTTTGCTTCTTTTCTTTTTCTCAACTCTATGTTCCATCAGTTGAGCGATAGTGGGATGTCAGGAAGTTGTACTTGAGTAGTAATAACCATTTCCCAAGTCACTAGCTTCTAGGAAAGTTTTCATTTTTACAATCCAAATTTGATAATTTTGGCCATTGAAAGGTGGAGGATTAGCAAGAAAATTGCTAGACATGATGCTGGAATTGTTGTTTATGGACTGAAAATTATTCTTCTACCTCACTTTTTTTTATGACACAGACCCTTAAGATCAAGAGGGCTTTGATACTACAGTTAGAAATAGAGCAAAAAATATAGAAAGAAAAATGATGGAAGCTTTAACTCAATTTCATATTTTATTCTGCAGCAGTCTTCACTTAAATAGATTACAAGAATAACTGATTTCATATGAATCTCTTAAAATCTCAACAAATAAAGATAAACTAGAAGACTAAGTTGACTACCAAACAATCTAACTGAAAGTTGTCTAAGATTTTACTAAACTGATTTATTCTTGTAGTAAAAATCTTAAAAACTTAACAACATCTTATTAATTCATTTCTTAGCATAAACATCAAGAGGATAACTAGGAGTGCAGATTCTACGTCATGCATTGGATGTCCCAGAGGATATAGCCTGCAAAATGTTCGAAAATGAAAATATCCAAGAGGTACGTAATGTAAACATTCTTTATATTTCAACCTCACATATCTTCTCTTTTTTTCTTTTGTTCATTTGTAACTATATTGTTTGGTTTCCATCATTCTAGATATATCCACCGGATGCGTTGCCATTAGATCCTAAGTTAGTGAAAACCATGTAACATCAGTGGTACAAATAGTGATTGAATTATATGAAAGATTGGGAAACACAAGTTCGTGTGTGAAAAGCTGAAATTCTACAAAAGGAAAATAGGAGAGCAGCTTTGACGAACAGTATGGAAATTTTGCTAAGAAATCGAACCCCTAAGGAAGATATGGAACTTATAGTTTAGAGATTTTGTATATATACTATTGTATGAGCATTGACTATTTAATTTCACGTGACTTGATTGGTATATAAAATATTATATATGTGTGTGTGAACGCGCACAGGTGCCTACATTTGTTAGCAATTTTAAAAAAAAAAGAAAAAGTGTTACACCAGTTTGCAAAAATAGTCGGTGTGAAGTTTAATGACTTTTGAAACTGGTTACGACTGAAAGCGGGTGTAAAGTTGAAAGACTTTTAAGAAATTTTTATTAATACAAAATTTTAAAATCCCACAACACGGGATACTTTTCTTCATTAAAACCTTATGTAAACCAGTGTGAATCATCAAGTCATTAGCCGGTGTCAAAGGAGCAAAACGTCAGTGTTGATGACCCGTTTTCTGACAGTGTTAACTGCATTGCAAGTCCATCTAAGTAAGACGATGATGCTCCAGGTCTAGTACTCGAAAGTAGAACACTTGTCTGCCTAGAAAAACTGAGAAAGCGGAGACACACACGAAGAAACAAATCTGATGCAATCAAGGTTACCGCGTACAGGAAAATTTTTCCTTAGCCAACTGTGGATTGACAAGTTGGAATTAATTATAGTAATTCCATGCCATAATGACCAAACAGCTACCCTCCGGGCATACAAATGGTCCTTCTTCTCAGGTTGTTGCTTTCTATATTCAATTAGCCCATCTGTGATCTTATCATTAGTTTTGCAACGTTCTTGAACTGATAAAAGGAGCTACTTTAATGGCTGCTACTATACAAGTTGTGCAAGCAGTAGCGAATCCAGAAACTACGATTTAAAATTTTTGGAAGGGTCCAATATACATATAAACTTATTTTTGACGATTAAATATATTGTAAAAAAATTTTAATAGAAAAATATACACTAGTAATAAGGGTGCAGGAGAAAGTTGGAGGGATCCGGGGAACAACACCCCCCCCCCCCCCCCCAACCCCCACCCCCTGCTCCGCCCTTGTGTGCTAGTTCCGTTAGTTGCCATTCCATCTGTTTCACTAGAAGAGTCGATTGATACAACTATTTATGAATCACAAGGTACAACTTTAAATTGGACTCTTCTACTTGAACTGAGAGTGTTTCATTATAAGAAAAATGACATTTTTAATCCCTTATGTTTAGCTTCATAGCACTGTTGGTCCTTTTTGTTTTGAGATTGGTACTTATGCCCTTTATGTTTAAAATTTATCAACTTTTGTCCTTGTAACCTGCTATAAGAGGTTTGGATCATTTATGAAAAAATTATAAATATTTAGGTCCAATTTTAATTATTAAAACTTATTATTTATTAAAAGGTCTAAAATAAAACTTGTAAAATTATATGTTCACAACAAAATGTGTCACACTCTATTCATCTCAATTTTAATTATTCATAAATTTTGATAGTTAAATTTGGACCATCTTTTTTAAAATTTTGTATAAAGTGCACAAATGATCTGAAAACCTTCTATAGGATGTGAAAGGGATCAAAATCACCAAAAATTCTAAATGTCAAGGGGAAAAAAAATGCCAAACTCAAAACAAAGGGACCAAAATTGTTATTCCTTTGCTATTATGAAAATTTGTATGATATAGTGCAGGGATCTCAAGTACTGCAATATCACATATTTTATCCCTCATGATTTTGTAAAAACATGAAACGATAGTATATATACGCAAGAATAAAAGGAAAAAAAAAATTGGACACTACTAGAATTCGGTTTTTCTTCACCGGTTTTTTGGACCCTCTACCACCGAATTTTGGATTTTCAGCTGCCGATGTAGTAGCTCCGGGTGATAATGAACCTCTTTGTAGTAGTGCCACTATCCAATGTCAAAATGTGGCAAATGAAGAGATTTAAATCCCGTTTGGTATCAAGACTCTGGATTCAGACCTTGATTCGGATTGTGATTTTAAAATATTAAAATTATATTCAGAATGTAAAAAAATGTGTTAAAAATGTAAAAATATTTATTGAAAATGTAAAAAGACTTATTAAGAAAGATGAAAAACTATTATAAAATACAAAATGAAGTTCAAACCTAAGTTTGAATCTCTTCACCAAACAGGACCTTATACAACCAGCGGGATTTAAATAAAAATTCAGTCCTATAAAATCACAGTAATCAGAAGTACATAGATCTGTGAATTGGATTTATGAAGAATCGCGAAAAGAAGAATGATTGCTATATCGATTTGTACGCAGGTATATATATCTATCAGAAGAAACCAACAGTGTCCCTTGTCCTCCTGCAGCACAAAGACAAGGGCAGATTCCAGCCACACATGATCCCTTGGAAGATTGCCATTTACCACTCTGCAAACAAACAAACAAACTCTTTCCACAGGGTAAAATGCAGAAGAAGAATTCTACTGACATCTTTATCTGCCTATTTTTGTGCCTTCCCTTGTATGGCTCCATATTACTGGAAGAGTTTGTGTTTTCAGAATCATCTTATGCAAGACAATGACGCACTAATCTTTATGTAAATTATGTTCCATTCGTCCCGTATAAAGAGTCTTGTTTCGAATTGTATCTTATAATATAGTACAATTGTACTTTATGACTCAGAAACGTTTATACATTGCCACTTCTTTTATGGGACGGAGAGAGTACTTCTTTTCAACTTGCTTATCTGAAAATAGTACTCCCTCCATTTCATTAGAAGAGTCCATTTGGACTCTTTTAATGGAACAGAAGGAATATGATAAACTTGCTATTGGCATTATGATGTTTAGGGTTGAGAACGAACACGAACAAGCTCATCGATAAAAATGTTTATGAACATGATTTTTAACCTCGATAATAAACGAATACGAATACGAACAAGGTGTTGTAAGCTCATTAACGTTCGTGAACAAGCTCGATTAAAATATTAACTATATAATATAAATAAAATAAGTATATACAATATTAAAATTGTAAATAATACAAATAATTGAATCTTTATATATATTTATATGTACATAGATATCAATATATGAGTTTAAATTAAATTTTGATTTTTATGTAAGTTGATATAATATATTAAATTAACTAAAAATTACAATTTTATGTTAGTTAATACGAGATAAAACGCACATGAATATTCACAAACAAGTTCGGCTCGGCTCAGTTCGATTAATAAATAAATGAACACGAACAAGATTTTAGGCTCGATAAATAAATGAACGCGTCAAAACTTGGCTCGTTATCACCCCTAATGATGTTCTAACCCCCTTAAAACTTAAACAAAATGCGCAGTTCTTCCTGTTAAGGTTTAAACTTTGCTTCTATTTTCTTCAGAATACGAAATTTTTTCGTGCAACAAATCTGCCTCCAAACTAGGTTACCAGTTAATACGTAGCTTACTCACAACAGTAAATGGATAATTTTTCACCATGACATTTGGCTTTGTGAGTATCATGCCAGAAAGCAGCACTTACCGTTAGTTTGCGAGTAAATGCACCTT
Organism: Leptodermis oblonga; assembly: GCA_016801395.1. Classification (NCBI taxonomy): domain Eukaryota; kingdom Viridiplantae; phylum Streptophyta; class Magnoliopsida; order Gentianales; family Rubiaceae; genus Leptodermis; species Leptodermis oblonga. The sequence continues at coordinate 19,547,424 of CM028750.1, read as the reverse complement.
TTCATACATCTGATACATCTTTCGTGGCTGGTAGGAATGTACAGACACCTTTCTCTCGGTGTCGATCGGGTCTCTCAAATCATGCCAGCTGTTTCAACAGGAAATTATGAAACAAATGAGGCAGCCTCAAAACCACTTGTTTATGATCCAGGCTAGTCAGTTTTCAGTTTCCATTCCACTTGAAGCACGGAAGCATGTTAAAGCTTTGAAGCATTTGCTGGAATTTTGCCTAGTGCAACAGCAACCTTAGAACCGGAGCACCGACCCAAATGCTTGCAAATGAAATCCCCAGCTAACATAACCTCTCTGAGATCTACATTGGTCTTCACTCCTAGTCCATTAAGCATATAAATCACATCCTCTGTGGCAACATTTCCAGAAGCACCTTTAGCGTATGGACAGCCACCAAGACCTGATACAGCAGAATCTACAATGCTTATCCCCATCTGTGAAGAAACAACTTTTAAATCAGCATTTTGCTTTGCCTAAGCAAATAGACAAGGCATATGGTAGTGAGTGCCAAGTTGAGATGAAAGGAAAGTTCACACAAATAACCTAACTATAAGGAACTGACAGCCTATGTCACATAGACTCAAGAAGTGCCATGTGTGGGTCTCTGTGTCAAACTCGTCAATGTTGTTAAATTGAAGAGGTAGTGACACAAAAAGGGTGTCAGATTTGGGTATGGAGATACAGCCTGTAACAATATAACTATTTCTGTGCTGTGCTGTGGATAGTACTCCCTCTGTCCCAATGGAAGAGCCATGTTTCCAACATGTACAATTTTTTATGAGTTTTAATGTACAATACCTAAAATAAGTAAATTGTGATCATTCTTCCCCTTATGTCCTTACTTTATAACTGTGAATTAATTGTGAATCACACATAGTTATATTAGCAAAGATATGGAAAACAAAAAATAGAAAATAGGACTCTCCCTTTGGGACAAAAAAATTTAAAAAACAAGACTTCTCCATTGGGATGGAGGGAGTATAAGAAATTAGGGAATCATTACAACGACAATAAGTATAAGCTTTGAACAATTAAACAAGACTAGGAGCTATTGTGCAAGGAGTCCAAAATATTAGGTCATAATCTAGTTATTTAAGTAAAAAGATTAAAACCCATCCTGCCCTCAACCTTGCATCTCCTTATTTGTCCACCGCCAGTCTCTCTTCTTTTTTTCTTTTTCGCTTCCCCCCTCCCCCCCTCTGAACCTCCAGCATCTTCTCCTCTCATTATCATCCTCTCAAATCCACACCTCCTTTCTCCTACATCCATCTCCTTACTTTCCTTTTCATTCCCATGTCTGGAGAAGTAAAGCAGTCCCTGTCTTCTTCTAATTCAGAATGCATTAGTCAACGCGTTCAAAGGTATAGGACACTGTTTGACACGCATCCCACAACGCACCTGCATCAACTCCTGTTGGCACAGGCACTGTCCCTGATTTCCACAAGTCTAAGTTTAGAGCTAATAACCATTAATTTAGTCGATTCAAGGCCAACCAGCATTTGACATTCAAGTTCAATTTACAGGATATCTTGCATTGGAAAACCCTTTTAGGATTCAGCAAGAAGAGCAGTATTGGATATTTCCTACCATGTTGCAGTCTTATTAATTTACAACTGCTATGTTATCATGATGTTAGGAAAAACAAAAAAAAGGTGGCCATCACAATTTTTGTATTATCTGAAGAGAGTATGTAGTCCACAACATAAGGCTTTCATTCAAGTACAGTGGACATGATTTCAAGTAGAGAAAGACTTTCAATGGTCAAAAGGGAGTAAACCTCTGTTAAAAAATAAACTAACTAAAATAAAGACAGTAGTTACAGCTTACTTGCAGCGACACAAGAATGTTTGAAAGTGCTTGCCCATATGTATCATGAAAGTGGACGGCAAGCTTCTCGACGGGTACAACTTCCATCACAGCTTTAAGCATCGGAATAACAGTACCTGTCAAGGAGAAAAGATGAAAAAAGTTACATATTGAACTCGGAATAACAGCTGTCACAAATAAAGCTAATGCCCTTTTTTTTTTTGATAATACACCACAGAGGTTTTAAGACTGTCGTTCGGTTTTTGCACCTCAGAATGAAAAGACAAGGTGAGCCATAAAAATTTTCCAGTTCATATATTCCTGTTAAAGTTGATTCCATAGATACATCAGATTAACATTTCATACGTTTGTAATGGTTGTTTGAGGAACAACATGTGTGTTCATTTTCAATTTAGAACAATATGAGAAAAAGAAACAAAAGCCTGCTCGTCAATTATATCTGTAGTTCCACCCTCCCAAATTTTCCACATTCACATTATCTGTAACAATCCAGCTCTCTGAAACCCCGACACTTGAAAGAAATAAAGAAAGGAAAACCAAAAAAGAAAAAACAGGAGGATCGACCAAATTGCCGAATTCTAAAGAAAAATCATTAATAATGACCCAAGACCAGACATATTGATAGATAGAATTTAGATTTATTTGCTGAATAGATAGATTGATAAAAATAGCATGACTATACTTAACAATAAAACACTAAATTTAAAAAGGAACAATTATTGGATAATATGGGATTAACAAACAGCACCAAAACCTTCTTGAAAGATTTGAACAGTTGCAAAAGTAGAAAGTCTTTCCCTTTCTATGAAGGATCATACACATCAATGCTTAACACAATACCCTAATAAAGTATACAAGATGACAATCAAAAGATGGAAGCAGAGTATTACTTTAAAGGCTTCTATGCAAGAATAAAGATAAGAAAAAAAACTATGCATGCACAGTGGCCAATAACAAAAATTCTGGCACCCAATACGTCTGGTCTCAAAATGTCCAAGGACAGAGTATGTTGGCCATAGATTCAAAGAGGTAATCCAATTTCGATGTTAAAAATCGTGGTTAGGAGAGAGTCCACAAGGATGAAATCAGGGGACGGCCATGTTTGTTTTAAGAAGTTTTGAAAATGTGTTTCCAAAACTTAGTTTTGGAAATGATTTTTAAATGTAAAAAGTATATTGGAAATATAGAAAAGTGTATTGGAAATGATGAGAAATTAGTAAAATATTCAAAACTCGAAAGCAAGCTTTTGAAAATATGGAAATGAAGAGGGCCGAAGCTATTAACCATGACAATCGTGATCAAAATTTAAGAATAAGTGAATTATTAAATGAATTAACTTCTAGAGTTTTAGTTCCCCAAAAAAGCAAAATCTCAAATTCACATGCACACCATTAATTCCTCAAAAATCAAGGAAAATAAGATAGCTTAAGGCCTTTTTCATAGTCTTCTCTTTCTTCTTTGCAGTTTTGGAAGTGACAGGCTATTTGCATTCCCATAGTATTAGTCTTTAATGTAACTAGTTCATTACATCTTTAAAAGAAAGTGCATAGTCACTTTTGGTTTTCAATAAGAAAAGGCTATGCACCTTCCATCCTCTTCTTTGTCCTTTCCATCCCTTTTCATATATATTCTTCTCAGTACAGTTGATTAACTTAAGTCAATTCGTTATACAAACTCTAAAAATAACATAAAGCAGTTAGATTCACAGGACATGGTGACATTCACAGCCACACAATTCCAAATAATTGAGTATAGATTACACAAACAAACTGGATAAAAATACTATATGATTAATGAGTGCTTGTAGGGAAGGCATTACACGGAATCTTATGAAGTTACCTGGGGTTCCAACTCCAATCGTATCTCCAAGGGAAATTTCATTGCAGCCCATGTCTAGAAGTTCTTTGGCTACATGAACTACTTTCGGGGGAGGTACTGCTCCTTCCACTGGACAACCCACCACACAAGATATGTACCTAATAAAACCAAAAGTGACAAAAATAGAAGGCAACCAAATTCTTCTTTCTCAGATTATTCAAATGTCAAACAAATGAGTGCTAGTTCTTCACAGTTCAAAATAAGGACCTACTCTAGGAAGGGACTCATCATGAGTAAAGCATACCCGATGTTAAGAGCTACCAGTTTAAATATGCAAACATCAGTTAGTCTGTGTGAAAATATCCAGAGCAACAGAACAAAGAATAAGTTGAATAACATATACTTGATCAGAAACCGTAGCTTGCTATTCTAGAAGCGAAAGCGAACTTCTGTTTTTAACCAGAGACAAAAAACTATTGATACTTTTAATTTTCCAGGCAAAGACCTTATAGAATAGGATTCCATAGAGGATATGCAGAAAAATTTATAATATTATTTTTAAAAAAAATTCACTGTCAAATGAAAACAAAGCAATCTATTTGCAGAAACAAACACACAGTTTACAGCAATTTCCTGTTTTTGTCTTCACACTTTATGAAGCTATAGGTAGAACCAGATTCCTGAATAGCTTATTGTCTTTTCAAATCCACTGATTCCCAAATATAACTCAGACAAATCTGGAGTCACATGATAGAGTTGCAGTTTAAAACCTATATTGGAGTAAGTTAATTAGTGGAAAAGAAATAAGAAAGGCGTACCCACGAACAGGAATAGATCTACTTCTGGCGGCAGAAGCAACTTCGCGGTAGCGAATGAGACTATCTTCAATACTACAATTTATGTTTGATCTCGAAAAAGACTCAGAAGCTGCAGCAAAAATAGCCACTTCCTTTGCTCCAGCAGCAACTGCTGCCTCAAACCCCTGGAAGAAGGCTACAGTAAGATAAGCAACAGTGCTCCAATTTTGTTTCAAAATTGCACTAGAAGAGGTCAACCAATAAAAGGGAAGACAACCGACTTTGAGATTAGGTGTCAAAACAGGAAACTTTGGTCCTTCAATGGTTCGAATTGCCCCGAGAACGTCCTTTGCATCTGCAAGCTACAAATTGTTCCATCACTGACAAACATTAGGTAACAATCTTTGGTCTTGGATGAATTCGATACTAGACAAAGAGACATGTCTCAATTGCTTTGAGTTCTATTCCTAGAAACCCAAAACATTAACAAATCAATGGTAGTAGGTATTGATGTTCTTATTTTCTCCCATTGCATCTTAGTCTCTGTCAATTTTCCTATGCCCAGAGAAATGACAGTAATTATCCACTTAGGTTTAAACAGTTATACTCAATTAACAAATAAATAAAGAGTAGCACCATCAAGAGGTGCACGGATTCCATGGATGATACATAAACAGAAAGTCATGTAAGTAGGAACCAAAAGAACACCCTTAGCACAGCTTCAAATAAAAATAAAAGGCAGTGGTGCATAAAAGGAATGCAAAGCGTTCATATTAAAGAAAATGGAAACAAACTAATTTTGTTACCTGAGGTACCCATTTAGGTGACACAAAACTAGTGGCCTCAATAACAGACAATCCTGAAGAAACAAGCATTTTTATTAGATCAATCTTCACAGCAGTAGGTACAATTTCCTTCTCATTTTGCAGCCCATCTCTTGGACCAACTTCCACTATCTTCACGAAACTAGGAAATGATCCTGAGAACTGCAATTATCAGTCTAGCTCTATTAGATAAGTTTAACACAACAGTGCAATGAATCAAATACTACATGTATCCAATAGCTAGGAGTATAAGGGATTAGGTAGAGTAAGGTAAACTAAACACTAAAAGAAGTAAATAGAAACAGTTTGTCACAGCTGAGAAAATAACCTTGCTTTCATTAGTAGTTGGAGTACCATTGCTCTGAGAGCTATATTTACATGGTCTCATGTACACTCTTTCATGTCCACGATTCAAAAATTGATTTGACATTATAACCATTTTTCGCCCATCCTTTGCAGGTAGAGTTCTGGTAAACTCTTCACTACAGAAACCAATCTTGTCAAAATACAAGCATAGAAACTAAAAGAAGAGAAAAAAAGATGTATGCCAACCATATATCAAAAAATGAAATGCAAACACTATGTTTTGATGGGTATAATTAGAAAGCAGTTCTCAATAGCTCACCCTACAACAAGTGCAAATGAACATCCCAATGTTTGGCATCTAAAACAAGATTGTTAAACAACCCTAAACCTTGTCAAGAAAAGATTTTAAATTTTTAGTTCCTTTCAAGACAAACCGTGAATGCAAGAACATGTCAATTCCTATAACGACAAACTGAATAATCATAAACTAGATCCAATTATCAAGAGGAAATTAAGTAATTTCCAAAAAGTTAGCATGCTGAAGAATCAATGAATCAATGTGTCTCAACCGTACATAATGGCGAGATATGATCCATATAGCCGACCCCACATAGTGGGACAAAGGCTTAGTTGTTGTTGCTGTAGCATGATGAACAATCACATAATTCATTATTTCAGTAGATAATATAGTCTCACATTTTGCATCAATCTTCATTTGAAGAAGTTCAAACAGATGCTCTCTCCATTCCAAAAATGAGTCTGCTTTTGAATGAAATTCCTCAAGTTACTCTCACTAATAATGAGTATGTATAATCCACAAATTGTACACTTAATTGAGCATTAGTTGTACTGCACCCTATAACTAAAAAAGTGAGACATAATGTACTTATCCAAAACATAGCTCTTTTGTTGGAACAAAGGGAGTCTTTTCTTTAGCATTTAACGTCACTATCTAGCTCAAACAAATTAACTATCAACATATCAGAATTAAAATAAAAGTTTTCAATACAAGAATAAAGAATTCATCCAGAGATCAGAGTAAGATCAGAATCAAAACGTTTAAATTTCTTGATGTTATGCATGATGAGTAAATGCAGCAGCAAAGCATGAACTTTACTCCATAAGCTTTACTGGGGAAGTACAGTTTCTTCTTCTTTGATGTATGAAATTTTCAGTGTCCATTTCATGAACTCTACCCTTCAAACCACTGCACAAATCACCATTAGCACAAAGAGGCCTCTCAGGAGCTTCCAATGACGCAACAAATTTAAGGGGCGCCAAAGATCTCCACTTTGAGACTTTATTGATGGCCTTAGCCGCTAACATTTGAAATCAAAATCAACTGCACCAACACAAAAAAGCAAGCCAGCCAACTTCATAAGCAATTAGAACACAAATTTTAGTTCTCACAAGTTAAATGCCACTCAATGTAAAGTTCCAGGTTCGTATTGTTATCTAAAAAAAAAAAACCAACTATATTATCATTTCCCAAAAGGATAATCAAGAAAAGGGAATCAACTATCTGTAACATAAACAAGAAAAGGGAATCAAGAAAGTTTCGTCTATCCTTTCCCAAAAAAAAAACCCCCATATCAGCTAAATAAGAATTCAATATAAACACGAAACCCAACTAGATTATCCGATTCGAGCCATCCCGAAACTCAGCTAAACAAAAGAGAAACTCTACAAATAAAGGCAGAAAATTAAAAGATGCATACCTAAGAAAAACAAAAAGCCTGGAATCCAGCAGAAAATTCACGGCTGTTCCTTTTCAAAAGTAAGAACAGATTATGTGAAATTGAATGGGAGAAATTTGTTGGGGTATTAAATTAGTTGCAGTCTAAAATGAAACAGGGGCTCTATTTTTTTTTTTTCGTTTTTTTGAAAGTTAATAGTTCTGTTTACTTTGTTCAGAGGGAGAAATTTTAGTAGGGACGAAATCATAATAATAATAATAATAATGATGATGTAGTGATGAGTTTTCTGAAATAATACAAGGTGAAATTTGTGAAATAATTTAAGGAAAATATGGTTTTTGGATCGAGATCTAAAAAAAATATATATATATATTTAAATAGTAATATTTTTTTAGAACTCCAAATCGGGTTTGGCATTTTTTGTAAACTTTATTTTTCCTCTTTTGGGTGCAATTGTTAGAAAATATCATCCAGGGTTAGAAGGAGCTATTTGATAAAAGTGTGCATTTATTTTGTCAATTTCAGGAAACAATGGATAAGGAACAAAAAAAATTTGTTAATGAAAAAATGCAATTTTTTTGTTCTCTAGTTTACGAGGGGGCTAAACGAGTCGAGTTGTTCACCAGCCATTCGCAAGCAGGTCGGTCAAAGATCGGCTCGAGCCGGCTCGATTAACAAACTAGCTGAATTCGAGCTCATCTAATACTGACTCGTAGGCTCGTCGAGCCAGCAAAAGATATTATATTATTTTTATTTTATTTATATTTAGTAGATATGTTTTATTTTTAAAAAAATTAATATAAAAAAATTTAAAATTGGCTCTAACTCGAACTCGAGCTCAAGCTCGATAATTTTCGAGCTCCACGAGTCGAGCTCAAGCTTTTCACTAAACAAACGAGCCGAGTTCGAGCTCAAAATTGAGTTCGAGCTCGAGCGAGCTCTCTTAATTTTCTTCGAGCCGAGCTCGGGCTGTTTACACCCCTAAGTTCATCATAGGATTGTAATTCCAGGGATTATGATTGTTCCAACTGATAGGATAAGATTAGGACATGACCAAATAGTCATGTCTCATTGTTAGAGAAGAGATATGTTGTTGAAATTAGATAAGACATATACAGTTTTCGTAACTTTCAGTATTGACAAGATGTCGCAAGTTTCTGAAACTTATTTGATTTTATGTTCGGTTTTAATTCTTAGTCATAAAAAAATTTCAGCAATCTCCCCCACTTTCTATTATTGAAAGTTCACTCATAGGCCTAGGTCACTAGAAAACTTCTTGATATTGTGTGCATTACTCTTGATATCTTTTAATTGAGTTAGAGTACAAGTAAAAGTTTTTGATAACTCACTAACCATTTGGTAGACAAGTTTTGAACTAAATATTTATATTATGAGTCATATATACAATAATAGACAAATTCACTTTCTTCCAATTTTTATAAAATAGTACACATTGTGTACTACAATCCTTTAGTGAATATGTCCAAAATTTTTAGTGAATATGTCCAAAATTTTAAGTCCAAAACTTTGAAGATTTTTTTAACCCAACATTCATATAGGTAACTCTATGCTCCCACACTACATATTCTTGCAATGTAAGCAAGTTCTTTTATACCCTCGCTATTTTTATTAATTTTTCATTGACTTGTTAAGAACCTTCAAGTTCATCCTTTATTTTTCTTTGGTTGTGAAAACCAATTGCTCCCCGATTGGGATGTATTTTGAGTGCTAATTACTAGTAATGGTTTACTTGAACTCATTGAGTTCAAGCCTTAATATTGTATCAAGAATGATATTGAGATTCCATAAATTAGGTGATTTTATATGGACTTGGCCATCCAAGCATCAATTCATTAGATTATTCCTTGATTAGAGGATCATCATCTCTTTGTAGAATTTTGTTTCCAATATGCAATTCATATGATCACACAATATAAAGTCATACGGAGCACTACCTATAGGCATGCCAACTCATTTGTACATAATTGGATAAAATCTTTACATTCTTGTTCCATTCAAATATTTGATATGCTCATGAAACTTAAAATTTATATTTAATTGGCTCTTATGCAATTACTACAGGATAAATACGTTCTACTATTAACGGAACTATTTAATCAAAATGTACATTCGCTTTGTTAATTCTTGAAAATAATAGGTCGAAAAGGAACGGAGTTTTTAATAGAAAATAGTACAAATTTCTGCAGTCTAATTCATCATTGTATCCCTAAATTTGGATCACTATTTGGACCGCTGAGTTCTATTTATAATTTATAAAGATCCAAAGGTTGTAATTATAACTTATAATAAGGGCAATGACTGTTCCAACTAATCGGATAAAATTAGGATTTACGCAACAGTTATGTTTTATTGTTAAAGACCAGATATGTTGACTGAAATTAGATACTATAGAAAATTGTCTTTTGCAATTTTCCTAACTTGCGACATCGCTTTCGATTATGACTCGACATCGCAAGTCTCTTAACAACTTACTTTTGATTTTAAGTTATGAATTGATCACTTCAAAATTTTCAATCTTTGAACATTTCCAAGATTTATTTCTTCATTTGAAATGGTGGAACTGAATGGAACATTTGAGAATAATAAGGAGTACGACGTTGGACAATATTTTATACTGAAAGCTTAAAATACAATATTTTACTATTCAATTACACATTCTTTTATTTTCAATATACCCATTTATGTTTTCAACACACTTATTGCATTATAAAATTCATTTTCAAAAATATGTTTTCAGAATCATTTTTTAAGAAGTAATAACGAACATAACCATAAAATATCCCTCACAATATTACAAAGATGAAATGCATAGTATAGCCATACTTCACCTACACAAATGAAATGAAAATACTCTATCTCAAAGTTCTTAAGTATTACCAGTTGGCCAACTTCTGGCAATTTGGTAGGATTTCAATCCCCGGCAACACAGCGAGATACGAAATGGCCGCAAGGAAATCAAATAATTGTATAAAATGAGAACATGTTTTTGCATCTCAAAACACTGTACTATTAATCATGGAGAACAATATTTTGACCTGTTAAAATAGAAATAAAATGTAAGGTGATAAACTCTATCCACAGTATAATCTTCACTTGTTCCGAATTTTGAACTCAGTTCTAAGCCTCGAACGCTGAATCGTTTTGAGAGGCTGGGGAAACACTAACCAGGCAACTTAAAGAGAGGAGAAAATTGGATAACCAGGTAAGGTTGTTCCAGCCTCCACAATGAAATTGTTGCCTGATACATACTCAGAAGAGTCGTGGATTAAGTATCGTGCCAGTGATGTTAATGCTGGATCTGCGGTGCCGTATGTTCTTAGAGGAACAGTTCTGAGAGCAACATTCTTGAGCCAATCCTTTTGCATGAGAGCCTCAGTTATCTCAGATTTGAATAGTCCAGGAGATATTGAGTTCACTCTTATTTTGTATTCCCCTAACTCCATGGCCATAATCTGTTCATCATTTCAAAATCAAGAAAGATGAAAAATGATTGAGGGAGCAGAAATTCAGTTATTTTCAGAAAATAGAACTGCGTAAGAGATTAGATCACAGAGGGCAGTTAATAGAGCATTTTTACACTTCAATACATCCTAAATCATTGAATGTACGCAGATACTTGAAACTCCCTCCGTTCCATTAGAAGAGTCCAGTGGCACAACAGTTTATGAATCACAAGGTATAACTCCAAAGTGGAATCTTCTAGTGGAACAGAGGGAATAAGTGAGATAGGCAGCTATGCACCATGATTCCCTATAATTTTTTACCAATAAGCTGAATGAGACACTGAAAAATTAATTCACATTTCCTGCTATTCACTTGATAATGAACAGCAGACCAAACAACAGTAAAAAAGTGCATCCATAGACCCTTCACAGAAAGGCCCTCGGCAAATATTTGAGGAGCAGGCATTTATTTTATGCCAGTTCCATACTTTCTGATGTTTCTTTTCTTCTCTTTTACTTTTTAAATATTATAAAAAGCCCTATATCTTCAAAGTTTTGGCCTTCATTACTGATTACACCCCTAGTCATGGTTTTATCAGATAGCACACTTCAACAACTAAGTGCATATTCACATAATAGGAGTAAATAAAACATTCAAAATCAGCTTTTGTTATTACAGCTGCCCCCTACCGATGTTTTGGACATTCGGTGCATCCAATTCAGTCCAGATGGAGGTGGTTGGACTTTTGAAAACCTTCAGACTCATAACAAGTTTAAATTTCAAGATGCAACACTTCACAAGACAAGGGCAGACAAGTCCCTCAGTAAGGTCTTGGATGGGGTAAACCAAGCAATACAAAGCATCAAATGTCTTTCGCTTTCAGTGTCAATCATCTACCTTGTATCCTATTACTAACAACAACCCGACAGTGTAGTTCAAATCTTTCCCTTCATGTTCAAAATTAATTTCAATGTTAAACTACACTTAACTGATGGGGGGTGTCTAGTTAAGTTAAAAGGACTCCATTCAGTCCTATTATTTTGTCCTTCTTCCTGTCAAGCTGCACAAAAGGAAGCCCCAAATAACAATGACAAGCATTGGGAATGCATGAATTTAGCTATATGTGAGCCTAAAACTGAAAATCCCCAGTTCTCACATTCTCACATAACAGAAAAATAACAGTGGCATACAGATGCACCAAACCACTTGAACAGATATTGATCAACATGAAAACAAGTGTATGACAAGTCAACAATGCTATCTTCTCAGCCATCAGATTTCAAAGTAAAGAGCAGTCAAGAACAATACCTTTGCCATTGTGTTAACTGCAACCTTTGAAGAAGCATATGCAAAACCTCCAGGCAACTGTCCACGATGAAGTCCAGCAATGGAAGAGATAAAGATAACACATCCCCCTTGCTTAGCATCACGCATGCGCATACAGACATACTTTGATACCAACCAATTACCAGTCATATTTGTTTTGATAATACTATCCCACTCCTCCCGAGTCAAATCCAATGGAGTATGTACACTGCCTGCATCCCAAATTTTGGCAATAAGAAAGGATTGTTTCTAGCTTACAGGTACAAATTTTCAGGTTTGACAATGGGAAATGCTAATTATAGTAAAACAAATGAGCTTTCCGGAAAAATTCTGAAAAAGGGCATCTATTATGATTCAGTAGTGATCTCTAGAACATGCCCAATTTTTGCAAATTTTAATTGCTACATGTATCACTCACAGAAACAAACATGTGCTTTGGCATGGCCAGGGTTCTAGTTTGATCTGGAACTCTGGTCATGCTTAAGCACATCTCATGTTGCTTTCAATTCATGAACTGGAACCATGGATCTACTGTTCAAAATCAGTACTACCACTGAACCTACGCACTCTTGTTACAATTTCAAAGATTTCTTGAACCATAAACCGGCAGTTATAGAATAAAAAACATGTACCATATACTTTCAATTGCATATTTCAGTAGTTGTCTATTAGTATATTTGTTTTAGGTTAATTGAATACTATAAAATATCAAATTTTTTACTTGGAAACAATAGATTCAATTTCATCCGTTAATGATTAGCTATCCTTTTATTTATATGTATTAGTTATCATTATTCAAGAATCTATTATTTTAAAAGCATCAATTTTCATAATAAACAATATGTCGTTTTTAATTTATGACCAAATAAAGCTTTAATTTTCCTATTTTCTTGTTTCCAAATTTTGTTAAGAAATTTCGAACAATGAAAAACCAGAAACAGAACCAGAATTGTGGACAAATTGCTAACTAGTGGTAAAAGAACTACAACTGGTTCAGGTTCTAATCGCTGATTTACACAAAAGCACGCACACATAAAGAATAGCAGGTGAAGATTGCCTGAAGCCCCATAAACAATAACCCACTTTGGAATCATCAGAAAATCAAACACAATGGAACAGGCCCATGAACACACACAATTTTCAATTGAACTGCTATTGCCATTGGAAGTTAGTCCAGACAACCAGTGCAGCAGCTCATCCAATCCAGCAGAGTCAATTTCTTTCCTTAATTTCTAACCCAGCTTCTCCCAAATGGCCAAATATTTAATTCTACCCTCTTCTCCACCTAAATCCTTCAACTCAACTGTTCAATCACATTGTTATGTGAAAGTGACAACAGCAGGTTCCAATAATTAAAGATAATTTCCCCAACTAACACGGTTTATGACAGCCATTCCTAATTCTCAGTATTACCGACCATTGTTTCCCATAACAAACATTTCAGTTCATAACATAAATCCCTATCAAATATTTTCAAATTCTCCATGCAAAAAAAAAACCCATTTCTGCACGGATTCTTTCCTTTAACTTGAATTAACACAAAAATTCAAAATTTCTCAGGAATCGCAAATGCCAATGCACTCCACTTCGCTAGCAATTCCAATCGTTCATTTTAGGTAACAAATCACGTATTCAAAAGTGATTTGATAAGACCAGACCTGGTATTCTATCAATAGCCATAGAGCTTAAACTCTACACGGAAAATTACAAATGAAAATTCACACTCATTAATGATTAAAATTCCAACGCCCAACGAACTCAAAATAGGCAGAACATACAGAAACATGAAAAAAGGAACTACCTCGAACCCCAGCGTTATTGATGAGAGCATCTATGCGTCCAAACACCTCCCATGCTCTGTTAACCACGGCTTCAATCGCTGGCGCATCAGCCCCGAGGTCGAGCTCAACTGGGACGGCTTTAAGCTGACCGGAGGAGGCATCATCCGACGTAGAACCGAGATTGTTGATCTGTTCGCAAAGGGCACTGAGCCGGTCGATTCTGCGAGCCGCGGCTATGATCTTGCACCCGGCTCTGGCCAAGTCGAGACAGAAGTCCTTTCCGAGCCCAGATGAGGCCCCGGTGACCATCACAACTTTGCCACTCAGGTCGGTCCATGGTTCTAGCTGTACTGCAGCACGGTTTTCCATTTCAGAGTTTTCTGGTGATGAGATGAGACGAGAGAGAGAGGGCGGGAGGTTGAGGAAGAAAAAGGAAGAACCGTTTTAATGAGGAAATGAAATTAGGTGCTCTTTGGCTATTTATTATTGGGAAAGGAAAACTAGTCACGCTTTTGGTCACGAGACTTCTCTTAAGTTTAACTTTAACCCCAAAAAAATCCCTACAGTGATCAGCTGATAATGACTTCATTTTGGGGACCAACGGAAAAAGGCTGGGTTGGTACTCAACCAGTTATTGTGTATGGGCATATTCGTTTTCGTTTTCGTTTTCGTTTTCGTTTTCATTTTTATTTCAACAGTAAATTTAATATGTTATAATTATTTTTTATATAATTTATTTAACTATATATTTTTATATTTTTAATACACTTTTTATACTAAAAAATTATTTTTTAAAGTATATTTTTAAAACTAGATTTTAAAACATCATAAAGAACAAACCAGTTGTTGTATACTTGTATTACGTTCCAAATTATTCAATATCACACGTCAAAATATTCCACTCTCAAAAAATATATACATATATATATATATATATTCTAAAAGTGTCTAGTTTTAAACTTTTTGTTTTTTCATATTGTTACTAATATAAATACGTATAATTTACAATTAACTAACAAGATGCACGTTTAGAAAATTAGATTATTTTAATAAAACAAAAGAGTTCCTATTTAATTATAATCATTGAACAAAAAATAAGTTACATTTTTACATATATAATTCAAAATTTTCAAATAAGATTATAAGTAAATATCAAAATGCCTATTAAGATTTCCCGAAATTACCCAGCCAATTTATTTTGGTTTCACTTTTTTTAGTGTAGGAATATGTATTGTAATTTTATCTAACATTGAAGTGACCGTTGGGAGTTAGAATTATTCTACTAGTATTTAACATATGAGTTCAACAAGAAAGAGCTATGTTGTTGAGAGATGACGTTAAAAGTAAATGATTTTTCAACAAATCTTGAACTTTAAGGAGTTATTTTACGATTGAAATCCATTATATTTTATGTAAATTTGGGAATTGAGGTAGATATATATACAGTAAGAATACTATAATTTGAAAACAAGAGCGTTGTCTCCATTTGTAGAGCCTTATTGTGTAATTCATTTGCAGATTATTAAGTGATTCATAGAGGAGATATTACGAAAATCTCAAGTGAGTTATTTCAATTTATTTGGGGAGTGGACTGAGATTTTGAAAGAGTTCATTCGAACTATTGTAAATTGTAATGTTGTTCTAAGGCTTAAATACTTTAAATTTTCTTTGTTTATTGGTCAGTCTAACATTTACTGTACTATATTTCTAACATACATCTTTTACTCTAATTGATCACTAGTCAACCCCCAGCCTAGGCGAAGGACACGGGTATAAGAGTCCACTCCCTTATCTGAATGGATGAAGGTTGTGGAGGAATTCTAACAACTTCTTGTAGGGATGAGGTCTCTTGTGTCCGAAGTCTCCTATTAGGAGATTGAGTGTTTGCCTGCGTAAGTTGGGCATGTGCAAATGACCGTGTCTCATTGTTCGTCGACATATTTCCATCAAATTTTGTTATTGTCTCGTTTATGTGTAGTTTAAGTACAAAATATAGTTTATGTATTTGTAAGTGAATTATTAAATTTGAAGGAAAATATGAAATTGCAATAAATAAAAAAACAAAAAAACATATTTGTGGGTTTAATATGCTAGTAAAACTAAAGTAGAATAAAACTATGAATCACGTACTTGACATGGTAAATGGTGTGTAGTTGATATTACAAAAAACATATTCTCAAACAAATTGGTCAGCGTAAAAAAAATGGGTATGACCAGAATGTATTTTTCCAAATTAAATAATTAAAAAGAAATGTTAGAAGATAAAGTTTTAAAGTGATATCTTTTTTGAAACTTAAAAGCGATATTTTAAAATTTCATTCTGTAATACTTTTTAACTTTCCCCTTTTTAAGAGGGAAAAACGCAAAAAGGGAGTCTCAAGCCTTCAAGGCCAAGGCCTGTTCATTTCTTAAGGAAAGATGTTGAAATTCGTCTAGTTATGATTAATATACCTCACACAATGCGAAGTGAACCTCCTGCCAGAACGTGCCTAGGCCTGTTCATTGTTTTTGTTTTTTGTTTTTACCATAAATATATATAATAATATAAATACATTTCATTATTTTCTTTACAACTTTTTTACTATTCAACTATAGGTGAATCATAACTAACTAAAGTGGTAAAACATTTTGTGCATATCAAGAGTTCAAGGCCCTGTTTGGTATCGTGATTCAAGTCATGTTTTGAAATCACTTTTGATTTTATAATATTAAAAGTGTGTTGGGAATGTAAAAAAGTGTGTTGAAAATGTAAAAAAGTTTATTGGAAATGTAAAAAGGTTATTGGGAATGATGAAAAACTATTATAAAACAAAAGTGATTTCAAAACACGTTTTAAAAATGTGATACCAAAGAGGCCCCAAATTGCACATCTACCAAGAATTGCAAATTTAGAGAGAGGTGGCTAGAATGGAAAATGCAAGTTGCACATATTTTGTGCAAATTATTGTGCACATAAAGTGTAATTTGCGGGCCATTATATTTTGCATGACATGGTTGTCCTTATAGTGGAATATCCAGTTAGATTACTACTAGAATAAATATTTTATAAAAAATGAGTTAGCTAATGAGGTAGAATTGTCTATGTCACAAGAATATTTTGGTATGTAAGTTCTGCATAACCTAATTTCACAATGGAATTCTAATATGTAGGTGGTACATAACTTAATTTCACAAATTTCTAAGATTTATTAAATTTTTTGAAAAAACAATAAAAGATAAAACGAAAATTAATCATTCTAAAGGATAAACAAAATAAAGAGAAATAAAAATAGTAAAAAGAAAGATAAATTCAAGATATGTATAAATAAAATAAAAATATAATGTATATTAAAAATCTATATTTCAAAAAGAAAATAATGAAATAAAATATTAATTTTTTTAAGATACAAGGTGGATTCAGAAAGCGATTTAGTAGTGCCATTTTTTATGAGCCAAATTTTCTTCCTTTCAAATTTTAGTCCCGCCATGATGCGCCTTCTACTTTACTTGCCAAGATTTTTCTTTATATATTTTTAACCAATTTTACTTTTAAAGAAAAATGTATTGGTTATAAAAAAAATTTTAACCCTTCTTTTTAATTAACAAATATGTTCTCAAGTGTAAATGCTTATAATTTTATTAAAATTAATAATTATATATGATTTTTAAAATTATAACTACTCATATCTAATAAATTTAAGATGAGGAGAGAGGGGAGAGAGTAAATACTGAAAAGAAGAGGAGAGATAGGAGAGAAAATGGAGTAATTATCTGTATGGACAAGTAGGAAAGAGGAGGTGAGAGCAAATAAAATGTATGTGTAATTATACTCAATGTTATATAAAGAACTAAAAATATTTGGACCTATTTTTTTCAATGTATGTGCACATATTTTGTGCAAATAACTGCTTCCTAGTGAATGATAGTGAGCCCGGTAACATTAAGGTCATTGATTCGATCTTTAATGGTGCAAGGATAATAAAATATTCAACTATACTTTTTTTAAATATATTTTTATCTTAATTTTCTTTCATGATTTTAAAAACAATTCATACAGCAAATAGACCCTAATTTCACTGAGGCTGGTCTTCGGAAAACTCCTACGTGGGAACTTGGAAATTAATTAAATATTGAAAGTATCACTTTTGACAAGTTTGGTAGGAGGAGAGTAATACATAAAAAAGTAAGTTGGGTAGACTTTGAGTCTTTCCCCAAGTATTCCCAGTCTTCTCGACTCCTTAGAAATTGAATTGAACTTACTAAGAATCAAGACCGAAACTTCAGTTCACACAAAACACCCGCAACTTTAAAAGCCGCCACTTCTTAAAGTAGAGTTAAGAGAGTTGTTGGGTTTTAAATTAATGTTTTCTTTCCAGCTAAAGGGTTGTTGGGTTTCTAGTCAGTGTTCTCTCTGTTCTTGTCACTACAGAAAAATACACGAATTAAAAAAAACTTACATTTTTATTATATTAATTTTTTTTCTTTTTTCAATTAATTACGACAATAACTCGTATTTTTTTACTAATGAATATTTTTTTCTCTCAATTTATTATTACTAGAATAAAATTAAAACTTTATAAAATTTTTATATTGAAAGTTGTAGAAGAATATTTTAAGATAACAATAATTTAGAGTTTAAAAACTCTAACAGGAGAAGAGATCGTCTCTTAATTTAGAGACTCTTTTGAAAGGGGCTATCTTAATTTAGAGATCAGGGATTAAAAGATTGGCAGTGCCTTCAAAGGAATTATTCAACCCTTAAATTTGGTCTTATATAAATTAATTATGTAATTATATACTCAATTGCATATGTCAAATTCAATGATTGAATGGTCCTTTGAATGAACTATAACTTTTTCCTAAAAGATCTTGATTTCATAAAATTAATTTAAATAATAAATGTGTAAATATTTCATATATTTTTAATTTCATACTTTATTTGAAAAAAAAAAAACAAAAGAGCTATGCTTTTTTTTGAAATAAATTTTAATTTAATTTAAAATACATTCGAATAAGTACTTTATCACGCATACAATTAGTTTTATGAATGTGATGAGGTATTGGTTGAGTTATTGTATGAAGCCAGGATATCTATGCGATGCCCGTGAAAAGTATGTGCGCTTTTTTTTTTTTCCTTTTATATAAACAGATACTTGATCAAAGAAAAAAAATCAAATACTTGTGAACAGTACCAGTTAGTAATACTTTGTTCAAGTATTATTTTAAGAATTTAAAAAAAATTGATCTGTAATACTTTGTTCAAGTATTACTTTAAGGATGAACAAAAAAAAAAAAAAAAATGGTAGAAACTAAAAGTTTTATTTCCAAAAGAGTAGAAGTGATGCTCTGTTAGTGTACTAATGCTACTCTTTAATTGTAGTAGTACTACTCTTCAAAGGGTAGTGCTTAATAAGAAAGAGGAAATAAAAAAATAAAAAAAACTTAAATAGTATCACTACTATTCTTTAAGAGTAGTACTTCATAAGAGCATTCACCCCAGCCGGGGATGTACAGATAAAGCCTAGTCTTTTGGCTGGTGAGAGTTGGTGTGCGATAGTCATAAGAGATGATTGATATTCCTGCTTATGTTCTCGATGTTGTTGTTGGTGAGTCACCCTGAAATCATAGGTGATGTGTGTTCCTGCCTATATGCTTCCGGTATTGTTGGTGGTTGGTTATTGTGAGATTATAAGAGATGATGATTGTTCGTGTTTATGCCTCCTTCAAACTTTGATAGGGTGTTGTTTGTGGTATCATAAAAGATGTGTGTTTGAGCTTATGGTTTAGATGACATTATTGAAAGAAAGGGGTGAAAGAATAGAATCGAGAGACGAGAGACTTTATATGTCGATAGTGTGAGCATATATACTGTAAATTATTATATTTTTGTTTCCTCATATTTATGATGACAAAAAAATAAATAATATACCAAAAATGTAGTTTAAAAATCAATAATAAACAATGCACCTACAGTTCAGCAATTAAAATTTGGTTTTTGAAGTTTTCAATTTTCAGAGTTTAAACATTCTTTAATTTCTTTCAAATTTCAAGTGAAGTTTGCAAGCACATGACCAATGACCATTGTTTTTCTCCAACAAAAAGGTGAATCAAGACATAGACAATTGTTCAATTTTCCTAGTTTTGTAAAAATCTGGACAAAATTTCTTTTGTTTTTGCTTAGAAACTCCCTGCCAAAATGAAGCTATCAAAATTCAACACAATCAGGGCCTATTTTTTTTTTTTTCGTTTTGAAAACGGTTTTGGTTTCAACAGTAAATTTAATATATTTTAATCATATTTCATCATTTTCGATACAATTTTTTACTATTTAGCATCTACTTTTTACATTTTCAATACACTTTTTACATTATAAAATTATTTTTCAAAACTTATTTTCAAAACATCTAAAAAGAACAGGCCCTCAATCATTTGAAAACAAAATTTTCAAATCCAACGTGATAACAATATTATTAATATTAGTGCTACTGTCAGAGCAGTTTTTAGTATATAAAAAAAAAAAAAAAATTTTTTATTACCAAATTGCCCTTATTTAGTATTTAGTGATAAGTTTTTTTTTTTTTTTTTTTTTCTTTTTCTTCTTTCTCTTTTTCTATTCCTTCCAGATATCTTCTTCTCAATTATCCTTCTTCCTTCTTCTCAGTTTCTCACCAACAGAAGAAACCAAATCACCGACGGTCTCAGAGGGTATATCACCAAAAAACGCAAATCTCCTATCTTTATGACCCAAAAAAATCCAAACCCACAATAATCAAAACGAACTCAGATCGAAGACTCTAAACTTAGTTAGAAGCCGAAAACAAAAAGTTGGGAAAACTTGTGATAGGGAAACAGCCAAATTGATTTGATCACAAATTAACTGCAAGGTAACCGAGGAAATCAAAACTGAAATCAAGCTAGAGCTGCTGCTGAAATTCACCAATTCATATAAATGGAACGAAACCCAGAGATAGAATACAAAAGCAATTAATGCTTTAAGACTAATCGAAGCAAAGCTGAAAATCTGATCGGCGGAATTCCAACAAGTCGCAAGGCTTATATTAAATCATTGTCTCATATCAGAAGGAGCGGCGGCAGCATAAAGGAGATTTGTAGATGGGATGGGTGATGATGGTGAGAAAGCCGTTAAGGTGAGGGAGAGTTTGAGATGGGGAAGACGATTTGGTATGTTGTGGAGAGTTTGATACGAGAAAGGAAAAGGAGGGGAACACAAAAAAAAAAAAGGAAAAGAAATTCATCACTAAATATTAAATAAGGGCAATTTGGTAAAAAAAAAATAATTTTTTTTCTCTGTGTGCTAAAAATTGATCTGGCAATAACACTAGCATATTATTAAAGCAATATTCAAGAAATCAAGAGCATCAAACTCAAGGGTTCAAGATTCGATCTAAACAGTTATAGAAAAAAGAAGAACTGATTTCAGATCCGAAAGAAAATTGATACGAATCCAAAGTTGATTGTGTGTGATGAGTAGATTAGTGAATTGATTTTAATAGTTTTTAGGAGTAAGTGAATGTTAGAAGTTAGTGGGTGCTAGAATTTATTGGCCTAGTGATCTGTTAGGAAAAACACCCTCTCAGATCTTTGAATCACTTGTTAGAAGAAATATTCCAACAAGAAACTGCAACGGAATTGAAAAACAGAAAAGAAAACACAGCAATTTAACGTGGTTCGATCTTAACAAATCTACTCTACTAAACTACTGACTACTTCTTCATATATGGGAAATCAAACAATAGAAGAGTTTACAATGTACATCTTCTCAACATACAATGTCTCTCGCCCCCTATTCAATTATCACTCCCCATTCTTTCAATTTCGTTGTCAAAGGCATAAGCAGTAATACACATCTCATATGGCCTCAGAATAACCTACCAACAACATGGTTCTTATCTTCATCGGAAGCATAGGTAGGAACATCAATCATCTCCTATGATTTCGCAACGACTTACCAACGATTTCGCAACGACTTACCAACGTCAACGTCAGAGACATAAGCAGGAATTTCATCGTCTCTTATGAACTCATGACGGCACTCCATCTCTCACTTGCCCGAAGACCTTCTCTCTACCCTGCACCGGCCTGGGTGGATGCTCTTTGTTTAGTATGCCCTTATCTATTACAAATCTCATATATTTATAATAGAAAAAAGACATACCCTGATGGGCCCAAATTAATTGGCCCAATACTAATTGTACTAAAAATTTGAAAAAATACCCAACAAATCCTCCATCAACTCAAAGTACTAAATACACCAACATCATCAATCTTCAATCAAGCTCTGAACGGCCGCAGATCCAATATCATCTCATTCTTTGTAGTCCGACAACTTATGACCAAAGCAACAAATCAAAGTTAATTTATTTTGATTATCCCATCAAAATACAAAATAAATTAATTTCTCTCATTTGGTTCTCAAACTTGCAGACCCCACCACCAAACAATTTTCCCCAATCAAATTCCAAGGTCGACCCACAATCAAACTGATTTTGGAATTTGGATTGCTTGATCTATCCGATGCATATGAACCAACTCACCCTTCACAATTGGATATGAAACCAAGTTTTCTTTCCTTTTCATTTCACGAATTAAATTGGGCCCACAAACAAAACCCACCAAAAGTAATGTTTAACAAACCGGATCGGACGTTGAACCGGATGAGCTCAGGAGTCGAGGTTTAACCGGGGTTCAGGGGTCGAACCGGGAGTCAAATCGGTAACGTCATTATTATATCACTAGAGAAATTCACGGCGCTAACGTGCTGTGAGTTAGGATTAATTAATTTTTGCTTAATATCTTGCTTCTTTCCTTAAAATCGGAATTGAAGTCTCCATCATTGATATGTACTAATTATTTATTCCTAAGAAAAGGATTTAAACGAGGTATTAACCATTAAAAAGAAGCAAGTTTTATCGCATTTCAAATTTAGCAACTTTAGCAGTTTGGGGCCTGTCCTTCCTCCTCACCTTTAACCGCATCTTGAAATTCAGATAGAAATAACAACATCATTGTATTTGAATGTCTTAATTTGACAGAACAGAATTTCAAAATCCAAAAGAAAATATAAAATCTTCATTTTTTATTAATTCAGTTGTAAATGTGAACATCAAAACTGGCATGAGCATTGTTGGAGGGAACATCTCCATGGCAGAAGGTGAACTCCAGGATCTTATTGTAGGGGGTGGAGTTGTCATCACTGAACTGTTTCCAATTCCCGTGCAGTTCTACTTGAGAAAACTCATAGTTTGGGCGCTTACTATCCACATAACTCACGAGATGCATAGAGTAAATTTTGTTCAGTGTGTGTACAACTGTCGTGCTAAGGTTGTGCAGTTTATGGATTCTAGCAAATTGAGCGGGTATGGTTTGCAAAGATAAGAGAACAAAACAATTTGAACTCAAAATACAATGTAATAAAGAAATTGAAACTAATCACAGGTATTTAATAGAGTTAGAGTTGCATCCTTACAATTCTTCTTGAACTGCACATCTTCTCAGTGAATTGAATATAAAACTGGGCTGGAAGTTCAATATATGCCGGTACTTGATTAACTGTTGTTTAGTTTAAATTCCATTTGACAATTAAGTTAAAACAGATTTCACTTATTAGTAGAATCAGTGATCACTATATTAAGTTATAGCAGAAATAATTTTTCACTAATAGCACCTTGCACATGTTCTTCTGCCTCATCAAGTTGGTAATCACCAATATCTGGAATAGACAAGTTAGTTTCTTCCATAGCTACAGAACATAATAAATGATTAGCTAGTAGTGCTCCACATATTATTAACAGTTATGTAAAAGATCATACCAGCACGTTGAAATGAGGAAATCTCCTTTTCATTGGGCAAATAGACAGTAATCTCTAAATGATTATTTCCACAGTATGTTATAATCAAAATATTCCCTTCAGTCAACTGATGATCATGTGCAAAATGTCTCCAACTCGTGCCATAAAAGTAAAAACCCGTATGTGCCAATGGATTCGCCTGTAGTCCTGTAAAACCAATCTTTGTGTTGACAAAAAGATGGCTGCTATCCTCAAGTTCTATCTTTTCATAAAAGTTTCAATGGACTGCCTATAAAACAATGGACAATTGCTAATAACTAGTACAACATAAATATAGAAATGACTAAGTTCTTGTCCAAGGCATGAAAAAAAAAAGAAAAGAATGAAAGCACTAACCAGATATTCTAAGCAAGTGGATGGAGTTTCATCATGTACTATGGTCTAACATGGAAACCATCCGCAAGAAAAGAGTACTTTTGCACACCAGTTGGATGAAAAGAATACAAATACAACTGAAGGTTATCCTTAATTTCCAGCTGAAGATAGTCTTTCATTGTCTCCAAAATTATTTTACAGAGATATTTAAGCTCAGAACCCCAAAGTTCTGCTCCTCCATTGGCAATTTGTCTGACTAAACAAGGAAAGTCT
This sequence comes from Leptodermis oblonga, assembly GCA_016801395.1. Classification (NCBI taxonomy): domain Eukaryota; kingdom Viridiplantae; phylum Streptophyta; class Magnoliopsida; order Gentianales; family Rubiaceae; genus Leptodermis; species Leptodermis oblonga. The sequence continues at coordinate 19,523,135 of CM028750.1, read as the reverse complement.
CCTCTAATAGTCTTCACAATATGGATCTCTGGGTAGTTGTGATTGACTCGCTTACAGTATAGTTTAGGTAAAACCTTAACGAGAAGAAGCGATTTTGTGGTTGATTATAATATTTTTCATGCAATGTATTTACGTTGATAACTAATAATTGTTAGAACCAAAGATATAATATTCAAATACTCTAAATTCTTACAAGAGAGATCTCATCCATGCCTTCAATTCGATACAGCTGATTAATAGTTTCCTTGACCGTTCCTGAAAAAGTTTCGTGTTAAAGGCGGCAAAGCTTAATCAGAAATATATTTAAACAGTTATAATTAAATTAGGAAAATAGAGATTAATAATTATACCTGGGTTCATGAAATCAGATAGTTCTTCTTCATTAGCGTGATAGACAGTAACACTGAAGGTATTAGATCTACACCAAGTAAAGATCAGATACATATGAGGAAGTAATCTATGTTCGCGAGCAAAATATTTCCATTTGTTCCCTGAGAATAAGAAATTGGTGCAGCGCTATCTCTGAGCATGAACGATTTTACTACCCTTTCTAGAAGTTAGGATTATATCTTCAATGCCTTTTATATTAACTTCACCGTTGAAGTCCTAATTAATAAGCTGTATAACAAAGTAGGTTTCAATAATAGAGTAATATTGAAATTATAATCACAGGTATGAACATAATAAATAAACGTTCATACCAATCTTTCAGAGCAAGTATTTGGAAGCAAAGCCACATAATGATATCGATTTTCCTGTCCATATGCAAATAACACAAATTTCTCTACTCCGAAGGAATGGAAAACACGTATATAAAATTTCAAATTATTTGTTATCTCTAGCTGTATATAATCAGAGGGAATAACCTTGGAGGCAAGGCAAAGTTCAAAGAGTTTCATGCCGTGCAGTTCAGCACCATGGTGATCGTTTGTCCTTATTAAGCAAGGGAAATTGCCTTTCAAGGTTTTGATCACTTGAGCGTCAGGATAGATATAGCCAACTTGTTCGCAGTATGTAGCAGGCAATTTCTCAATGGAAAAAATCACAAAATCAAAGTTCAAAACATAAATTGATACAGTGGGTTTAGTTTTGTCATATTGATAGAGGTTTATGGTCTAGGGTTTAAAGGAATGCACAAACAAACAAAATAAACCGCTAGCAAAGCTATGAACATAGAACGGCGAGTATCAAACACATATGAAACTTATAACAAAACGTGTTCATGGAAGATTACTCTTTGAACTTTGAGGCTAACAGATATGAGAAAAATTAATAGAGTTTAGAGAAGCATTCTAACCAGAACGATGTCTGCAACATCTTCGACAAGGTACACTTGGTAGATAGAACCCATGTCGTGCCTTCGCCGTAAATTGAAAGATGGTGAGAATGATAATGGAATACGGGAAGATGGTGTTTTAAAGCACCTAAGTCTTGCTTCTTGAACTGAAAGTTCTTCATCTGAAGTGCTGCCTTCGTTTACAGTGACTCTGAGGTTTTGCTTTCTAAACCTTTCTGATTTCTCTCTGTCCAATGCTTCAAAAATATCATCTACATTAAAATTAAAAAAATAAAAAAGAAAATTATTATTATTGAAAAGCAACACATCTTTACCCTCAATTTGGCTTTATTGTCTATGGGATTCGTGCGTTGAACTTTTCCATTCTGCATCTCTAGTTCATCAGGAAAAAGGCAATTTTATTATTGTTCCTAAGGATGTAGCGTATATAAAAAATAAATAACCCATTTATTTTTTTATTATTATTATTATGAAAGAGAAGTGGTTTGTTAAAAATATTTATAATCATAGAAAAGCTAAAATTTTCCAAATAAATAATTATGTTCTTAGATATTATATATATACAAAGGGAATAATGCAATATACTTTTTCCGAATGGAAAGTAAGCGATATATTTCAAACAAAATTGAGAAGTTCTACTTGAATGATCAACTTTGTAAGGAATGAAATTGATAGAATTTATCCAACTTTGAGGCCTATCCTTTTGTTCTTCAATCATAAACCAGACCATAAACCCTAAGAGAACCCTTCTATAAAATAATCCACTGGAAAAAAGTGACAAACAAATAACAAAATATAAATATTAAGGCTTAGATAATCTAAGAGATAAAATAATATTATGAATCTAGGGCACACCACTGACTTATACGCAAAAGATACCAAAATAAAGCAAAACATGCTAATACCAAACATGCCTCAATGTCACAAAGTAAAAAAACACAAAATTCCATATAAACTTAATTGTTCGATAAAATACTGATAACATATGTCTATGGCAGCAACCACCAACTTGCAAAGAAAGGAATTCTTCAGGAGGGAATGGCAACAACAAACACCACATCCGAATTAAATGGACCTGGAAGATCAGGGCGCAAGCTGAATGTAAGGTTTTTTTTCAGCGTTTTTGGATTTGCAACACTAAATTTCTTCCATTCTCCTCTCAATTCAAGTTGAGCAAAAGTAGCCCTCCGCCTCCTCTTGTCTTTCCTCGTTTTGAACCTCATCCTGAAATTGCCCCCAGGACTGATTATGTCTGCTTTAGCAAGTCCAGCCAATTCATGCTTTCTTGCAAAAGGAGCTGGTACTGTTTGCATTTGGTGAAAATAAAAGTTTAGGATTCATGCTGTATAAAATAGCAGTTTTCAAGTGTTCCATTAAAATGTTAACTGAATGAAAGAAAGTTTAGACCATTACCACCTAGAATTAACACACATTTGAGTTTTAAACAGCACGTTAAAACTATCTATAATAGCATTGGCATCATCAGCTTGTAGCGGCATTCCTGGGATATATTATTAAGATCAGATACAATTAACTGTATTACTCATATAATTCCCACCGTGATTGAAGGGAGGAATATCATTCTCATAACTTACCTTGGTGAGCATTTTGGACCTCAACAGGTAGAGGCAAAGGTTGGACATTTATGGCAACAACAGGCTCAGCAAGCGGGTCTAGATTTAGCATTAGATCAGCCACTGCATGGGACATTGCTTAGGGCAAAAGTTGAGCTATTGCTTCATGTTCTGGGTAAGGAAATGGCCGATTAAAATCTAATGACAATAATGACAAAATTGAGGATGAAAAGGAGGAAATTCAGCAATTAAATGATAACAAAAATCGATAGTGTTTCACTTCATACTGGTGTGGTCAGAAATCCAAAACAATAAATAAGGAAAAAGGAAAAAGGGCACATTTGTTTTTTTATATTATTACTAATATTATATTACATTCTAACTATAAATGCAAAATACGAACAGTAAAAAAAAGATCCAATTTGTACGGCTAGAAGGTCCCAAGTTGCTTTAACATTTAGAAGAAGTTTTATAATTGATAGGAAAAAAAAAAACAAATAAAAGTCGAATTTCATATGTTACCTGGATGCACATTCTCTACTGTTGCATCAATGTGCAAAGGCTCAATATCCATGTCAACAACCTGCGAGGGAAGTACATCAACCGGTTCTAGCTCTGGCTCTGGCTGCGTGTCTGGCTGCTCCCCTAGCTCTACAATTGGTTCCGGCAATACATGGGGTGCAGCTTTAACCAACAGGAGAAGTCATTAAAGGAAAAAGGGAAGTAACGGAAAAAATATACCATAAGAAAATTACGAATGACAATAATACCGTAAGGTATGAAATCCGTCGATTCTTCACCATTCGCCGCATAGACATGGATTTCAAACTGATTAAACCCGCACCATGCAAAAGTCAAATACATTCCAGCAGCTAGTTTATGCTTAAGAGCAAAAATTTCCCAACCATTCCCCCGGAGGGACAATCCAATAATTCCCCAGCAAGTTGCCTCCACAATTATTCTTCCATTCTTTGAGATTAGTTCAAACTGTTCTTCTGGTTCAAATTCAATCGGTTTTGGAAAATGCCAAGGAATATTCTAAAAGAGAACGCACAAAGTAAAGATAAAGAACAAGGAAACATACACGGTCAATCAGATATGGGCCACCATTGCAATGGATGAAAAAAAAAAAAAAAAAACCCCAAAGAGCACGAAAAAACTACACAGAAGAAATTAATAAAATTACCAATCTAGTTGTGGCAATGTTCATCAGTTCAACTGTACAGTGATATTTTTCTCCCATGACGTTCACCAGAAATCTCAGTTTTTCCGCCCCAGCCGGATGAAATGAACGGATGTAGAACGTTGACTCACTCGTAATCTCTAACTGTATGATATCCATTTTATGGACATAAATAGCACGAAGACGCTCTTCCAATTCATCACCGCACAACTTAGCACCATGACCATTCAGCTTCTTTATCAAACACCTAAATTCTCCTTTCAGTGTTTTGATGGTTTGATATTTAGGAAACACATTCTGCACCTCCCGAACATATCCCTTGGTAATTTCTAGGCAATAAAAGTATAAAACACTTAAAAGATATCTCAAAACAACCACGTAAAATTGTATATCAACAAAGAAGATCATGCAAGTCTTTCAAATGAGGAAATTTTTTGTTCCTGCTAAAGATCTTCACATGCAATGGTTGAAAAGATAAGATCCAAAACGGCTATGTGAAATTTTTGACTCCTAATATTCGTTACGATTACAAACACATAGTTACCATAGTGAAACCCTTGATTTCATCTTCAAGCTTGTAGATCTGCACGATTGATTCCATTGCCGAAGATAGCAATGGCTGAAAGATCGCCGGCGGCCATAGAATCGTACAGTTTGGAAATGAGCTCGAAAGCGCAAGAAGCAGAAGACAGAGAATGTAAAAGTTGAAGTGACAAGGAGTTAATTTAGAAGCTGCCATACGAAAAGTATTTGTTTTCTTTTCCGAGGCATTTCTTGGGAGTATTGCGTATTCACTGGCGAAGAAATGTTTCGGTTCCATGTACGCACAGTACCCAGAGTGAAATGATTAAAACATCCATCTCAGTTGAAAATTTGAAGAATTTGAAGAGACTTGTTCCATCCTAACGATAGTATAATTTATTATATCTGAAAAAATTTACTCGGCCTTCTCAGAAAAATAAATCATAAAAACAATTGTGAAAAAAATCCAAAAAAGAAAAACCTCGAGAAAGAAGATACAATATACGGATAGAATCAAATAATAAATATATATATATTAAAGTACACAAATAATAAATATATACAATCAAATATTTATTTATATTAACCGTTTATTAAATCCTGAATTGTTTAAAAAATATTTATCATCAAAAGTGGGTAATAAATTTAAAATGAGTTAGTATGTCACGTAATTAGTTGAGCATTATGTTTATTTTGTAATTCAAATAAGGAATGGCATTATTTAGATAATTTTTATATGAGAAAGTATGCATAAAAGAGGCAATAATTACGTTACTTTTGAAACAATGCGAATAGATATTGAAAATTTAAAAACTGAATTTGAGAAAGAAAATGAAAAAGTTTGTCTATAAATATCTATTTTCAGCAAGTAGAGAAAAAAATCTCAAAAACTGAACAGAAAACCAGAGCCTTAATATGGTGAGGGTATGTAAGATTGAGATAATAGGGAAAATAGACATCTAATTCCCAAATTTTTAAATTTGATATTTTTAGCTAATTTAAATTCCTAAAATAAAATCAATGAATATGCATATATCCCTGGAATCTTCATTTTTTATTTTTTAAAACACCAACCAACATAAATAGGCAATAACTTGGAACTGTAAAACTCAATCAATTGTAAAACAGACAAAAAATGGCATCAGTGAATGACAAAATAAATAAATAATAAAAAATAGTAATAATATAACCAAAAAGCAAAAAAATTTAAAATATATCATCTCACAGAAATAAGTCCAGCATAAAACCAAAGTTTGCTAATCCGAAAAGCTTGATGGCCAAAACAGTACATACGTTCAAACTGAACAACTCCCGACTGAAAAATGCAATCACTGATGTAGAATAGCTCTCAAGACCACATCCGATTTCAATGGTGCAGGCGAATCTAGTTCTAGCATGAGCTCAAGGATTTTGTTAACAGAGTTAACATTTTCCTGAGCGAATTCCTCCCAATTACCTTGCAGTTGCACTTTAGGGAAATCCACATATGGTTGATACTGATCATTTACACATACAATCCGGCAACGAAAATTACTACGTGGGCCGACAACATCAGCAATGTAGAATTGGCAGAAGAAATGATCCCTTGCAAATTCAGCCGGCACATTCTGTAAGATAAATATATAAAGGGAAAAAAGTAGATATTAATATTAACTTTATAAGTAAATAAATAAATAAATAAATAAAAATCTGTAAGTAGCAATAGAAAAATACCATAATCATCAATAAAATAAAAGAGTGATAAAACCGAAAACATTACAATTCTGCTAATATTGCACACATTCTGGGTGAAGCGTACAAAAAATGAATTGGGAATTTCATCCACCATTTCTTCATGGTCTGGACCTTGCTCTCTTGCAAAGATGATTAAACTTGTAATAATAAGTAATATAAAGTGATTAAAACTGGGTAAAAAATTTCTCTGACTGTGAAACTCTATTCTGTAATTTAATTAGCAAACAACAGCAATATTACCCTGGCCTGAATGTTGCCATGCAGATTCAGAAGGAATTGATTCAGCGTGCCCGTGACCAGGCTGTCTAGCAAGTGATATATCAAGTGCTCTTGGAGGAAAAAAAGATGGTATATCAACATCAGCATGACAATCTAATTGAACAACAGATACATGATTATATACTAATCCACAGGAGTATATATTAAAACATCCAAAGAACATATAGATGCATGATTTCGGTAATTTAAATACAAAATAAAGAGGTATACCAGTAGGGAGGAAATCAAGTGACTCCTGACCATCAATATTAAAAACATGAACTTCAAATTGATTGAAATCAGGCCAAGTCATAATGAGCCTCTTATTATAGCTCAACTTGTGCTTCACAGCAAAATCTCTCCAGCCATTTCCATGCAATAAAAATCCAAAATGCAACCTACAATTGGCCGTCACCATCCAATGCCCATTTTTTGATGTGAGCAAGAATGCTTCTTCATCAGCAAATTTCACTTCCTTTATGAAACTCCACTGAACATTCTGATCATTGAAGTCCCAGTAATAAAATTAGATTACACATTAACAGTAACAATAAATAACGATGCAAAAATTACTAACAACAGCATAAAAGAATAAAAAGAATAATAAATGAACATTTCATCAGGAAATTTAAATTTTAAAACTAACCAATATGTCCCAGCAAGAAGTGGTTAGATGAACCAAATGACGATGGCCAAAGTTCAATTTCTTGACCAAATAAGATTGCTTCTCTGGACCAGTGAAGTCAAAAGAGCACAGAATAAACTCAGCTTCTTTTGTTATCTCCAACAGTAGATAGTCACCTGGACTGATGCACAGGGCATCGGAGGCCTGTTGCAACTGGTGACCATGAAGTTCTGCCCCGATATTATTACGCAATTTTCTAATCAAGCAGGTGAAGTTTCCTCTAATTTTTTTTACCAGTTGAATTTCAGGGAATATATGATGCACTGCTTCACAATACGCCACCGGCAATTTCTAGTTTAAACATCAAGAACACCGACCAAAAAATCAATATACCTTCAACTTTACTTTGATTAGAACAGTAAATACAAAAACCCTAACTCAACCCTAGAAAGAATCTTTCAGATATACGATCGACCCTAGCTTAATTTGCAAATCTAAAACTTTTAAATACAAACATTAGCGTTGCCTTTCATTACCCATAAATAAATAATCACAATCATCGTAATAAATAAATGGATACATCCACATCCAAATCTAATGAACATAGAACAATAATACTTAACCCAGGGAAAAAAAAATGAAAAGAAAAGGAAAACGATAGAATAACTCACCAGAGTAACCTTATGTATATCAACAATTGTGTACAGCTGCACACAAGATTCCATGGCGGGGACCAACGAAGCAACAAAAAACCTCTCTGAACGTTAAAGTTGAAAGCTTGGCCAAGCGTATTGAAGGTCCCCGAATTCTTTGTCAATGACAAAGTTAAAACCCCAAAACAAAAAGGTTTATTATGGATTTGAGTAGATCGGTTAATAGGAAGCATAAAGTAAAAAAGGAAGAATACAGAAAAAGCAAATGTCACATCAGCGGACCCTTCACGCCAGTTCCGTGTAAGAAGAAGCAAAATTCTGGTCAAATACTCATGACCATTTTTACTTTTTTTCCTTTGAGGATATTATTTTTTACAGATATTATTCTGAGCGTGGCTATTAGAGGAGCAGGTATTTCTACTGTATTGAAGTACCCATAATACATCTTGGGTTGCTTCCAATTCTTCTGTCAACAGGGGTAGAATCGGTATGGGATTTTGTTCGCTTAAGGCGGGGCGGTGGTCACATGAGGAGTACAGGTTAATTGTTCTTCTCACGTCAAACTTCTGTGCGTAACTACCGATGAGCCGGTATTTCTATCGAAGGAAAAGGTCTAGCTAACAAAACGCCATCGTTTTGCTATCCAACCCTTCTCCTTCGATAGCTTTGGCTCTGGAGTATTCCTTGAAGGAACCGGATGAGATTTTCTTCACCTCTCGTTTCCTGTTCTTAGTATTGGGTTTCAAACAATGTTTGGACTTTGGTTTTCAAAAAATAATTTTATAATGCAAAAGTGTATTAAAAATATAAAAAGGTGTGGGTAAATAGTAAAAAGTTATATTGAAAATGATGAAAACTAATTATAAATTTTTTTTTTCAATTTTAATTTCAAACATTGTTTCAAATCCGACATGAAGACATGCCCAATTAGTTGCGAAATTTTAAGCGCGCAAGATACAACGGATATAAGAAAGGAATAAAACATGGTTAAATATTTTCCATTCATACCCTTCAATTTGAACGCAAAAGACGCACTTGTAGCCATTCACGGTCATTTTATTCGTAGGCCATTTAATTTGGCAGAAAAACTTGCTCAGTAATTGATTTTATGTGTAAATCTTTTTCTTTTTCACTATCAATAGATGCAATGATTATATTGACATGACAAGATACAAAAAAGAATCAAAATTGAAAGTTTAATTTTTTGTTGTTGTTGTTGTTGTAATGCACCTCAACTTCTTTCCTAAAAAAGGTTTAAATTCATACAAAATAAATAAAGGAAAAAGACGCACACAACGAATAAATATATGAAAAAATAATGATTAATAAATATTAATTATTATTTCACGTATTTTAAATGATTTAGGAAAAAAAACTTCTGTACAAAAGTTTTTTTTAGAATAAAAATACATGAACCGTAGATACTTCATTACGGAAACAAGTTGGATGCACCTTAGCTGACAAATGACAAAAGAAACCTTTTTTTTTTTTTAGAAAAATATTAGCCAAAGTGAATGAGAAAACAATAATTTGAGATCTATGTGATAAGCATAAATTACACCAGGACTAATCCTTGAAGAATCCTAATTTTTTTGGGTTAAAGATAATCAGAAACCATTCTTAAAAATTAACATATTAATTTAAATTCCTTCTTAAAATGTCTGAGAAGGAAATTTATAACTACCTTCAACTATACATAATTCCAAAAGCTCAAATGATCAGCAGTAATAGTATAACGTCTTGCTGATCATCAAATACAAAGCAGGAATAAAAAGCAAATTCTTCAACTGCGAAGAATCTCAAAAGCTGGCGACGAATATGCCAGAACAACAGACTCTTCACTTGTGAAGAAGTGCAGTTTGTAATGAAGTAGTTTTTTGATAACACAAAATAGAATCCCCAAACAACAATTGCACCCCACAAAACACATCATCATTAAGAAGCATCCAGCAGGTCAAACCCTTTTAGCTTTCTTAGCCACATTGCTATCACCAGAAGTTTTAGCAGGAGAATCAGCATGTTCAAATCTCTGAGAAATATTAGCCCGCACCTTAGACAAAGATGGCTTATTTTCTGCAAAAATTAATGATATGTTGTGTAAATATAAAGAAAATGCTTGTTAACTTCACGAACGATAAAAGTCTTTAAGAAACAACAATTAATTCTTTTAATTAATTTACCTTCAGATGCAACGGTACAATCAACTTTCGCAACTCCTGGATTAACTTCATCCCCCTTCAATTGCAACTTTGGGACTGGAGGCTTCATGTTCCAGAAACAATTCTGATTCCTTATTGGGCACAACATTGTTGAACTCTTCAAAAAAATCAATTGAGTACTTTTGCTAGTCATCTCCATCTCTGGACTTTGAAGGCTTTACATGCATCAGAAACTTCTTTCCTTGCAATTTGTCCTCAAGTTTGGAAATATAATCCTGTCAGAAATGGGCACAATTGAAAACATCAACCACTATGTAGAAGCCAACAAGACCAATACATTTGAGTTGTCAGACAATAAATTGGAAAGGAACTTACCTCATTAGCCTTCGTTTCACACTCTTTAGCAGTTAGTTGCAGCAGCTTTTCTCCAACCTCACCAAACAACGTCGCTCTAATAACTCCACTTTCATCACTCAGATACACATCAAATTGGCACCTTAATTATTCATAATATTTAGTATTATATTATTCAAACACACAAGCGTACTGGCAAGAGAAAATAACATCCTACATTAAAGGCAATCAGTATCTTAATCATTGTTTTCATACTAACCTTGGCTCAGCAATCCGCCTTTCACCACAACTGTTGCAAGTGAATTCGAAGCCAAGTGCAGCGGAGCTCCCTCTACGACACTTTTTGCATGCCATGTAAAAATAAGTTTGTACAAGCTCCTTCATACTTATTCCAGCTTTAACCAAAGTAACCTGTCACACTCCAAGTTATACTGAGATGTTTATCAAATAAGGACCCAACCCCACAATAAACATACCCTTAACACGCGTAATACCTTCTGTTTAGGCATAATCGTAGCAACCAGAGTTACAGAAGAAAGATCTTCAGAAAAGTCAAGCTGTACCAGGCTCTGAGAATAATCAGCCTTGTCCACAAATTCTTGGATATTCTTCTTACAACGTTGAACCCTATATTCATTATTATTATTATTAATTATTAAGAACATAATGCATAAGTTATTTAGAATTGCTACAAAATAAATGCAGCAATATATATAAATGAGCAAGTCTTAATAATATTGTGAGAAGAAAGTACATACCAGTTCTTCAATTTCAATGCTTCTTCGACAGGGGGATCAACCAGTACGACAGAACTTTGTAGAGTTGAAAGTTCGCATCCTGCATTAAACAACAGAGCAAAAAATTTAAAGATAGATAGAAAACAGATACCAACAAATATAAAGAGTTAACCAATAGTACCATTACCATTAAAATATGTGACACGCAGCCTCCTACCAATGATGACTGGAAAATTCCCAACCTCAGTAGTCAGAACCTTTCCTTCATTTGCAACAAAGTCCTTCCACAAAGTTAGAGCAGACGTCTGCATGCTGTATTCACAATGTGGAAGTAATTTTTGTAATCTAAATAGAAACAAAGTATAATCTGAAAATGTAAACATTGGTGGGTAAACCTGTCATTCATTAGCAAGAACTTCTGCACAGAAGCCATTCCATTTTTCGTAGACACGACAGTTGAGGGAAATGCACATACAACAATAGCAAGCACATCTAAAAATAATATTGGATGGCAACGATGAAAAGAAGTATCGTTGTTCCATAATTGTCACCTTTAACCGGCAAGAACAAGCCAAACATAACAAAAGGAAGGAATAATTATTTACCAATAAAGGAGTTCTCCTTATCAACAAACCGAGTAAAATCTTTGAACTTTGTGAATTCATACTTGACCTGATGAACAACAGCTGGCTTAACAACCTCTTCAATTACTGTGTCAGTACCAATAACCCACTGCATTACAATACCAGGTGGTCTGTAGTCGGGATTTTTGATTTCAGCATTACTAATCTTGTATTTTTTATAAGGCAGCAGCTTCCCTCCAACAACAGTAATTGCTTTAGAAAACATAATCCCTTCAACTTTTGCACCCTATAATAAGAAATAAGTAATCAATTATCTTTATAGACAAAAAGAACAATATATTGTGAGTGCACAAGTTGAAAGGAACATAGAACAACTTTAACTGAACCTGATCATCAACCAAAATCATCTTCTGCAACTTTGTCGAACTCCTAATATACTGATAAACATTAAGTTTTTCTTCAATAGTGACAGATGCAACCCATGGTTTATTTGCATTGGTCAGCTTGTCAATTGGAGGAGCCATTCTTTTCTAAATCTCGTGATAAAATAAAATAAAAAATATATAAAAATAAATATAAATTGTTGGAAAATAAGCAATACATGGTAGAGAAGCTCACCTAAACTTTAAAAAGAGAAAAATCATCACAGTAAACAGCACCATTCTTCTATAGATAATAGGGCAAAAATAATGACGTAAACTCACAGACATCGTAAATTTACCTCATTTGTCCTCTGCGCATTCAGGGGCAAAATATTTAACGAATAATATAGTAATAATTAAGCTCACATTTTAAAAAAAATTTAAAATTATAATATTATAATAATTCTATAAGATATGTACATTTCACTAAACAAGACAAGCACATGAAGCACGGATCAATAATTTGTGTGTATTCACCTTTTTGCCTTCTACAAGATAAGAACATTTCCCACTAAACCATGTGTATATCCATAAGCACACACAGTAAGAAGCACATGAAATTCAAAGCCCGGACAAATAATCTGTCTGTATTCACCATTTTGCCAATTCAAAAACCTCCTGAAACACAATATTGGATGTTTTACAATCACATTTACTTTTGTCAGTAGTAGGAGGGAACAACAGAGCTCTGACTGACTCAGAAGTTCTAGCCCTAGATAGAGCAACATATAGTTAACCATGTGAAAACACAGGCTCTTTTAAATATAACCCAACAAAATCTAGTGTTTGTCCCTGAGCTTTATTTATAGTCATAGCAAAACAGAGCTTAATTGGGAATTGAAATCGCTTAAAAACAATACCATGTTTTTCATTTGAAGGGATAAATATTGGGATCTTAGGAAGGATAACTTTTTTCCCCTGATAGTGACCAAAAGCAATTTCGGCTAAAATGGTAAACTCACCAAGCTTCCTACAAATTAACCTTGTGCCATTTGATAAACCTTCTGCCGGATTTAAATTCCTCAAAAGCATCACCGGACAGTTATGCTTAAGGGTAAGAATATGAGGAGGCATTCCCTTTGGATTAAGACTATTAAGAAAATCTTCAAAATCTGCCTGATGGCGTTCATCAGCCGTTTTATTTATACTTGTGTAGACATACAACTGACCAGGAAAACGATTAATAAGAACCTGATTTATTTCATAAACTGCACTATTTGTTGCAGACAATATGCACCTGCCAATCATTGGCAAAGGATCCATTGCAAATTTTTTTAAATCCATAAATACACAGTCAATCAGCTTGAAACAGAAGAGGGAAAATACGTTAGTAACAAAAAAAACAAACTATAAGCACATAACACATGAGAGAATACTCTGCAATGGTCAGCTTACCTATCAACAGATTCTTGCTTCCCAGTATATGGCAAGACAATAGACCGAGGCAGGTTAATTTCCCCAGTTTCATCAGCATCTTCCTTTCCCTCATCCACTCTAAGTAAAAAACTTGAGAAAGAAGGATCTACGAGTGCTCGCATTTTGATTGTCAAACTAATTTTCTGAATACAGGGCCACAAGAATGAATTAACAATCGATGCCTAAACAAGTGTTTGCCTAGAGGCCTTTTCTATCACGGGTAGAGTTTGCCTAAAATCGCCTCAAAAAACAACTACTTTCCCGCTAAATGGTTTTTCATAACTCATTAAATCTTTTAAAAGTAAATCGAAAGATTCCAAACAATCCCGTTTTGCCATCGAAGCTTCGTCCCAAACAATTAACTTTGACTCAATTATCAACCTAACTACAGAGCTCTGTTTGCTAAGCTAACACCCGGGTTTTTCTGCTGAATCTATAGGCAGCCTAAACCTTGAATGAGCAGTTCTACCACCCGGCAAACCACCAGCAGCAACACCTGAAGTTGCTACAGCCAAAGCTACAAAGCCCCTAGACCGCAATGTAGCCAACAAAGCACGGTACAAAAAAGTCTTACCAGTTCCACCCGGACCATCGAGAAAAAATGCCCCCGATCTTTTATTATCAATTGTATCCATTATAAGATCAAATGCCATTTTTTGGTCAAGATTAAACTTCTCAGGAAGCAAAAGATCCTCCGCTGTGATAGGTATATTTTTTTCACTCTCTACTTCCTTAGTCAAATTCTCATCATCATCCATATAGAAATTATCTGTAACCAAATTAAATTCCTTAACATTCCTACCCATTGTAAGCAAATATTTATTTATTTCATATAAGGTTTGTTTGTAGATAAGAACAGTATTATAATCTGACCAAGCATAAGATCTATATACATCAGCTGACAATTCAGATTTAAAAGTATCCCACAATTGTTGAGGGCTATCAGGAGAACAGAAAACAAGTAAACTTACAAATAGAGACCTAAGACTACAAGGCATTTGAAACACACATGCTGCTTTAAAACAATCTTCTATGTAACTATCAGAATTTAAAAGCCCAAGCTTCAAAGGAGCTTCCCTAAAAGACCCTAGTTTTTTTACCATCCACGGCCATCAAAAAATCAAATGAAGTAGGCGCCCTAACATTACTCAATAAAAGTCGAAGATAGTATCGCTCACCTTCCTGAGGACTCACTGTATTAACCCTACCAATAACAATTCCTTTTTTCCTACGGTTCCATGTTTTATTTTTACTGCCACAAACAAAATGTTCAGGAAATTCTCTATACAGTAAATTTAAACTCTTTATACCATCACAACTTAGATTAGCTACAAAAAATTCTTTCAAGGTTGTTCTTCGTAACCTGTCATTAGCAACGAATCTTCTAAAGCCGCATTGCTTTTAAAAGTAACAAATTATGCTCCTTCTAAGTGTATCTGCAAGATATAAACAGTAGGAGTGATAAAATGAAGTTTGAAAGCATAGATTCTCCATATAGCCTCAGTTGGCCCTACCCACCTAGCATCTTGGAATTGCTTTATTTCATCAATTCTTTCATGTTCTGAACCAATAAAGAAAGAAGTTACATCTAAACCCTTGAAAATATATTTATGTAAATATTTAATCAATTTAATGGTAGAACATATCTCCATATTAAGATGACAATCAAAATAAGACAGTAAATACGGATTATATGGAACAACCCACCTGTTATCCAATATTTGATTTCTCACCTTAACTGTCCTACCATTATCCCTTCTCCTATATACAGGGTAACCATCATCCCCACAAATAGTTTCAGCAGCAAATGGTTTAGGATAATTATTTTTACATATACCATTTTTCATGCATGCATTAGTAGGATTTAATTCACCACAAGGACCGTGCATCATATGCTTAACAACCAAATTATACAGATGTGGGTGTGTCTCAGGATCAGGAATTTCAGCGCAAACCATATCATCATAAGCTTTAGAATTAAGAGGTTTAGACCCTGATTTTAATAGCAGCAACAAATGACAGTGTGGAAGACCTCTCTTTTGATATTCAATTACATACACACATGCTTCAACCTCACCAAATATGTTTGTAGTCATTAACAGTTTCTTAAACTGTTCAATCTTAGCTCTAAACACTCTCGCCAACAGATCAGGCCTATCATTAGGCACCTCACCTGGAAGCAGGTTAATTTTTATCTCAGGCCAATGTGGATTACAGGTCATTGTGAAAAAAGCATCCGGCTTCCCATGTTTCTGGACAATTGCCATTGCATCCAAATACCTAGCTCGCATATCCCTTGGACCACCTATAAATGATTCAGGCAAGATTATTCTTCTACCTATATCTGACCCTCCCATAAGCCCAGAACCAAAACTATCAATAACACCTTGCATCATTTCTGTTCAAATTTCATTTTGTTGCTTTCTCAGGAACTCTAACCTACAGGTTTTAATTTTAACATAAGCATCAACAATAAACTGCTGGAATAACCTACCAGAATGCAAAAGCATTGACCTATCATCACTCCTAACCTGAAACTTATAACAATAATACTCCCTAATAGACACTGTTGGTCCCGAACAATTAGCAGGATCAGCACCTGGGCATACAAAAAAGAATGGAAATAAATATTACATTATTGAAGGCAGACTAGAAAAATAAGAAATAAGAAAAAGTAAATCTAAAAAGGAAAACATAAATTTATTATTAAACAACTAAACAAACTGCTCCAAATCAAGCAATTCCCCGACTGAAGTAGCTGCACAGAGCTTATCTTGAACAACCGCATTTGATACAAAATAGTATGACCTGTAACCCTCTTTCTAGCTCTCAAGACTCTAGGATGCCAACCAGTTTCTCCTTGCGAAAACAATAATGGGTACTGGAGAGGGTCATAGCAGCCATAAAAGTGTTTAATTCTAACTGAACTACTTGAATCAGTATAAATTTGAACATGCGCAGTTCTATCGTAAGCCAAATGCTCATTTTCTGAAAAGACTGCTGCAACCTGAGAGGCAGAAGGGCTATCATACCGTTACTGATCTAACCTAGGACTTGCGTTTAACACAATAATCTTATCATGTATACATGGCAAATGCCATAATTGCCGCAAAAAAAAAGAGTAAGGATTTGTTTTTAAAACGTCAATAATCATGGTCAAAGTTTCCTTTTTCAACCTATCAGATTGACTCAATCTTGTTTTTATTGCCTCTTCTGTATCATAAAAATAAAGCTGAACACCTGACATTTGCTTATCAGAGGAAGAGTTCAGCTCGCTAAGGTAATGATACATCTAACCCTGCAGCTTAAAGCTATAAAAACCAGATACATTTTTAGTTAATTCAGTATTATACCTGACCCATAATGTTGTGAATGCAAGATGTTGTTATAAGACCTTATATGTTGTCAAAACTGGACTGATTTAAGATTAGTACCCATCAAAAGTTCCTGAAGTTTTTCAGGCAAAACAGAAGGGACCAAAGAAATTTCCCCTCCAGCACAGCAAAAAATTGGAACCGCTTCGCTCCACAGTGGAGACAGCTTGGAGCAGTAGGGAGGACATACGACTGGGATGGAATATTCCCACTTATAAAGGCAAGGGGACGGGCTTTTCGAGGCCGACCAGATCCTACGATAACCATAAAATGGAATAATGACTGGCAAAATTTTTTTTATTTAGAACAAATAAGTCCATGCTACACTAACCATCTCCTCACCTTGTTCACCCACAGCCAAATCCACCTAGACAGTGCCAGCAAAGTTCCTAGAAGCCAGCGAACCAAAGTTCTATGCCAACCCAGGCATAGCACTATCCAGCAAAAAACCGGATGAGTCTGAACCAACTGCTAAATGACCACTAACATGCTGACTACTATTTTGATTTTCACTCACTTGATTCTGTATTGCGAACAACTTATCTGCAAATGGAAGTGGATTTTTTAAATGTTTTTGGCAGGAATGAAAAGGTTTTTATAAAAATCAACAAAGTCGCCAAAGACTACACTAACAGGATCCCTAACCTATATATACCTCTATATCTAGCTCTCTTCCTTGCTAACAACTCATCCTTTTTATTTGCCAGCATATCTGCATACGCCTTACGTTTCTTTGCATTCCAATCCATGTATATAAACGAAAGCAAACAAGTGGCAAAGCCAGGGCAAAGTTTAACCTGGGGTGTTTTTTCAAACCCAGAACCCGAGCAAGAACACAAACATTGGGTAAATAACACAAGTAGCAAAACCAAAGCTTAGCACAGTCTGAGCATAGGATAAAATAGAAGGGACAGAAAATTTCCTCATAAAGCTGAATATTACAGCCATAACTCACAAGAAGAACAGTAGATGTACCCACAAAGGCACGTATTCAGTGGAAAATGTATCAAACAAAACCAGACACAAAGAAGGAGGAGGGAAAAACCAGTATAGGGAAGAGACAGGAACAAAAAGTTCCTTAACAAGCTGAATATTACAGGCAGAACACACAAAATAACACACAAAAAGAACAGTTGATGCACCTACAAAGACACGTATTCAGCGAAAAATGTATCTAACAAAACCATTTACAAAGTAGGAAGGGAAAATCAGTATAGGGAAGGGATATTAAAGAAACAAAGTATTAAACTTCTGGATGAGCTAGCCACTGCAAGCACACCCCATATGTAAACAACAGACACACATAACACATATCTAAAGAGTAAAGAATACATATCCAGGGAATAAAGAGAAAACCAACAAAGACAAACCCCACCAAATTATGACAAAGACAATGCGAAACACCAAAGACTTTAAATAAAGTAGGCCGCATGAAACTATTGGGAAAAAATAAAAATAAATGAATAAAGGATAAATGATAAATGATAATTGACAGAAACGACAGGTATAATAAAATAAATGAAAGAAGTCATTATTTTTATTTTTTTTTCATACGCTTTAAATATTAGCAACCAATAGATGCGCAGCAGCAATAGATTACAAGAGCACAGGAAGCAGCTTTTGCTTACAAATAGCAAACAAAAATAACAAACAATAAATAGTCATCATTTCATATCTACCCCAAAAAGAAGGTCTAAGTGGATGAACACAGAAAGAAAAAGAAAAAAGAAACAAGAAATGCTCACCAGTAGGTAGTTAGAAGACCACACAAAGCTGGAAATAAAAGAAAGAACAGCGAACGATGTACCTGCAAAAAAAAAAAGTAAGCACGGTAAATTACAAAAATAACAATCATAACCGTTGAAGAAAATCTTTGAATAAAGAACACAAAAATAAAAGAAAACAATCAATCAAGCAATGAAGTGCAATAAATATCAGAACAGGAACAGGAACAGGAACATGAAGAAAGAGCAACACCAATAAATAGCAATGATGAGATAGAGGGCAACCCAAAGCAGAAAACAGAAGCAATAAATACATCCGAAGCCCCAAATTCAAATCCAGGAAAAGAAAATAAACAAATAAATTTTGAAAACACATCGCAATCCCAGCAAAACCCAGAAACAATAGCCTAAAATAAAATACAATGTAATTCGGAAAGGAAAAAAGAACAATACCAACAGAACAGTGATGCAAAGCTCGTAAATGAAATGGTTGGGGAAAGGCACTATTTATTAGGGCTCTCCTCCAACTCTCCTGGTGATGGCAGCAGAAGACCCGGGGGGTGGGGGGTGGAGAGAAGAGTGGGTGAGAGCGCAAATCCCACATCAATGATATGACCGTCGTTAGCCCTATCAAATACAGTAAAAGTACTGCATAAACCTGCAACAATTAGCTATAAGTAGCACAATGATAACAGGGTCGATCCCACAGGGAACGGACTGCTTAAAATCACAAAACTATTAAATCCCAAACAGTTTTGGTTTGCAACCACCTTTTGTGCTCAGAGAGACTTTGTAAAATATTAGTGAAAACTAAAAAACTTAAAGCAAGAAAGAGAGTTTAATCAATGTAATAAAGTATTCCAGCAATATGTAAATCACAATAATCACGTGCATGTTAATCATCAACTCAATAATATATTAAATAGCATGTCATCAACCAGTTATAGATTACCGTGAATCCGCACAGACATAACCCAATCTCCCCTTACTTTATCGACAATTACCGTGAATCCGCACAGACATAATTGCTACTCTAATTAACAAGGAACAGGCCGTAAGGCATCGACACCTATTAACCAAGTTACCAGCCTTAAGATTTAGGGAAACCCGATTTTAGTTATTCTTATTGAATCAACATCTAAGAATTACTAACCCCTTATTCTCTATTACCTGAAGGTAACTTTACCACTAATTAATCTTGCCCAATAAATATTATGTTATTTAATCGGGAATTAATTGGCTCTACCTAATTCAACTAAGGTGATCAGTCTCAATTAAATATCAGTAATCAAAGTTATGAGCAGAGAATAAGAAGGAACACATGCAATTTAATTTAAGAACAATTCGGTTTCATAACATGCCCGGATTAATTGCTATTACATTATGCTGGAATATATAATTTAGCTACTCATAATCAAACTAACTACGCACATAATTATTTTATGATTCATACTGAAAATAATCGAAAAGAATAAAATAAATAAGGAATAAATACTTGAATTACGATCTGAAAATAATCTCCAGGGTAAGCTACCGCTCGTTAGGGCTAACGGAACCTCTCCTGGGCAGAAATTGTCAAATCGCAGAAACAGAAAACTACTGCTACTTTTTCTGAACTAGCTACGAAAATATAAGATAAAATTCTATTGAAAAAGCGTGTTTTTGTCCTCTCCCTTCTATCCCTATAAATAGGTGTAGAATAGGGAGTAGAAACTAATTCAAAAATAGTAAACTACTAAACCTCTTTTCCATGTAGGACACTACCAAAAAATAATCTCCAAAACAAAGAAGGATAAATGTATTAGGAAACAATTCCTTCTTCCAGGCGCACCACCAATGCTGGCAATTAAAGAATCCAAATTCCATTCTAATTGCTCTTTGCGGGCTGGACTGCTCTTTTCTTCATTGGGCTTCCTTCTTTTCTTTGGGCTGGACTGCTCTTTTCTTCCTCTTTTGCATCCTGCTTTCTCTAATTCTTCTTCTTCCTAAAACCTGCATTTATCTCACAAAAACTAGCACATACCCGTGAGATTTGCCACAAATATGCTCTAAAATTCAGCAGCTAAAGGACACCTATCAAATATCCCCACACTTGAATGACGCTTGTCCTCAAGCGTGAAGTGAAGAATTAAACTCAGTCCTATTTTCCTTTCCTTTTTTACGTAACAAAAACACAAAGACACAAACACATGAACAGAAAAGACACAAAACTTGAACAGACCCAACAGAAACATAATAGAAAAACAAACAAGGAATATTTGATCAAGGTCAACTCCCAAAACATGACTCACCCGACACAATGACACCACATAAACACAGGATTACTTTGCCCAAATTCCTCATGTCAATTGTACTTGCACCACAAGATTCACATTTTAATCACAAACTATGCAAACTCTACCATTCCACCAAACAAACCATACCAAGTCAGTTTAACACAGTTTTGCACAAATTCCCAAGCAGGCACTCTTATGGGTAGTAAAACACACAACTCACAATTCAAAAAATTAGGACAAGTGATTCATCCCTAGTCTAGTCAGAACTCAAAAGCTTGATAACTGACCATCTCCACAGTAAAGATTGAGTAATGCACAGATGTTAAGAACAACCTTTTATTCACAGGGACGCAATGGGGCCAAGGGATTTTTATTTATTTGGTCGGGCCCTATGGGGTTCTAATTCACCTGTAGAATTCAACAAATAGTGTGCATGCATATAGAACCTGCTGCTCCTTTTATTTGGACATCAACTCCACTTCCTGCTTTTCCTGACCTAGAGCCACAACATTCAGCTCTTTCTTTAATTATTCAAGCAGTGACAATCACCAAAAACTTTTCCAGAACTTGATTAAAAATTCAGCACATAACCTCTTTGTCCAGTCCTTTTAAACTTATTCTGCAATCGTATTCAAAACATAACCAGCTCTTATTCTTTATTTCATCATCTCTTTTTTTCTTTTCTTTTTCAATTGTGGACTCATTTTCTTACCACAGCAGAACTGATTCTTCATATAATTTCAGCAGATACAAAAGGAAACAGAACTGGACTCGACAAATTGTACCTCATGACCTCTCCTATGTCGCAGCATCAACACATAATTACCATGCAGCATGCACACCAAAGGTAAGAAAGGATTTACTCAAAACAGGCCTTGGCTAACTTTTACTGACTCAGAATTGAAAGGTCAAGGTTTCAACTTGCTGACTAAGGGTTATTTTTCTGTGTGGGAAGGTTTAGAAACTCAAGCCAAAAGGGGTTTATCCTAGAAAAGGTCCCCATCATCCAACCATGCGTTACTCAATAAACCATTTTGACAGTCAAGCAGGCAAACTAAAGAGATTCTCATGCAAAACATCCAGTGTGGCTCAGAATTTATTTAGTAGGCTATAGAAATGGGAATTCATGCATAACTTGTATTAAAGTAACTGATCTTTCCTAAACCACATCCACAAGAATAAGCATAGTAATTGATTAACAGGATATCTATGTTGCTTATTTCAGATTAACATTCAGATTTTGGGCAGCATCCTGGACTTCACATACACACACTTGACATAACAAGGCTCCAAAAACCAAAACAAGACACAGGAAAAATTCTCAAAACATTCTCACACTTAAAATAATGCTTGCCCTCAAGCATATATTAAAATTAAAGTGAGACCATAGGAGACATGCTACAAACTTACTGGACCATATATAGACAACACAACTATGGAAAACAAAAACAAAATAGCATAAAACAAAAATAGAAAACAACACATGAAACAAAACAAAAAGTGATACTAGAGAAAGACTTACTGGTGAAACATGGTGCTGCCTACTGCATAGAGGCGGGATGCGGATTCTTCATCAATGGCTGTGACCGGACGGCAACTGGGGGTGGTCGAGCGTGAGACGCGGCGGCAATGGCAGATTTCGAATGGTGGTCGCCGGCTATGGAGATGCGTCGGTGGTGGTGGCTTTGGATCCAGTGGCCGGTGAGGTGGAGGGAAGGTGGTGATTTGGTCGTGAAGGTGAAGTGAGGAAGATGATGGCATCGGGTAGGAGGAGAGGAAAGAGTGGGAAAAGAAAATAAAATTTGTGGGAAAAAATTAGGGCAATAGAGTGGCACTTTTTTCTGAATGGTCCCTCTTTTTCTGTGAAGTAGTAAAAATAACCCCACCTGAAATTTGCATGCTGGTACTTCCTTTGTCTAATTGTGGCAATTGTTGCCTGCAATTTCTAAATTGGGAACCCTGCCCCCTGCTCCTTGTTTCCCGTTGAACTTCACCTACAATTGTATAGTTAGTTCAATTAATTGAACTGTCAACTGCAACTACAAAAATTAAAGGCTATCTTTTTTTTTTTTTTCTTTTCTTTTTTTTATTTAAATAAATTAAATGCAGAAAATAAAAGTAACAAAAAGCAAAAAAAACTGTGGGTTGCCTCCCACTAGCGCCTTTCTTTTACGTTTTTAGCCAGACGCAGTATGTCTCCATCAATGATTCGGACAACATAACAATGGAATTTCTTCTACTGTTTGGACCTGGGTAGCACCACAGAAAAGTTTAAGATGTTTCCTATCGACTGTGAATTTCTTTCCAATCTTGGAATTTTGAACTTGCACAGCTCCACTTGAACAGACGGACAATACATCCAGTGGTATTACCTTCTTCTTCTTCTCACCAGGTAGACCCTTGATCTCAAAATTCACAAACTCACCTCTTTTTCCTTGACTGATCTGCTGGCCAGTAGCACATTGTGTGGGAGTTTGTAGCCATGTTTGCTAATTATTTCTTTTTTTCACCATGGCTTTGCTATACCCTTTGGCAGATTTCAGGTAATTCTTCGTACTATAACATGGAAGTGGTTTTAATTCAGGCTCTGAAGCCAGAACTAATAATAGAAGTAGTTTATCAGCGGGGGTCCGTTTGGGCAAATAGATGGTAGTCCTTGAACTTTGACTCTGCAAAAAATCAGTCTCAAGATGCTCTTGGACACAAGGGTCAATCATATCAACACTATAAACATTTTCCATAGGCATTGAACTTTTTATGGCATCATCCATACTAAATGTGACCTTTTCACCACAGTAGTCCAGGCAAATAGATCCATTGTACACATCAATTAGGGCTCTTGATGTTTTCAAGAAAGGTCGGCCTAACAAGACTCCGGCTGACTCTTTTGACGGATCACTACTCATCTTAACCACATAAAAATCAGCAGGGTATACAAAAGAATGAACTCTTACCAACACATTTTCCAAAAGACCCACAGGATATACACATGATCTATCAGCCAATTGAATTATAACACTAGTGTCTACTAATTCAACACCAGTCAAAGTTTGATACACAGAAAGAGGCATTGCATTAATTGAAGCACCTAAATCACACATAGCATGGTTAATCTGTTTATCTCCAATTACACAAGGTAAAGAAAACATACCTGGGTCCTTGCACTTAGGTGGCAATTTCTTTTGAATTACGGCAGACACGTTCTCGCCCATGATTACCTTGCGTGTTCCCCTTTGCTTCCCAGCCATAAATTCTTTCAAGAACTTCCCAATTGGGGGGATCTTTATTGCCTTAAGGAAAGGAATATTTACTTCCATCTTCTCAAAAGCTGCCAAATAATCCACAGGATCCTCTTTTGGTTTTTTTGGCTTCCCGATCAGTCGGTGTGGAAAAGGTGGATCTTCATAAGGGTTTTCCACCTTTTAAGCTTAAAAAAGGTTCAGGTCTCTCTATTTTCCCCATTTTTAGAGTACCCGCTGGCTCTGTTTCTGCAATTTCAGGTTTAGGGTCGATGGCCCGTTTGGGCAAATGGGACCTCGGAGTAGAATGCTTTTGCACTTCTGGCTGCAGAACCTTCCCACATCTCAGAGTTATCGCACTGACATTCTGCTGTATTTGGACCTGTGAAAGCAGTCTTCCTTGGTCCCCCTTTAATTCTTTGAGTGAAGCAGCCAATTGGGACACCATATTTGCCAGACTATCAATACTGGCCTTCTGCTCTTTTTGTTGATCCATTAGAGATCCAATTACATCACTAGAATCTTTACCTTTTCGTTGTGGTTGGTATGAATTATGGCCCTGCTGGAACCCTCTCTGCTGTGGTGGTCGGTATGCCTGATTCTGGTACTGATTACCCTGATACTGGGGCTGTTGACTTTGATCTTGGCTGCCTGGTTCAGTCCATCTGAAACTAGGATGATCTTTCCACCCTTGATTGTACATGTTGGAGTAAGGGTCCTTTCTTTGATGTGGACCATTCCAGTTCCCAGCAGCATTTGCTTGGGCCAGGGGGTCGGTGGGTGCAAGGTTACACTTATGGGTAAAATGTCCCATATTTTCGCAGATTCCACAAACTTCCTCTGTCTGCACCTTATTCGTCCCAGCTACCATTTTAGTCATCATCTCAGTCATCTTTCTCATTTCGGCTACCAGTTGGGAGTTGTTCTGTGTTATGTCATCCTGCTCACGAGGTCCCACATCATCAATAATGCGCACTTCGGCGGTCCGCTTGGCCAGACGGATACTGGGTTTGGCAAAGTCATTACGTGCTTCCAGTGTCGCCTTTATTATTTTATGAGCAGATGTGGCAGTATTATTCAGAAATGCACCACCACTGGCGGAATCCATATGCATCCTCTCGGCTTCCGTCATTCCATGGTAGAAGAACTGCAGCATCTCACCATTCGAGTACCTATGGTTTGGGCAACTATCGCACAATCGCTTAAATCTGAGCCAATAGGTGCGGAGGGACTTATAATAATCTTGTCGGATCCCACTTATCTCCTTCTTCACTGCATTAGTCTTCGTGGCTGGGAAGTAATTTTTAAGGAAAGCCTCCTTCATCTCCCCCTATGTAGTGATGGAGTTTGGCTCTAGGGAAGAGAACCACATGTTGGCTTCGCCTGTCAGGACAAAAGGGAATGCCACGAGTCGGAGCTGCTCCACAGTGGCTCCTGCTGGTAACTTGCCCACCTTGCACCCCTTGACGTACTCACGCAAAAAGCTATGGGGATCCTCTCCTGGCCTACCACGGTACTTTGGTAGCATACTCAGCCAACTAGATTTGAATTGGAAGTGGCCCGTGGCATCAGGCATTACAATTGCTGAAGGCTCATCCTCAGTGCGTGGTTGCTTAGTTCCTTCAGAGTTGGTTCAGCCGCAGGAGCTTCCTCTTGTCGCTCGTCTCTTCTTTCTTCCTGTCTGTCTCCCATCTTAGAATCAGGTTTGGAGACAGATTTATGTTCAGACTCTGTTTCTATTTTACCTTCCGTTAGGGCTAACGAAACCTTGTCAGAATCTGAAATAGCAGCTTCTCGCCTTTGACGTGCTTCTTTTGCGAGTCTTCTTGCAGTATGTGCTAGTTTTTTCAATCTCTGGATCGTACAGCAGTTCAGGTTGCGACGATCTGCTCATAAAACACACAAAAGCACAAATTAATAGGAAAAGGTGATTTAAAACGTAAAATCGTTCCCCGGCAACGACGCCAATTTGATAGGACCGTCGTTAGCCCTATCAAATACAGTAAAAGTACTGTATAAACCTCCAACAATTAGCTATAAGTAGCACAATGATAACAGGGTCGATCCCACAGGGAATGGACTGCTTAAAATCAAAAAACCTATTAAATCCCAAACAGTTTTGGTTTGCAACCACCTTTTGTGCTCAGAGAGACTTTGTAAAATATTAGTGAAAACTAAAAAACTTAAAGCAAGAAAGAGAGTTTAATCAATGTAATAAAGTATTCCAGCAATATGTAAATCATAATAATCACGTGCATGTTAATCATCAACTCAATAATATATTAAATAGCATGTCATCAACTAGTTATAGATTACCGTGAATCCGCACAGACATAACCCAATCTCCCCTTACTTTATCGACAATTACCGTGAATCCGCACAGACATAACCCAATCTCCCCTTACTTTATCGACAATTACCGTGAATCCGCACAGACATAATTGCTACTCTAATTAACAAGGAACAGGCCGTAAGGCATTGACACCTATTAACCAAGTTAACATCCTTAAGATTTAGGGAAACCCGATTTTAGTTATTCTTATTGAATCAACATCTAAGAATTACTAACCCCTTATTCTCTATTACCTGAAGGTAACTTTACCACTAATTAATCTTGCCCAATAAATATTATGTTATTTAATCGGGAATTAATTGGCTCTACCTAATTCAACTAAGGTGATCAGTCTCAATTAAATATCAGTAATCAAAGTTATGAGCAGAGAATAAGAAGGAACACATGCAATTTAATTTAAGAACAATTCGGTTTCACAACATGCCCGGATTAATTGCTATTACATTATGCTGGAATGTATAATTTAGCTACTCATAATCAAACTAACTACTCACATAGTTATTTTATGATTCATACTGAAAATAATCGAAAAGAATAAAATAAATAAGGAATAAATACTTGAATTACGATAAGAAAATAATCTCTAGGGTAAGCTACCGCTCGTTAGGGCTAACGGAACCTCTCCTGGGCAGAAATTGTCAAATCGCAGAAACAGAAAACTACTGCTACTTTTTCTGAACTAGCTACGAAAATATAAGATAAAATTCTATTGAAAAAGCGTGTTTTTGTCCTCTCCCTTCTATCCCTATAAATAGGTGTAGAATGGAGAGTAGAACAAATTCAAAAATAGTAAACTACTAAACCTCTTTTCCATGTAGGACACTACCTAAAAATAATCTCCAAAACAAAGAAGGATAAATGTATTAGGAAACAATTCCTTCTTCCAGGCGCGCCACCAATGCTGGCAATTAAAGAATCCAAATTCCATTCTAATTGCTCTTTGCGGGCTGGACTGCTCTTTTCTTCATTGGGCTTCCTTCTCTTCTTTGGGCTGGACTGCTCTTTTCTTCCTCTTTTGCATAATGCTTTCTCTAATTGTTCTTCTTCCTAAAACCTGCATTTATCTTACAAAAACTAGCACATACCCGTGAGATTTGCCACAAATATGCTTTAAAATTCTGCAGCTAAAGGACACCTATCAATCAACAACTCCAATCGAACGGTGGTGAAGAGTCCATCCATTGGTTTTTGATGAGTACTATGTCCGTACCATCGAGCTCCGGAATAAACAGTAGAGCCTTCCCAAATCGACAGCTCATCGCCGGCGCAAAATTGCCATCACTTCAGCTCCTCCAAACGCCTCCCCACAAGAGGAACCCTATAATCCAGAAGGCCAAAGAGAGGAAAGGAAATTACCAGAAGGCAAAAGAGATCAAAACCAATTAAAATTTGACACCTCCCACCTGCTGTATCCTTGGCCATCACATCAGCAAACCGAAAGCTCTGGCGATTGAGAAAAGGCTTCACAAATCAACAGCTCATCGCCGGTGCGAAATTGGCCATCACATCAGCAAAACAAAACCTCTGGCAATTGAGAAAAGTAAAAGGAAAGAGCAAAACGTAACGGGAAATGAGAGGTGAAAAAATATCTCATCTGGTCACTTCCAAGAATACCCCCAGAGGCAAAGGTAGCAAAGGAGAAGATCCTGCGAACAAAATGATGTCGTTTTGTTCGCCACACCTTTTCCTCTGCTAGCGAAGAAAATTGGAGCGAGAAGATCAATCCTTCTTCACTCCCATGTGACCTCTGACTCGCCTTGATCCAACAAAATTCCATGCCGATTCTACCCCTCTTTGGCCGAACAATTGAAAGCAACCCAAGCGGCATTATAGGTCTATAGTAGATAAATATATTTAAAATATTATATTTTCATAATCAATAGATAACTAATTTTTGTAATGCTGAAAAAAAGAATTCTTTATAGAATTAATATAATACACAATAATCAATAGATAATTAATAAACAATTGGACAACACATAATTCTTTATAGAGAGTTGAGATTACAGTCCTCCACTTGTTTGCTTTCCATCTCTTTCTTTACATTGGGCAAAACCCAATTTTGTACAAACTACAAAGTTATACCTAATAACTTCCTTCTTCCCCTGCTTCTTTTCCTCTCCTCAGCATTGACTGTGTAACTATGTGTGATTTTTGGAGTGAAAATGGAAACCCAAGAGGAAATATTTCCAAAAATTTTGACCCAGAAACATCCATCTTAGCCCTGTTCTTAGAACCCGATTCACCGACCCAGAAACATCCATCTCAGAAACGATTGAAGGTACTTGATCTGAAACTGGTTCTTCTTTGTCCTTTGAATCAGGCAGTGATTCTACTTTATTCTGTAAATTAGATCCAGCTACTTGAGTCTTCTTCACATCGTCTTCCACATTCTTTTCAGAAAAAGATCTTCTTTTTCCCTACAATCAGATCCAACATCTTCTTTATGCTTCATCTGATCCGAACCAGATTGTTCATAAGGGAAAGTGTAGGTGGAGGTGGAGGTTCATTACAGGGAGGAGACAAGGGTTTTTGACTCTCAAATCTCAATCAGGAAAACCCAAAAAAAAAAAAAAAAAAAATGAAAAGGTGATTTAGAAAATAAGCAAAAAATGGGTTCTTACCGATTTTTTCGGTTCCCGGTTAAATCCCGGCTTTGTCCAAAAAATTGGGTTTTAGTCATTTACTATTTTTTATATAGAACCGGACCAGGCACGGGACCGATTCCCAGTTAACCCGGTTGAACCGACCGGCCCGATCTAATTTTTCAAACACTGACCAAAAGCTTCTTCCTTTTGCTTCACACGGCGGAGCTAAATCATCTTCTTCTTTGTTTTCTTTAAACAAAAATCGTGCAGAACCTCATCTACAACTTTTTTGCGGCAATCAATGGCATACTTCTTTGGCAATTCAAATAGCGGCAATCGCTGATTTTTCTTCTTCTTCGTTGTTTTCCTTATCTACTTCTCGCTCATGATTGTCTTTCTCCTGACTTTTGGCCCTCGGCTCTGATACCGCTTGTTAGGAAAAACACCCCCTCAGATCTTTTAACCACTTGTTAGAAGAAATATTCCAATAAGAAACTGCAGTGGAATTGAAACACAAAAAGAAAACACAGCAATTTAACGTGGTTCGTTCTCAATAGATTTACTCCACCGAACTACTGACTACTTCTTCATACATGGGAAATCAAACAATAGAAGAGTTTACAATGAACACCCTCTCAACATACAATGTCTCTTGCCTTCTATTCTATTATCACTCTCCATTCTTTCGATTTCGTCGTTAAAGGCATAAGCAGTAATACACATCTCTTATAACCTCAGAATAACCTACCAACAACATTGTTCTTATCTTCATCAGAAGCATAGACAGGAACATCAATCATCTCCTATGACTTCACAACGACTTACCAACGTCAACGTCAAAAACAAAAGCAGGAATCTTCATCGTTTCTTATGAACTCACGACGGCACTCCATCTCTCACTTGCTCGAAGGCTTTCTCTCTACCCTGCACCTTGCCTGGGTGGATGCTCTCTGTTTAGCATGCCCTAATTTTTTACAAACCTCACATATTTATAATAGAAAAAAAATACCCTGATGGGCTCAAATTAACTGGCCCAATACTAATTGTACTAAGAATTTGAGGAGATACCCAACATGATCCTTTATTATAGGACTGTTATTTACTTAGTTATTTATTTTTAATAGTCTTTCTATTAGCTATAAATAGTTGATTGTACGGAAAGGAGATATGAATGAAAATGACTTAAAAAATGATTTTATTCCCTCGTATTATTCTACGGTCTTCCCTTTCTCCTCCCCCTAATTCTGATTGTATTGATCAAGTGGTGTCAGAGCAGTGGCAGTGAAGGAGCTGATTGGAGAAACCTCCCAATTAAACTAGTAAAATTTTTTGTAGGGACGAAATATTTACATAAATTAGTTTTTGACTTAAAATATCAATACTTACTAAAATTTTTTTTCTTGTAGGGGCCAGTGCCTACCCTGGTCCTCACAATCATTCACCACTGTATCAGAGCATGGTTCTAGCACCTGCTCCTCTTATTCTGTTCTCCTAAATTCTTCTATTTCTTCCCCTCAACCCTCTTGTATAAATAAGATGATACAAAACATTCTCTACTCTTCCCTCTAAATTATTCTTCCTTCAAACGCTGGCTTTGATGTATTAGTCCCAGGACATCAACCCTCACAAGAGCTGGCTTTGATGAGAGCATCTATGCTTCCAAATGCCTCCCAAGCTTTCGTAATGGTGACTTCAATAGCTGGCTCATCAGAGGTGAGGTCAAGTTCAACCGGGATAACTTTGAGCTGACAGGAGCCGAGTTGGTTGATCCGATTACAAAGAGCTCTGAGCTTGTCAATTCTGTGAGCTGCGGCTATGATCTTACACCTAACTTTGGCCAAGTTGAGATAGAATTCCTCTCCGAGCTCGGATAAGGCGCCAGTGACCATTACAATTTTGCCACTCAGGTCGTGCCATGGATTAAGCTTGGTTGCCACGCTACTGTGTTTCAGGCGTTACGGAAGGAAAAAGAAAGACTTTGAGGGAATGGCTTGCAAGACTTTAAAACCTAGAAAGGTGACAAATACTGGACAGAGCCATTAAAAAACTCTCATTATACAGTTGACGTTAATTGAAAAAATCATAGAAATGTACCTTTAATCCATTTTTTATTGCATAGTTCAGAATTATTTTTTTGTTATCTGTTTTTTTCAGTAGTCATTTGTTCGGCCTTGAAGACGGAGATGATGAACTAATGAATGCCACCTCAATTCATTTTTAAATGATTGCTTATTTTCAAGGTTAGTTTTGATTTTTAAAATTTTATGGTTAATTTTCACCACTATATTTAAATATTTTTGGTCAAATGACACCCCAAAATGTGTCATTTTACACTGAGTAAACTCCACATTTGTTCTTACCTTATTGCCTAATAATCTTTTTTGTTACCTACATTTGAAAATAATCTTTTTGGTCTTTTACTTTTATTTTTCAAACTATTTGGCCCCTACATTTCAAAATGAACTTTTTTGGTCCTTTACTTTTATTTATCAAACTACTTGGTCCTTTGGCGTTTAACCTGACGAAAAACGTTAATATCACTCATGTGCCGCTCACGAGACTCCATCAACAAATGACAAACTTGTCCCAACATAACTGTAGATCGATTACAGACTTAAGCATCGCAGCATCTTAAAGCAACCAGTCCCCACCCTTCTACTAGTTATTGCAGCCGGGTGCCTCATCCATCCATTGGGCAGGCAAATCGGTACTCATCAATTGGCGCCTTATGTGTGAACCTTTCTGGAAAACAAGCCTCTTGTTTCTTAAATGTTTCTACGCTCACATTAGGGTCGTCGACGCTACTAACAATAGCAACATACCAAAATCCAATCCAGTCGTGATGGAGGTCTTCGCCTAGACTGAGTTTTGCCTGTGGGAGTATGAGGCCAGCCAGGAAGCAACTAAAGGGCTTGCCGATCGGAAAATCAAGCTTCGATGATCAAATTTTGCATTATATTCTTAATTTTGGAAGAGGGTGCGTAGGCTCCTAGGCCGATTAAGAAAAACAAAGTAAATAAATAAATAAGAAGCCAAAAAAAAGAAAAGAAAAAGGGAGCTATATTGGATAACCAGGTAAGGTTGTTCGAGCATCCACCGTGAAATGTTGCCTGATACAAACTTAGAAGAGTCATGGATTAAGTATTGTACAAGTGATGTTAATCCTGGGTCTACAATTCCGTAAGTTCTTAAAGGAATAGTTCTGTGAGTAACATTCTTGAGCCAGGGCTTTTGCAGCAGAGCCTCCGTTATCTCAGATTTGAATAGTCCAGGAGATATTGAATTCACTCCGGTGTTAGGTGGTTAGGCCCTCCAAATACAGGCCCAGACCAAGGGAATTCAGGCCCAGGCCAGGGAAGGTCCATCGGGTCCTTGGCACAGTCCACACCATGACGGAAGAAAGAACGTCCGCCTAGAGCCGCTCCCCAACATGACGGGAATTGAAGGCTCTAGGCTGCTTAGATTTGGGGGACAAAGAATAAGCCTGGGCATATTTACCCAGCGGATTAGGGGAAGGACCGAATCCTCCTAGTTTTATAAGTAGCAGACTCTTTTTCACAAAAAGGTGGGACTAAATAATCTATTCTTAGTTTGAGACAGTTAAAGGTTCTAATACTCTGTTTTTCGATTTTTAACTTGAGCTTCGGAGTGCTAACGGGGATTTCCCCCCTCTGAGCTCTGTTTCCGTTTTAGGCGTACAAAGCGACTTTCCATTGGGCTAGTTCTAGCGAATAATGCATCATCAACTGGCATCGTCTGTGGGGACTCAATTGTTGGGTGGAGAATCAACTTTTGACCAACCTTGGGTCTCCGAATCAATAAATAAGTGTTATGATGTTTACTCCTCGAGAAGATCCGAGTGAAAGAAAGAGAGTTACCAGGAGTTTGTTCCAGGAAAGGGATCGAATGCCGGAGCTAGAAGAGCTGGCATTCGTAAGAAAAAAACATGTCTAAGTTCAGGGCATTCATGGAAGAGAAAAGAAGATTTTGAGGGAGAGGAAGAGCGCAAACGAAAGGGGAAGGCAAAGGAAAGAGAAGAGGGGGAGGGAAAGCGAAAGGAGGAGTCCCGAGGGTTATACTCGGGCTCGGGGCGAAGGCAAATGTCCGCCTCAAAAATATGTTTCTCCAGTAGGCCCAACAAGAATATGTCATGGTCAGGAGAGGAGGAAGCTGATTCTCCCTCCTGGAGAAGTGAATCTGCGGCACCGCGCTGAAGAAGCCAGGGGCGGGATAAAGAGCATTCTCAAGCATCGAGGAATCCTAGGGATGACACTCCCCAGTCAAGGTTCAGAGAAGTGGAGAAAGGAATGGGGGGAAGGCCAGTGAACCTACTGGGAAACTGGTTAGATGAGGTGGAAAGAATAATGGACAGGTGATTGAAGGGGGTGAAAACAATGGAAGATGCTGAGGATACCACACACCCATTCACAATGGATATCTGGACATGCCCGTTGCCATATAACTTCAAGGGCCTGTACCAACTCCCGGAGTTTGATGGAACCACGGACCCAAAGGATCACTGGATGAAGTGCATGGGGGCCATGGACATCGAGCGACTGACCGAGGCAAACTAGTGCATGATGATACACCAAACGTTTATTGAAGGGGCGTATAGCTGGTACACACACCTTGCAAGAAACTCGATCTCCTTTTTAGAGCAATTCAAGAGGAAGTTCATGACCAACTACATGGGCAACCATTTCATTGCTAAGCCAGTCTCTCATCTGATGACGATTGGGCAAGGAGAGGGGGAGTCGATCGAGAAATATGGCACAAGATTTAACTTGCAAGGGGCAAAATGCCCAGACAAGACAGAGTCAGATGTGCTTCAGGCTTTCATCCATAGAATCAGACACGGTGAGCTAAGCATGGACTTGCATCTACGACCACCCAAAGATTTTTGCACAGCTGTTATCCAAGCCAACACATTCTCAATCTCCAAGGAGCAAGAGACATAGAAAAGAGCCCGACAGTCACCGAACAACGGCGGTAAGAAGGGGGAGGGGATAGGGCGTGGGGCAAGCCGAGAAGAGACCGGTTTAGGAGAGGCTCCACTTCCCGCCCCAGTCGCACCTGGCGTACCCGCCCAAGGGGGTCCCGACCGTGTATACACCCTTAAGAGCATCAAGGACGGAGGTCATGTACAAGGCTTAAAGCCAGGGGTTTCTGACAGACACCTCACACTCGAAATGTTCTTACCCTAAGAAGGATCATTCAAAATACTGTGGCCACCACCGACCATCAGGACACAGTACTGAGAAATGTAGGGAATTGGTAGATGAAATAGAGAGGGCAGTCCAGAGCCGGGGGCCACGGGAATACGTGGATAAGACGGGATCAAAAAGCTCAGAGAAAGTTAATAAAGGAAAGACAGGAAGTGGTCAGGAGGCAGTAGCTTGCATCATAAATACAATATAGAGAGGACCAACGGGATGAGATTCGGGCAAACAGTGGAAGTTGAGTTCACGCTTCTCGCCACAATTAGGGGTCAAAAGAAAGGAAGGCAAAAAGCAGAGACCCTTGAGTTTTCGGAGAAGGATTTTCACAAAGGATCCGGAGGATACAACCCGATGGTGATATAAGTTGTAATCGCAAGTTTCATAGTGAGACGTACTTTCTTAGACACGGGGTGCTCGGTCAACATCCTCACCAAGGGGGTCTTCGAGGAGTGCAACCTTGACCAAAAGGACATCGATCTGGTGCGCACGTTGTTGGTAGGTTTTGGAAATTCGAAAGTAATTCCAATCGGCAAGGTAGGGACACCTATGACTATCATATCTGGGAATCGCGGAAGGACGAAGAATTTAGAGTTCGTCGTCATCAAGTCGCACCCATCCTACAATGTATTCTTGGGAAGGCCGGGTTTAAATCAGTTTCAGGCAGTAACCTCCACGGTCCACATGATCGTGAAATTCCCACACCTGATAGTGTGGCCTCGGTTCACTGTGATGTGCACACGGCCAAACAGTGCTATATGGCAGACCTTAAAAGGAAGGACATCTCGACAATGATGTTGATTAAGGACCTGGAGCACCTGAACTTCCAGGAGGAAAGAGTGATGAGACCCAGTTCTGAGGTCAAGGAAGTTTAATTGGGAGCAAATCCTTTGAAGACGATAAGGATAGGAGCGGGTTTGACCCTCGATTTAGAACAAAGAATGATGGGGTTGTTGAGGAAGTTTGAACAGGTATTTGCATGATCGGCAGACGATATACCCGGGATCCCGAGAGAGCTCGTTGAGCACTGCCTATTTATAGATCCTAACAGGAGGCCCGTGAGGCAGAAGAAAAGGAATTTTGTCACAGAACGGAGCCAAATCGTAGAAGCAGAGGTCGGGAAACTGCTGGAGGCTCGAATAATTAGAGAGGTGATAGGTGCCCTTTAGCTGCTAAATTTTAGAGCATATTTGTGTCAAATCTCACGGGTATGTGCAAGTTTTTGTAAGATAAATGCAGGTTTAGGAAGAAGAACAATTAGAGAGGGCAGGATGCAAAAGAGAATGAAAAGGGCTCAATAGCCCAAAGAAGCAATGAAGGGAGGCATTATTCATGTCATGCATGCAAAAGGAGCAAGTGGGCCAAAGTTGAAGGAGCCCAATTACAATGAGCAAGTCCAGCCCGCAAAGAGCAATTAGAATGGAATCTGGATTCTTTTATTATCAGCATGAATGCTGCGCATGGAAGTGTTTCCTAATATATTTCCTTCTTTGTTTTGGAGATTAATTTTTAGTAGTATCCTACATGGACAAGAGTTTTAGTAGTTTACTATTTTTGAATAAGTTTCTACTCTCCATTCTACACCTATTTATAGGGATAGAAGGGAGAGGAGAGAAAAAACGTTCATGGGAAGTAGAATATTATTCCATATTTTCATAGCCAGTACAAAAGAAATAGCTGTAGGTTTCGTTTACTGCAATTTGGAGAATTTCTGCCAGCAGAGGTCCCGTTTGCCCAAACGGGTGGTCGCATACTCTGAGATTATTTTCAGATCGTGAATCAAGTATTTCTTTCTTATTTATTTTATTCTTTTCAACTATTTTCAGTATGAATCATATAATAATTATGTGGGTAGTTAGTTTGATTATGAGTAGCTAAACTATTTATTCCGGCATAATGTAATAGCAATTAGTCCGGGCATGTTATGAAACCGAATTGTTCTTAAATTAAATTGCATGTGTTCCTTGTTATTCTCTGCTTAGAACGCTGATTACTGATATTTAATTAAGCTTGATCACCTTAGTTGAATTAGGTAGAGCCAATTAATTTCCAGTTAAATAACATAATATTTATTGGGAAAGATTAATTAGTGGTAAAGTTACCTTCAGGTAATAGAGAATAAGGAATTAGTAATTCTTAGATGTTAATTCAATAAGAATAACTAAAATCGGGTCTCCCTAAATCTTAAGGCTGTTAACTTGGTTAATAGGTGTCGATGCCTTACGACATGTTCCTTGTTAATTAGAGTAGCAATTATGTGTGTGCGGATTCACGGTAATTGTCGATAAAGTAAGGGGAGATTGGGTTATGTCTGTGCGGATTCACGGTAATCTATAACTGATTGATGACATGCTATTTAATATATCATTGAGTTGATGATTAACATGCACGTGATTATTGTGATTTACATATTGCTGGAATACTTAATTACATTGATTAAACTCTATTTTTTGCTTTAAGTTGTTATTTAGTTTTCACTACTATTTTACAAAGTCTCTCTGAGCACAAAAGGTGGTTGCAAACCAAACTGTTTGGGATTTAATAAGGTTTTGTGATTTTAAGCAGTCCGTTCCCTGTGGGATCGACCCTGTCATCATTGTGCTACTTATAGCTATTGTTTGCAGGTTTATACAGTACTTTTACTGTATTTAATAGGGCTAACGACGGTCCTATCAAGAGGTCACATACCCACAGTGGTTGGCAAACCCGGTCTTAGTTAAGAAGTCAGATGAGACCTGGAGAATGTGTGTGGACTTCACGGACTTAAATAAGGCTTGCCCAAAGGACTTGTTTCTGGTGCCAAGGATAGACGTGTTAGTCGATTCCATTGCGAGGTTTCGTTTTGTATGCTTCCTCGACACTTACAAGGATGCTGCCAATAATTTTCCTTTATAAGGAGGATGAGGAAAAAAACCTCTTTCATCACAGAGAAAGGGACCTACTGAAACACGACGGTGCCTTTTGGACTGAAGAACGCGGGAGCCAGATACCATCGCTTGGTCAAAAAAATCTTTAAGCGTCAGCTGGGCAGGGTCATGGAGGCGTATATTGATAATATGCTCATGAAAAGAAAAAATGAGGAAGCCTTGTTGAACGACCCCGGGAGGTTCTGGAGATCCTTATGGCAATGAGGATGAGGTTGAATCCGGCTAAGTGTGTCTTTGGAGCATCCTCGGAAAAATTTTAGGTTACATGGTCTCGGAAGCCTGAGAAGGTTCAAGCCATGATGGAAATGAAACCGCCTCAAACAGCTAAGGAAGTGCAAAGGCTGATGGGGAGATTAGTAGCGCTAAATCGTTTTTTGGCATGGTCAGCAGAAAGAGCACTACCATTATTAAAAAAGGCTAATAAATTCTATTGGGGCGAAGAGTGTGAGAGGGCATTTGAAAAGTTGAAAGAGTATTCTCGGAGCTCCCGCAACTATGCATGCCCCTCCCGGGGGAAGAATTATGTGTGTATGTGGCCACCACAGACTTGGCTGTAAGCATGGTGCTTTTCAAGGAGGAAGGGAGATTGCAGCGGCCTGTGTATTTCTTGAGTAAGGTTTTGCAGCCGGCTGAAGAACTTATGCACCCATCTAGAAGCTCACTTTAGCTTTGGTCCAGGGGATCGGGAGGTTAAGGCTTTACTTTGAGTCACACCTGGTCATAGTTTACTGGGACACCAGCCTTAGGCTTATCATGACAAAGCCAGGTAGTTCGGGTAGGCTCATCAAATGGGCAATTGAACTAGGGGAGTTTGAGATAAGCTTCAAGCCTAGGACGGTGGTCAAAGGACAGGTGTTGACAAACGTCATTGTGGAATGGTTGAAGGCTGATGGAGCCCAGGGAGAGGCAATGGCAGAATAAGACCAGGGAAAGATATCCTTGGGGAAAATGCCCATAAAGTGTGGACGTTGTTTGTAGATGGAGCGTCGGGAAAAATAGGGACGGGGGCTGGGTTGATCCTCACCCACCCTAGTGGGGAGAATTACACGTATGCGCTACGTTTTGACTTTCCGGCAACAAATAATGAGGTGGAATATGAAGCTATGATGCCAGGCCTAGAGCTAGCCCGGCGAATGGGAGTCGGAGCCCTGAAGGTATGCTCAGACTCTCAGCTGGTGGTCAAGTAAGTGCTTGGGGAGTACGAAACAAAGCATCTAGAAATGAAAAAGTATGCGGAATTAGTGCAATGGATGCTAGAGTCTTTCCTGGAATGGGAGATAGAGCGTATACCAAGGAATAGAAATTCAAATGCAGATGCTTTGTCAAAATTAGCATCGTTAATTTTTTCCCACTTGACCAAGCCAGTCATGGTAGAGAAGGTGGGGCAAAGGAGCACGGCCCGACAAGAGATAATGGAGATTGTGGTTGAAGAAGACTGAAGGACCCCGATTAGGGCGTTCCTCTTAGATGAGACACTCCCGGAGTCTCGGAGAGAAGCCCAGCGCTTGAGACTCAAAACGCAACAGTACAAGATGCTAGGCGCTGATTTGTATCGGCGGTCATGGTCGGTCCCTCTATTGCTCTGCGTGGGACCAGAAAGATCTGAGGCTTTGTTGAAAGAGATTCACCAAGGGCTATGTAAGGGCCACTTAGGCGCCATGAGCCTCACCCAGAAAGCCATGACCGCAGGATTTTACTGGCCGACCATGTTCAAGGACGCAGGAGCCTTAGTCAGACACTGTCAACAATGCCAGATGTATGCGCCTCTTGTCCACTCCCCGGCCACAGAAATGACGGGGATAGTATCCGCATTGGCTTTTGAAGTATGGACATTGACATACTCGGGCCCTTCCCAAGGGCAAGGGGAAGGGGAGGGGGGGGGGGGGGAGTCCAATTCTTGGTAGCGGCAATTGACTACTTCTCGAAATGGATAGAGGTGAAGGCTATGGCGAGAATCCTGAGTTCTAAGGTTGCACGCTTCCTCATGACCAATATTGTGTATCGTTTTAGTATTCCAAGAATGGTGATCTCAGACAATGGCCGCCAATTCTGGGCAGAATTTGCGAACACTTGCATTCGCCTGGGAGTCCAGCAACGGTTTACGTCGGTAGCACACCTCCAGGCTAACGGGTAAGTGAAACTAACGAATAGGACTATTCTTCACGAGCTGAAGCGAAGGCTAGAAGAAGCAGACGGAGTCGGGTGAGGAAGATGGTTAGAGGGGTTCTAGCTGTGTTTTGGGCTTACAGGACAACCCCACAGACAGCGACGGGTGAAACTCCTTTCGGGTTAATATATAGAGCAGAGGCGGTGATTCCCCCGGAGATCACCGGACTGTCGGCCCGAGTGCTGCAATTCGATCAACAGGAGAATGAAGCCCGGCTGAGAATGGATCTGGATCTGGCTGAGGAAAAGAGGGACATGTCCTACCTCCTACAAGCAAAGTACAAGCAGAGTGTCAAGAAAAACTATTACCAAAAGGTCAAGGCGCGGGCTTACCAAGTGGGGGACCTGGTGCTCCAAAAGAACGTAATCAGTAAGGCCCAACCTGGGGAGAAGCTCTCCTCAAATTGGGAAGGACCTTATCAGGTCATAGAGGCACGAGACACGGGAAGTTTTCGCTTGGCGACAATGGTCGATGCAGAAGTGGTGGGGACTTCGAGTGCAGACAACATCAGAAAGTTTTATACATAAGGCAGTTAAGGACATTCGATCTATGAGATCTGAAGGATTTTAAGAAGGAGCATAAAGTAAGAGGCATGACTCTTGTAACCGGATGCCTGAGTAGTTAAGTAAGGGTATATAGATCCGGTTTCTTGGTTGTAAGCTTTCCCGAGGACATGAAGAGTATTTAAGTTAGGAGGTGATCTTTTGTCTTTTGTAAGCTCCGAAATTGGGGCAGCAGGGGTGTTGGATGTACCCGAGAGCGAATACACCCTGGCTCGTCTTTTGTAAGCTTTCCCGAGGACCGGGCTTATTTTCTGAATGCACATGTATATGTTTTGAAAGTATTAATGGCAACTAATGTTAGGGGGAAATTTTTCTCACCATAATTTTAGTAGGAGTCAATTTTAGCAAGTGATTTTATGGAGAATGTCTCTCGAGGAGGTAAATGAATAACAAGCATAATTACAATAAGCGCATACGTGAAATAAAGAAAAATGGTTTCATTAAGAACAATAGCATCAAGTGCATCACAAAAAAAAAATAAAAATAAAAAAAGAAGTGAGTATCACTAAATTGAGTATCACTCCGGGGCATTGTTATCATCTTCAGAACCAAATTGATCTTCGTAGGATCCTTCCAAGTCAGTCGGCGCACTGAAGGCTTCTAAGTCGAGGCAGTAGGTGGGTAGTTGGAAGAAGCAGGGACGGGGGGAGGCACCCTCAACCCAAAATCACGAGCTATCTGGTTAACCTTGGCAGTGGCTAGGGCCCAGTTCCCATCCGGGAGTCAATAGTGGTCGCACTTGGGTTGGCGATTAGGGGTGGAAAGGTCCATACCCCTCATCAATGAGTAGGCTCAGGTGAACCCCACCATTTGCCCGAACCCGACAGAGTCGGTAAAAAACTGTAGCATTTGGGGAGATTTCACGAAATCGCCTACGACAGTTTGGTTTTGCCTAGCACAAGATCACGCTCCCAGATTACCTCTGCCAGGGTGCTCTCGGCCTTCTCCCAGGCTTCCTCAGTTTTAGCAAGGGCATTCTCAGCTTTAGCCCGAAGATCCTCAACGGCGGCCTTTTCAGCTTCGGTATTTTTCCGCTTCATCTTCGAGGAGTCTCGGGACTTTAGGGCCTTCTTCAGCTCCTTCTTTAGAGACTTGCGGGTAGTTTCGAAGGTTTGGAGAGCGTCCTCGGCCTTCTTCTTCTTTGCAAAGGCATTTTTCTCATTTTCTAAGGCCTTCTCCTCTGGCTCTAAGGCTTCTTTCTTTTCCTTTAAGGCGTGCCTTCTCCCCTCTACCTCTCATGATGTGTGTCATAGAAGCGGACGACAGTGCTTGGACGTGGCAATCACTCTGTGCCCTAGCCTTTTCGCCAAGAATAAGCTGTTCGGTAAGTATCAGTTTTTGGCCCCTTAGTGCCTCGACCTGGGTCTGTAGATTTGTTTCGCTGGTTTCCAGACTTTGAGTGTAGGAGTCGAAAGCCAGTAACTATCGGGAAACTCCCGTAGCATACTCGCCAACCTAAAGAAGTAGTACAAAGGAAAGGGGAATTGGAACATAAAAATCAGTGGATGTAGATAAAGGAAAAGAGAAGAACGACTTACAATTTTTTGGTGGTCAGTAAGGTTGGTCTCCACATCTTGCAGTTGTTTTGACAGTCTCCGCGAAGTTTTGGATGGTTTGGAGGCTATCCCGAACGTCCCCAATCTCAATACGGCAGGCATCCTGAGCCTTCATTTCCCAGGGATGGCCCGGCTAAGTTTCATTAGGGGTAGAGTGTCGCAGGCGAGCTGCAGGTAGCTGGCCGCGGGACGAAGATCTAGCAGGGGCCGAGGGGAGGCTAATGCTTTTTGGGGTACAGAATCAAGAGAAGTTCTCATGAGGAAGGGTCAAGTTGGCCCCAGTGGTGCTCACTGTTGAGAAGCTGGGGCGGCAAAGCCCTAAGGCCAACCTCCAAGTGAGGCTCGGTGACCCTTTGGCGGTAGGCAGAGGATGGGGAAAGATCCAAGGCCTCCCCACTTAAGGAGCTACTTGATGATGCAGCACCATCAGCCCTGCCATCGATAGGATCCTGGGCGGGACTTTCAGCAAATGCCACATCTCCTGTCGCCATAGTAAGTTCATAAAGTTTAGGGGAGACCCTCTAGGACTATGCGTGGCTGTCCCCTCAGGACCACCGGACCTCTCGGGGGTTGTAAAGTCAGGAGATGGGGGAACGGAGAGGAATTCTATAGAGTCATTCACAGCCTTCCGACTCCTCTCATTGCAGGCGGTAATGTTGGGCGAACAAGAGGATGGGTGATCACCGGCATCTACCTGACTTTGGGCGGGGGCTATCTGGAGGGAACCACCCTCGGACGGAACAACTTCGGAAGAAGTGGGGTCAGCAGCTGGAGTTTCTCGGGAAACGATCTCCTGGGCCAAGTTCTGGCTCATCTTGAGCGTGGTTGCAAGGGGTATGAAGACAGGCGGGTTTGGAGGCGGTGCTTCCTTAGTAGTGGCGACTTTCTTTCGGAAGGGGCGGGGGCCAGGAGGACCCCCAGGTTTTTTCCTCTTTGCCCCGAGAGCTGGAAGCGGAGGAGACCAGGGGAAAACGGGGGGAGCTTCCAACATGGGAGGGGCAGTAAGTGAAATGCTCTTTATATCAATCCCTTGGGCAAGGATAGCCAAGGCGGCATTATTGGCGGTATCCCAGAAGGTGTCTGCAAGAAGTACCTTTCATAAATAATAATAATAATAATAATAAGAAAACAACACCGGGGATGAAGGAGCAATGCAGGACAACACAGACATTTCCCGACAATCTTAGCGGCCTTGCTCCACCCGACCCATTTCAAGTCCTCTTCTGGGGGGTTTTCATGATTATTAACAGGCCTCCCTACTTCGTAAAGATATTGACACCAGAGATCTGTCGTAGGGGAGCAGGCAGGCACGAGGAGTCGGGCGGCGGACTCATTCCAAAAAATGGGTAGCCACGAGTCCTCCGAAGAGACGAAGAAGAATATCTACTTCCAATCGTAGATTCTGCTTGGTAAGCGGGACACAACCTGAACCCGCCACCAGGTGGCTGGCGGCGAGCAACGGTGTACCAGCCTCCCGCCAAAGCGTTGAGGGAAAAATATTCTAGAAAAAGAGCGATAGTTGGGCATACAAAGA
Organism: Leptodermis oblonga; assembly: GCA_016801395.1. Lineage (NCBI taxonomy): Eukaryota > Viridiplantae > Streptophyta > Magnoliopsida > Gentianales > Rubiaceae > Leptodermis > Leptodermis oblonga. Next base: position 19,480,100 of record CM028750.1, on the reverse strand, counting down.
GGTCCTGGTACATAGCGCAGAACCTGAGGATGTTGCAAATTGAATTGGGAGGGAGCTGAGCTATACCAATCGACCAGTACTCCAAAAGCTCAACCAGGAAGAGAGGGGCGGGGAACCTCAGCCCGCTGCTAAGCTGTTTAGTGTAAACGGCGACTAGCCCGTCGCCCGGGGTGCAAGCACGATCTTCGCCCTTAGGAACCACAAGTCTAAGTTTAAGGGGGATGTGGAATTTTGCCCTAAGGCCTGGCATATCTGAGTCTTTAAGGCTGGAAGCGATGTCAGCCGCTGTCTGGGGAGGGGGTACCCGTCTTTTTCTGGGATTTTGGAGTGCGAGGAGGGTGTTTAGCCTTAGAGGGCCCTGCCGAAGCGACCTCTACCGGAGGAGAGCTTAGATGGGCGGGAAGCTGACTCCGATCAAAGCTTTGGGCGGAAGAGGAAAAGTGGGTCGAGGAGGCGGAATAGAGGGAGAAGAGAAAACATCTATAGACTTACTGGCATCCATGGAGAAGTGATAGGGATAGGAAGTGACCGGCGTAGGAGGATAGGCGATCGGAAAACTTGTGCGCATGATTAAGAAGTTTAGTAAAGGGAAATCTGATAGTTGAGGGAACAAATGAGGAAAAATTACCTACCTTATAGAAGAAAAAGAAAGGGAGGGAAGGGGGGGGGGGGGGGGAAGGGGGTCTGCCTCAGAAAAGACAGAACGACACTAGGCAAAGGATGGCGGCGACAGCGTCGAAAGATTGGGGAAACAGGGATGATGAAGTGACAATCGAAAAGACGGGGGAAATGCCTTTTAAGCCAAATAGAAGGAACATAAAGAGGGGGGGGGGAAGAATCGAGGAGTCACCCCGGTAAGCTGGGCTTTTTAGCAAGACTATGAATTGGCAAGCCCGGCCTTAAAGCCACTAGCCATCAAGCCCAGGGCTTTGGGGGGGGGGGGGGGGGGGGGGGGCTGGTTGGTGTGTAAGGTTTGGGCCGACACAAGGGCCAGGTGGTTAGGCCCTCCAAATACAGGCCTAGACCAAGGGAATTCAGGCCCACGCCAGGGAAAGGATCCAATGGACTAGGACCATTGGGTCCTTGGCACAGTCCACACCGTGACGGTAGAAGGGACGTCCACCTAGAGCCGCTCCCTGACATGACGGGAACTTGAGGCTCTAGGCTGCTTAGACCTGGGGGGCAAAGAACAAGCCTGGGTGTACTTACCCAACGGATTAGGGGAAGGACCGGATCATCCTAGTTCTATAAATAGCACTCTTCTTCTCAAAAAGGTGGGACAAAATAATCTATTCTTAGTCTGAGACAGTTAAAGGTTCTAGTACTCTGTTTTTCGGTTTCTAACTTGAGTTTCGGAGTGCTAACGGGGATTTCCCCCTCCGAGCTCTGTTTCCGTTTTAGGCGTACGAAGCGACTTTCCATTGGGCTAGGTCCGGGGGGAATAGTGCATCATCACACTCTTATCTTGTTTTCTCCCAACTCTATCGCCACAACCTGCAAGCACCCATGAACAATTTAAGTATGCAGTGGCTGGTGCTATTCACTTGATAATGACAAGTCTTAATTCAGAAAATGCAACTCGGAAAGATAACTAAACCACACTTAAAAGAAAGAATATATATAAATGAAATAAATTGTGTCAAATTATCAATTTTAGATGTTGTACCTTAACATTCAAAAAGAGTTGTACAAGTGTAAAAGTTGACTTCTGTAACGGAACAGAGAGAGTATTACCTTTCACATTGTGTTAACTGCAACCTTTGAAGAAGCATATGCAAAACTTCCGCAGGTCTGTCCACTATTAAGTCCAGTAATGGAAGATATAAAGATAACACATTGCTTCACGCATGCGATTGCATACATACTTTGATACCAACCAATTACCAGTAATATTGATTTTGACGGTACTATTCCATTCTTCCTCAGACAAATCCAATGATGAGTGTACACTACCTGCAATTGCATCCCACATTAACACAATAAGAAAGAATATGGAATTTGACCGAGTAACAACCAACTTTTTGAAGGAATATGGAAATGTTGTACTTACCCGTTTTATTAGAAGAGTCCACTTTGTTTGGAAACATGATATAAATCATGATTTGGATCTCATTTTCATTTTATGGTAATTTTTCATAATTTTCAATACACCTTTTTATATTTTTAATACATTTTTTAATATTTTCAATACACATTTTTGCATTCCCAATGCAACTTTAATATTTTAAAATGAAAATGAGATCTAGATCATGTTTCCTAACAAAGCCTAGAAATAGTATTACAAAGTTGACTATTGTAATTAAACATAGGAAGTATAATGGGTCAAAAAGGCATCTACTGCATTCATAAGTGAACTTTAGAACTTCCCGAAACTGCATGTGCACATAACGTGGGCAATCGATAGGATTTGTGTCAACTCTAACTCTGAGATCTTTTGTTTACCTTACACCTCTCTCGCTATTCAATGAAATAAGATGGTATTCGATCTATAGTACTTAAATTCTACAGGATGAATTACAAAATAGTACTTAAATTCTACAGGATGAATTACAAACGGTCTTAGAAACGAAATTCGTCCAATTTTAATGTCCAAGGCACTTGAAATATATATACACTGTGCGCATAAACAAACGGAAAAAAATAAATACCTCGAACCCCAGCGTTATTGATGAGAGTATCTATGCGCCCAAATGCCTCCCAAGCTTTCTTAACAACAGCTTCGATGGCTGGTCCATTGGAGCAGAGGTCAAGCTCGACTGCGATGGCTTTTAGCTGACTGGAGGAGTAACTCTCCGATGCGGAACCCAGTTGGTTGATCCGATCGCAAAGGGCTCTGCGTCTATCGACTATGCGAGCTACGACTATGATCTTACACCCGGCTTTGGCCAAGTCGAGACAGAATTCCACTCCGAGCCCCGAAGAGGCGCCGGTGACCATTACGATTTTGCCACTCACCTCGTGCCATGGCTCAAGCTGGGTTGCCATGCTTGCTGCTTGCGATTTCAGCGTTTCTGAGAGTCACACAGCGGTTTTTAAATACCGAAAGAAATGAGTGCGCTGTGTTTTAGGCATTGCTGAAGGAAAAGAGAAGACTTTGAGGCAATTAATGAAGCAGATCTTTCTCCGAAATCTTCAGAGAATGGCTTGACAGCAAGACTTTGAAACCTTGAGAAGCGACGAATCCATTAAAGAACTTTGATATCTTTCTCCGAAGTCTCGTGTTTGATTTAATTAAAAATCATAAAAATGTACCTTTAATCCCTTTTCTATTGCTTAGTTCATAATATTTTTTCTTGTATTTTTTCAGTATTCATGTGTTTGGCCATGAAGAGGAAAATGAGGAGTTGGGGTATGCCTCCTCAATTCATTTTAAATTATTGCTTAATTACTGTTTGCCCAATGTATTTTTGAGTTAGTGTTGACTTTGTCTCCCTTAATTTTAAAATGCATTGTTCACCCCTGTGATGTAAATATTCATCATTAAATGACAAAATTTTCTTTTAAGTTTCATCTCATGATAAATATACGTACTAGATTTGAAAGAGAATTAAGTTTAATTTAATTTTAAAATGTATACTTTCTCTCTGTTGGAACTCATGGAGGGGCCATAGCCCATGAACTGCCAGCACAGGAGAAAATATTGGCTGGTTAATAAATACCACGTCATCGCCGACGTGGTGGTTAATAACCCATTCATTTATTGACATGTGGATTTATTTTTTGACTAAATTTTATTCTTACATTGAATGAATAAATATTATTACTGGTTGTCTGCTACTGTAATTATTTTCTATCCTTATTCTCAAGGTAGAATTACACAAGCTCGCTCTCTCTCTCTCCAAACTCTCCTCACAATCATGCAAAACACATTCTCAAATCTGTAGCTTCAAAAATCCAAAAATCCAACAAATTCTTCAATTAGATTTTTCAAAATCCCTTCTACGGTAAAGCAGATTCTCTATCTCTCCATTGATTCAATTCTCTACTACACCCTTCAAAAGAATCTTCAAATATATGATTTTCGAGCCCAATCTCGTTTAGTAAATTTTCATGGGCGTGGAAAAGATTTGGACGCTTCATACGATGGGTTTAGAGGGCGAAGAAGATCCAACATAAAGGAAGGCCCGGCTGCCTCCGACTGACCTCCCATGGGCATCGTTTGAGGAAAGACAGGCACATCAGCCTTTTTGTGGAGGATGATTTGTACCTGCAGACCGATAAGAATTTATCGCATAAGGTTTGGAATATCATCAATTGACACAATGAAGAAGGCTACCTTACATTGTTTGGTTCCTTATCTTGGTGGAGCTCAGAAGGCTCCACATTTGTAGTTCACTTCTACAGAACCTAGGAACATTCCAAGAAGAAACCAACATTCTAGGAAGAGTTTATAGGCATTCTAGCGTCCAAGTTCATAGCAATGCTTCTCCACATTGCAAGTTCTCAATTCACTACAAGAAAAGTGACCTATTGCGACATATTTACATGCGGCATTACATGTAGGTGTCGGGAATATACAACACTTACGCATTTGTGTCTTATATTTGTGACATCTTTGCGTCATTTGGTTATTGCATCGCAATTTTGTGACATAGATTCGACATCCTTTTTTTTGTCTCAAAATTGTGACAATTTATTTGCTACACTTGAATTAAATGTCGCAGTTAGACAACACAATTATAATTGTGCAGCAAAATCGTGGCTTAATTGCGTCATATTATTAGCATGTCACAAATTAGCAGCATAATTTGAGTCATTTTAATTATTGCATCACACTTTTGTGACATAGATTCGACATCCTTTTTTTTGTTTCAAAATTGTGACAATTTATTTGCTACACTTGAATTAAATGTCGCAGTTAGACAACACAATTATAATTGTGCCACAAAATCGTGGCTTAATTGCGTCATATTAATAGCATGTCACAAATTAGCGGCATAATTTGAGTCATTTTAATTATTGCATCACACTTTTGTGACATAGATTCAACACTTATTTGTTTGTCTCAAAATTGCGACAATTTGCTTATGCGACATTACATTAAGTGTCGTAAATATACCACATTTATGCATTTGTGACATATATTTCTGACATTATTGCGTTATTTAATTATTGCATCATAATTTTGTGACATAGATGTGACACTAAATAGACGTGCCTTATAATTACGATAGTTTTTTCGCAACACTTCATAAAATGCCAAAATTATACTGTACAATTATAAATTTGTTGTAAAATTAAGGCACAATTACGTCATATTATTGGCATGCCACAAATTGGTGGCATAATTGCGTCATTTTAATTTAATGACAGAACAACATCTGAATCCAAAAAGGGAAAAAATTAGTAAAAATAAAATTAAATGAAAGCGGAGCAAATATCATCATCATCAATGAACACTAACTTTAGTTCTTTGAAAATTTAGAACAAAAAGCAAACGAGGATCTTCATAAACAAGATGCATTCAAAACAAAAACAAGTACCTTGAAAAATAAGATGCAACTAAGCTAAGCACTCTTTTTTTTTTGAGGAAAGGTAAATGATTTCATTCCCCGAAAAATACCGGGTCAAACCCGCGAGATCACAATACAACAGTTCAATAATACATCAAAATAGGGGCATACCCCTAATCAAACACATTACATTCAAGGTTAGCCTCACTAGCTACAAAGGAGCTAACAAAGACTATGTTTCAACAGTTAGAAGGAATCCTCTAACAAAGTTCATCCAAGGTTCAGCAACAGTATAGCAAGCTAATATTCATCATTCTCCAAATCTTCAAATTTTCCAGCAAACTAATGTCTTAAAAATAGCACAAAATACCCGAATTTTCAACACCTAGTTCAGCCAAGGAAAGCACGAAGCTCACTCCAACAAAACCAGCCATCAAAAATACAGCACTTCCCACAAATTTCCATCATTCTCCGACAAACCTGCAAATCTTCAAATTTTCCAGCAGCTAATGTCTTCAAAACAACACAAAATACCCAAATTTTCTACACCTAGTTCAGCCAAGGAAAGCACAAAGCTCACTTCAACAAAACCAGCTATAAAAATTCAGCACTTCCCTCAAATTTCCACATCCTGGATCAGCCAAGGATAGTACACAGCCTACTCCAACAGATCCAGCACTCATAATTTCCAGAAATCAAAAATAATTTCCATTAATACCAAATCCAGCATCATCCAATCCAGATTTCAGCACACAGAGATTCCACACTTAAGTTTCCAGAAAATTTCAGCAACTTAACCCATCCTTAAGAACTGAAAATTACCAGAAACAGAAATTCGAAATCCAGCACACAAATCCAGATTGCAAAACAATTCAGCTCAGAAAATTTCAGCACATAATTTCCAGAAAAAAAATCAGCACGAACCCAAAATTCTCAGCACCAAACAGCTGCATCAATTCTCCCAATTTGAAGCCGAAACAGGAACAGCCCCAAGAGCAATACTAAGTCTCAATTGCCAACAAGATCAAATGCAGTGAAAGTTTCATGAAATTAAACACCATGCTAGGCAAAACAGGTATCCCGAAATTCCAGTAGCAACACACTCTAAATTCCGTTACCCAACCCATCCATGATGCTAATTTTACACAAATTCCAGCAGCACCGTCACCCTTCAGAGCTAATTTTAACCAATACAACCATAAGACCCATCCCTAAACCAGCCCAAGATTACCAAATTCATAAAACCGACAGCACTAGCACAGTAGAATTCACAACAAACCAACATCATACCGAGCAAAAGGGGGTATCCCAGAATTCATACCATTAGAATTCCGTTACCCAACCCATCTATGACACCACTTTAGAGAAAATCTAGCAGTACCATTACCATCGATGAGACCATTTAGAACACATTCAGAACAGAATTCCAGCAACATATTATCATGCTACAATCTCCCAAAATCCAGAACAGAATTCCAGCAACATTAATTACCAAAATTCCAGAACTTCAAAACAGAGTTCCAGCAATTCCAGTCCACTCCAAAACAGAAGGAGCAAGGCAAAAATTACCAAAATTCCAGCACAGTCAAATAATTTCCAGTCCAGAAACAAACATGTAATTGTCCAGAAAAAGGGAGTTCTAAATCCAGAAAAATCACATCAAGTCCAAACTAAAAATTACATAAACAATTGGAAATGAAGTACCGAATGTATGAGCAAAAATTTTGACGGCCACAGTACCTCAGACCCGACCCCCAGTGAGCCACCACAACGCCAATAATGGCTTCTTCAATCCAGACACAGAAAAAGCCCCAAGTCGGAACTCACAATCAAATGGAACCCCAACCTTCAGCTTCACCGTCGACCCTCGAATTGAAGCAGTTCGGCGGCGCCGTGAGTCCACCATAATTTCCCAGATAAGAAGATGAACACCCAAAACCCAGCACGAACTCCACCTTGTCGGAAGTTCAACCCGCAGCCCGGAGCCATTCCCCTCTGAAATCCGGTAAAGTCCCAAGTCGGCAGTGACCCAAAATCAAAAAAGCATCACCTTTATCCAGATTTGGACATCCGAGGTTCATTCCGGCAACACGTCAAAGGTGCTTCCGACCTTCATCAGATTTCCGCATTCACGGCGGAGCAGCAGCTCTTCGATGGATTTCAACCCACGAACGCACTTCGGCAGTTCTCAGTTAATCCCACCAGAATGAAAAGACACTGACTCCCCCCATTTAGAAAACCCAATAGCGGAAGAACCTACAGAGTTGCTAGATTGAACCAAGCGCTCAATATTGAAGACCCCGTGGAAGTAGAAATTCAGAAAAAAGAATCACCTTTTTCGTCTTTTACCCCCAACCAGTCGCAATAGTTCAATAATCTCACATTTAATTTCAAACCCAAAGAATTGGTGAAAATCCTTTGGCTAATTTCAGTTTTTGATTAAATGAAATCTGAAAACTCCAGATTTCACAAAACCAAAATTTTCCAAAAATAATTAACCCTTACCCGATTAAACCCCCTAAATCCTATGAAAACAATTTTAAGACACCATTAAGTGCTCAAAATTGCTTCAATCGAACATAGAGGAGTAGATCGGTGAAGAAAGAACTCAAGAGCAGCCATGAACGGGCACAAGGAGTTTTCCTAGGGAAAACTCCAGGCGAGAGCATCTCTCTCTAACCCTGCTCAGTACTCTCAAGTCTCACGTTAAGCTAAGCACTCTTCCAAGGCAGAAAAGTTGTCTTTGTCCCATACTCCAATTCTCACCTTCATCACTCACTGCGCCAACAAATAGTTAAACAGATATTATTATATATGTTTGGTACTCCCTCGATTCCATTATAAGAGTTCACTTAATACTGTAAACCGAGGGAGTACAATTTTCTTGATGATATTTCTCCTCTTGATTCCCATATATTGACTCACCTGAAGAATCCAACAAGTCTGGAAGCCTTCTGACAATGCCCTTCAATTGGCACTTCTCTAGAGCCTGCAGTTTTGGAAAAAAAAATGAATTCTAAGCTCTTTAAGTATCAACTGTTATTGAGAATGTCATGTTCAGAAGCTTCACCTTCCATGTATCTTCATCTGTATAAAGGCCTGAGGAATCCAGATTTGTTCTAATGCTGCCCCTAAAAAGAGTTGGTTCTTGAGGGATAATGCTCAGCTTCAACCGTAAATCCTTAAGACCAATGGAGCATATGTTGATCCCATCTATGATAATCTGCCCACTGTCAGGCTCCACAAGGCTAAACAAAGCACTAATCAGTGTAGTTTTGCCACTTCCAGTCCTTCCAACAACTCCTACCCATGTCCCTTCTCTGAAAGTGCAGGTGATTCCTCTCAGAATAATTGGAGAATTCGGGCGGTACCTACTCTGCATAAAATTTTGGTTCCATTAGGCGGTACACTCACTTCAGATCACATGTACCATAACTTTAGCACACGTGTATTTTAAAGGCAAAATTATAAATGAACGTTAAAAGATACGTGTCTTGAAGTTCTCACCTTTAAATTAAGGAACTCTATCCTACCCTTGGAAGGCCATGAAGAGGGTGGTCTATTGCCTTCCACAACTGCTGGAGGCTCTGATTCTATACATATGAATTGTTGAATCCTCTCTACGGAGATCATGGAGTTCGCTAAGTTACTGTATCCTCGAGAAAAGTTTACTTGACTGAAGGTGAGAGCGAAAGCATAAGTGAGAGATAGCCCCACGAGCCCTGAAAATGTCTCGCTTTGATCAACTATACTTGATGATATGATTGAATTCACAGATGCATTTACCTGGAGCTACATAATTATGTGGATGTAATATTAGCAGAGAAGCAGCTGCAAATAAGGTGAGATTCTGAAGCATTTCTGTTCTCAGAACAAACCACTCCATAGCTGCATTAGAGGCTAGGAAAACTTTTGCATCTGTGTCAACAAGCTTAAGGTAGTTCTGAAAGGAAGAATCTGACATATTAAATGCTCTAATGGTGGCAGCTCCAAGCGCGGTTTCGGATGCATAACTCATAATGGGAGCTTTTGTGGTTCCATTTATTCTCACTAGCTCCTGTGCCGAGGTTTGATAGTATCCCTTCAAATCATCAGAAAGTATCAGAATATTGATGCTGATGAAGAAAAGCAAAGTACCTAATCAAAAATCTTTGAGTTTACCTGAACATATTTTGAGGCTATTGTAGCAAATAGTCCCACAACAAGAACTTGCCAAGTTACTGAGGCCATGATACCAATTGTTGCAACAATGTCAATCACAGTAAAAACTACTACGAAAACTAAGGCGAAAGGAATCTCCATGTCTAGCACACTAAAATCGGAGGAAGCCTGGAGCAACATTTGCATAACTCAGTCAACACTTGGAAATTAAGGAAACTCAAGATGGAAATGGAGGAAATGTATATGTCTTACTCTTGCCAAGATCCTACCAACTGGAGTAGTGTCAAAGAAGGCCATTGGAGCATTGAATATAGAGTTTGTGAAAGCAGAGAAAAACGCCTTAGAAGCTCTCAACCCGAGAAGCGTAACACACAGAGATCTCAGATGGATGAAAGGGATACTGAGCAATCAAATGAGAGTGTAAATGGAAACTGTGGTGACATCACTGATTTTAGGTGATTGAATGGCAAGTGCTAGCCAATAAATTGCAGCGACTTGAAGCCCGATGAAACAAACCGGAGCAATCACACTACAGATGAAGAGAAGTAATCCATTTGAAACACAGACATAATCAGAATATGGCTTAAATCAAATATTCCCTACTTCTTTCTCTTCTTCTTCAGTTAACTGAACTTCAGACATTGCAGAAATCCCTCCCTAGTCGTCTCTTTTACTCAAGTAAGGCTGCTGGACTTCATCCAATCCAATCCCAGTTCTTATTTCAGGTTCATTTACTTTCTCAGTTAAAGGGTCAGATAATGATGACATTGCATTTCTTTGAGCAACCACAAGCTGTTCAAATGCTGTTCCTGCTGCCAATAATTCTTCATAACTTCCTGCTTGAGTTATTTTTCCACCTTCCAAAACCTTCACAGAAGACAAAGTGAATGAATTTAGCATACCTCTGAAGTAGTTCAGTTAACTATTCTAAGAGTAAAGTGAGCTCAATACCACAATACAATCAACTTCCAAAAGGAACTGAATTGGATGAGTCACAAGAATGATAGACTTATTTGCTAATGCAGACATGACACAGTCCTGCAATTATGTAAATCAAACTACTGGGTCAGATTTTTTTTGAACATTTCAAATCCTCTAAAGTTAATCAGAATGCTTGCCAGTCAAGAAGTCTTGGTTACATTGAAGAGAATCACGGCTGTATGACCATCCACCGCACTGAATGGATCATCAAGAAGATATATGTCAGCATCGCTGTAGACAGCTCTAGCAAGCTGAATTCTCTGCTTCTGTCCACCACTCAAGTTGAGACCTCGCTGACCAATCTCTGTAAGATCGCCATATTCAAAAGCCTCAATGTCTTTGTCCAAAGCAGAGACAGATAAAGCATTCTTGTACTTGTTTGTGTTCATTGGCTTTCCAAAAAAGTACATTATCTCGGATGGTTCTGCTATGAATCCAAGAAGCTTGGGATACATAAGCAATGGATCCATTAACATTCACCTGGAGAAACCACAGAAATCAGCAACATCAATCAGTATTAACACATCAATTTTAAAATAGTTTTTGTAACTCACATTCCCTGAAATCTTTTGTATTTCCCCAAGTATAGCCATTAAAAGCGAGGATTTTCCAGCGCCAACTGGGCCGCAAACTGTAACTTTCTTCCCCCTTATCACCTCAACATTGACATTTTGGATTGTCAAAGTGTCTGATTCAGGATCCCAGCTGAAATTACCAGCTTGAATTTGAATACTCATGTCTGATTTCTCCAATGGAGAACTCAAGCATCCACATGTTTGATTTCATCTTCCTGGAGAAAAGAAATTATCCTATCAAACGAAACTTTAACCTGCATTAATGCAGAAAGGGCATCGGGAATCAACCGAACGGGTTCTGCTATGCACTTTAGGGCTGTCAAAACAGTAAATACAGTGCTTGCATCTAATGAAGCACTTTGCAAAAGGATACACCCAAAGAAAACCACAGAAGAAACAAGAGTTGGAGACATCCAATACAACAAAATACCATAAATCTTCTTATAATGAGATTCTGCCAACCATTTGAACTCAATCTCTCTGTATGATTTAATCAAGTTCTTGAACTTCTCCTCCCATGACAGCAACTTAATGACTTTCATACTATTTAGGACCTCTGACAGAAACCTGAGTCACTTATCTTGAGCATTCATGAATTCCACTTCACATTTCTGAATGGCTTTTGCAAAGGGCACATTTAGATAGCCACAGAGAATCAGAGGGATCAAACCTGGAAGAACCCCATGGCCAACAACTGCAAACAAGACAGCGATGGACAACAAAACTTAGCAAGGCGAAACTCCACAGTAATTGAAAGGACACTGGGAATTCCCCCATTCGATACGAATCAATGGCTATGTAATTCAACAATTTCACCAGTGGAATGCCTTTGTCTCCCCAAGCTAGAAAGCTTGAGCTGCTTTGGATAAACTGCAACCATAAGAGCTGATCTCATTCTCATACCAACTCTTCTTGCATAGAAATAGAAATGACGATAAGCCAAGGACTCCACAGCCTGTACAAAAACCAAGCACACCAGTAAAGGAAGACCTTCATCGATATGTCTCGTTTCAAGATTGTAGTATCTAACAAAGGCAAAGAGCAGTAATGGAGTAAGCGCAACAGCACTCACTCGGAACAATGCAAAGGTAAATCATTAGTAAGATGATTTCAATAGCAAGTACAACAATCAAGTATATGGATCGAATTTGAAAACAGGATCTTCATGCACCAAGAGAATCCAGACTGGATGATAATATGCCCGTCATTCAAGTGTTCAAAGATGGCATAGGAGTACAAACCAGGGAAGCCAAGAAACACTACAAACCTGCAATTCATTTCATCAATGTAATTTTGAACTGTATTTAATCATCATGCATCAATCACTATTTACATTCAGAGGTCGTGTGATGCTAGTACAATGAAAAAAAAGAGAATTCTACAGAATTTAAACGAAAGCGAATCATCAGCTGAAGGCATTCTCTTTTGTAAAGATGGTTACAAACATTGTTTTACCAGCTACTAACTACTTGTAGCACATTTAGAATCACCATGATGAGTTTAACATTTAGAGTTTCAGGAGCAGGTGCTGCTGTGGAGCTGAAAGTAATGTAGAAAAATATTGATCCTCAAGTGATGTTCAAGCTCAATTGGTCAAAATGGGTTCAACTTCAAGGCTGTCTTTATCCCGGGTAAATTCTCACCGTCAATCAACCGCCGACAACAAGCCGTGGAAGCTGAACTCTAAGAATTCTTCTCAGAAGCTAAAATTAAAATCCAGTAACAATTTGTGCAAAAGTATAACTTTGACATTCTTGAGGAGAAGCCAATAGAAGTTCTCTACGTGTGGGTTCGTGTGAAGCCATGAGGGGGCAGATCTAGTAATGACGAAGGCAAGCCTAGCTATTTATATCCTTAACAACCATGAAGGATAGAAGCACAATACGCATGGTTGACAGTTGTTAATTTTCATATGTTGATGTTAGATGAGTGCTAAGTACAAGTACTATTATGATCGGTAAGTATATATATCATCTTGGTTACAGCAAGAGGTGAAATTTGTCTTCACACTAAACATATCACTCCATGAAATTCAATCCCTAAATGGGAAAAAGAAAATCCTAAAAAAAATAAGAAGAATTATACCTAAATGGTAAAGTGGTTAAAGAATAATTATACCTCTCGTTGGCTGTGCGGCCTTGGTCACCGGACAAACTATAGGAGTGACCTTAAATTCTTCCGGCAGCGCCAAAACTCCGTCGATCCCCTGAACTGAGACTGAGAGGCGACAGATGGTTGGTGTTTGAGTGAAGCTCAAGTGATATGGTGAAAAAAGAAAAGAAAAGAAAATTCAAGGATTCAACATCAAAACTAATGGCTCACTCACAGACAGAAATTTGAGGCATTAGTTGTTAGCAACAAAATTCAAGAATGCAATGCATAACACATTTCTACTGTCTTCTAGAGTATGCAAGTTTTATCTCAAATTCTCTCTTGAAATTGGGTAGAGTTCAGAAACATTCCTTAGTTAAAACCACTTTCACGCAATGTTATTAAAGGAGCCAATTATATGATAAATCACTCAGCCTCATTTCTTCGAAGGGACCTGAGCCAATTATTATAGGATGACAATAGCTTATAAAAGAAGGCCAACAAAAATTACAGTAGCGTAAGGGAAAACCATAATTGGATGTCAAAAATATGTCTTTAGATTTATGTGGTACCTATGTTGTCTGTCTCATGTAAATGCAAGTAGTATCAACAAACTTAACATTTAGAAGTAGAGGAATGTAATATGAATTGTGCAAATTTCATTGGAGAACAATGAAGCATCGATGTACCACTAAAAGTCATCATTTGCACCCATAATCAAAACTTCAATAGAAGGATTTGTCCGAGAAAGAACAAGAAGTGATGCATTTAGCTTCCTGATCAGGTCAAACAATGGCATCCTTCAACTTTCTTTCATCAAACTCTGAAAACTGAAGAAAAAAAGGAGAAATGCGTTGAAGAATGACAATGCTAAAAGGAAAACATTTTAATTGTATGTCCTGTGTAACAAAACACTATGTAGGGCATGAAAATGAACTCCCAATGTTTAAAATGGAATCCTAAATCATCAAAGGAATCCGACAAAACACTATATAGGGCATGAAAATGCACTCCCAGTATCTAAAATGGAATCCAACAACACAAAATTTTCCAAACCAATCATTGCACGATACAAATGCGAACTCATTTCGGTGCTAATCTAAATGCATCAAAATTCGATTCTTCCCAATCGCACACTGAAAAAAAAAACAATTATAATGTTCAGAGCATAGGAACTGGAAATACCCATGACGAAACCATTGATTTCCACATTTTTTGGACGTAATAACCACCAATTTTGTTGCCTTGTAGGAGTTCTAGTCAGGCAGCTGAAGGGGCTCCTAATGTTTCACCAAGGCAGATACAAAGCCACCGAGGAGGTGGCCAAAAAACAACAGAGGCGTTTTACTGTGCAGGACCATGGAGGGGCTGCAAAATTTTCATCCCGGTTCTGGCCTTCACGGCGATGGCAGATTAATAGTGATCTGGTTGCATTTTTAACAGGGACGGCAGTCCAGATTGAAACTTTTTTAACACGGACGGTCGGCCGATGGATTCTTTTCGCGCCATCTGCTTCGTAGGGGGTTTGAATCTGGGGACCTCACAAGGAAGCAGGATGCTAGTGGAAAAAACTTCTGATCTACTCTGATTTCAAGCCGGGAAGGGCAGGTGAAGAAAATGGCGATGGTAGTGGAAATAAGGGAGGGTTGTTTTCAATTTGCCTAATGTGTTTTAGAGGGGAATTGAGAGTTTTGATTTCACAGTCTTATTTTGAGTTACCCGCCATTTATTTTTCCCTACCCCGCCATTCCACCTCTTCTTTTCGTCTACAAAATTTTCCCTTTCTCCATTTTTTTTTTTTTTTGAAAAGAAATTTTCCTTTTTTTTTCCCCTTTTGACGGGTGATTTTTTATTATAAAAAGTTAATAGATACATATTACTTTTATAAATTAGAAAACAAACTTATAACTTACACGTTTTGATTAAAAAAAGATAAATATATTCTATAAATTTTATAAATAAAATTTAATATAATGTCTATTTGAATTTTTAGTTTTATTTATATAATATGTAAAAGTCCATTTCAATTTTTATGCAGATATTTAACACAAATTTATATCTTGGAAATCTATGTGCAATTTCAAAAGTTTGTTAATAATTTAAACATAACATACAATATATTTAAAATTATAAAAGTATGAAACTTAATTTTGATTAATAGTTTTAATGAACAAAGTTTTACTATAAAATATGAAAAATATGATTATTAACCTTATAGATAGATATATATAACAAGTATAAGTCAACACGCACTATTTATTACTAGTTTTTTTTTTTTTTTTTGGGCAAACACACTATTTACTAATTATTTTCTATACTATTTACTTATATTTTTGTAAGACATATACCAATATATTAACTAATCATGAATTATTTATAAATATGATATATACTAATAGATAATGTTATAAATAATTAAATATGCATGCACACACACATATATGTTTTTATATTATGTTACAGCGTATAGGAAAATAATTGAAAAAATGAAAGTGTATATAATGAAAGACGTGGTATGCGTTAAAAATAAAATTATTCATTATTGATCATAAAATGATAATAACAAGATGTTGATAATGATTTTGTTTTCTAACACATGTCACAATGCCCTCCTATTTACCACCATCACAACCGTCCATGTACATACACCATGTTCGTTATCATATTTACAATTTTGATGCTTTACTAATTTATTTCTTTACAAGCTTTGATTTTCCTTTACTTATTTCTTTAACAATAATTACAAATACTTATTTCCATTAAAAAATTTCATTCCACAAAATGCTATAGTTACATTGTTTAATATACAAATTGTGTTTTAGTTTCCTCAATTTAAAATTAAAAAAATGAAATAATGGAATACATTCTTTCATAAATTTACATGGTTTGGTACTATACCACTAATTCTAAATATTTTATTGGAAAAATAAAAAATAATACCTCTCATTTCGATTGGTATAATACTTTTCAATTGGTTGCCCACAATTTTAAAATACTTTATTGGTGGACTATTTTCTTAATTGGTAGCTCACATTTTAAAAATAAACAATCTATTTTTAAACAAACATACATTGTTTAAAGTGCGAAAAATAATTCATACTAAAATTTATCTCGTGATATGTAAAATATGAGAAATCAATATGCATCATCCACCAAATTCAATTCACAATTAAAATTCAATATTATATGATGTAATTTTGAACTTACAAAAAATATAAATACAGTCGCAAAATTTAATACATTTTTCTATGATTAGCTAAAATTATCACTTTTGAAAATAATACGAGAGACTACAAATATTTGTATTTCTATTTGAAGGATAGAAAAATCCATTTGCTGAAATATGGGGGACATTCTTAGTATTTAAAATGGATAGACCACTTTTATAACTGTGTGAGATTCAAATGATGATTTTTATAAAAACGAATAACAAAAAATTGTTTTTTAAATAAAAATTTTGAGATGTAAAATGCTCATTTGTCAATAAATGATGGACCATTTTCTATTTATCTCATTTTTTTTGTTCCTTCATAGTTATAGCATCAACACTTAATAATATTGGATAATAGTAATAATATTAAATAAAATATAATTATTTTATTTGTTATAAATACACATGTTTTTAACTAAAGTGCTGCATCAAATTTGATGGTAAAAATTAATTTCTTTAATATCTAAACAATACATATCGTTTGATGAATCTTTGAGTTTATTAACAATCTAAATATATATTTTTATGTCTTATTAATTTTATATTTTTTTTGTTGTCTTGTATGGAGATGTTAATGTTGTAATTTTTTTGATTAATTTTAGATATATATCAAATTTTAATGTACTGTTATCAAAGGGACTATATATAAATGGGGAAAGGTGGACAAACATTTTCATCCTTTTTCAGTTTTGTGAGACTGTTCCGGTTTTGCCCTTTTGTTGGTCCATTTGTTTGGCAACTTAGTCGATATTTTGGTAATAAGGATGGTTGAGGAGGGGTGATTTTGGAAATTTTGGTGAAACTGAGGAGAGAGGAGGGGGGTTCACGTGGGGATTAAAAATGTGGGGGGGGAGAGAGACACCCGAAGGAAAAAATAAATAAAATTTGTGCTCTTTGTCTGCGTTCGGCACGTGTTCTTCTCCTAGGTGGGTTGCGGCTTGGTACAGGCTGAAACTGTAGACTCCAGTTCGACAAAACAATAGGGAAGGGGAAGGAGGGAAAGGAATTGCAATAGGAGTAATGGTAGTAAAGTCGGCTCGCTCAGCACTTCTTCAGGTTCGGAATTCTTTGGGAGCCTCCGGCTCCTTCGTTCAGCTCCAAACCTATCAATTTTGCCACACAACCGAAGGAAGCGACATGGGTTCTCCGTTTCTGCCGTGGCAGCCGAAGGTCTCTTTCCCTTCTTATCTCTATCTTTGCGTTTTCTGGCCTTTTAGTTTGCTTTGCTGTGTTACTGAAATGCTTATTTGATGAATTTTGGTTGGAGGGTGATTTTAGGAGACCCGTTTGGTTGTTGATTAAGGAAATAGGATTAAGTTGTTTTCTTTATTGTCTTCTGGTTAGAAATTCTGAAGTTTTGTGATTGAATTGTTTCTATCCTTTGTGTTCGATGAATTGCTTGCTGATTTTTAGTAAATTTTGGTGTTTAGGGCTTTAGTGGAAATCCATGGTTTGATAATTCACTTAAAGAAAAAGAAGTTTTTTTTTTGTGCTTTAGCTCTATATTCCTCCTCTTGCATCAGTTGCACTTGAGATTGAAATGTGTAATATCTCGAAGGTATTTTTGAAGTTCTGAATGCCATTCTCTGTTACTAAAGGATGTTCTTTTAAATTGGGTATAATGGGGTGAAAATTCTGTTCATAGTTGGCTAAACAAGTTTTCTTTGTGCTTTTACTTCTTTGCAGAAGGGAAGAGGGCATTTCCTTTGCAAGACTATCGTAATATTGGAATTATGGCTCATATAGACGCCGGAAAGACAACTACCACTGAAAGAATGCTGTATTATACTGGTAAAAGTTACAAAATTGGTGAAGTGCATGAAGGGACAGCCACAATGGATTGGATGGAGCAAGAACAAGAGATAGGAATTACCATTACATCTGCTGCCACTACTGCAGTTTGGGACAATCACCGAATCAACATTATTGATACCCCTGGGCACGTTGATTTTACACTTGAAGTGGAGCGTGCACTGAGGGTTTTGGATGGTGCTATCTGTTTGTCTGACAATGTTGCTGAAGTGGAACCTCAATCTGAAACCGTTTGGAGACAAGCTGACAAATATGGTGTCCCAAGAATTTGCTTTGTCAACAAAATGGACCTCCTTGGTGCTAACTTCTTCAGAACAAGGGACATGATAGTCACAAACTTGGGTGCTAAGCCGCTCGTGATTCAAATTCCAGTTGGCGCTGAGGATAAGTTTAAAGGAGTTGTTGATCTGGTCAAGATGAAAGCTATCATCTGGTCTGGGGAAGAATTGGGTGCAAAATTCTCCTGTGAAGAAATTCCTGCTGATTTGCAGGAGATAGCTGAAGATTACAGGGCACAGATGATTGAGAGGGTAGTGGAGGTGGATGATGAGGCTATGGAGCAGTATCTGGAAGGCTTTTAGGGATTTTTTTAGTAATGCTTTGTTAAAATGGCTCCATCCGCTCTTCTTCATCCATCTCAGACGAAAAAGTTCATATTATTTCCTTTTCATTTCAGTTTTGTTTTCCCTTTCCTTGGCTAATGTTGTTTTAGTGTTTATAGTTAATTTTGTTGATTCTCTTATGGTTTCCGCAGGATGATAAATCGAAGAAGATGATAAAAATTTGGGGTTTTGTGGTTTTGGATACGTAATGCTTCAGAAATCGAAATCGACGGTAAACATAAATTTTATTTTTTTTCCCCTTTCTTTTTTATAGTTCTTTTTAGTTTAGCTGAACTTTTATTCTCTATTTTTTCTGTTTCTTTTCGGCTTGTCAATGCGAAATGAGAAGATTTTGAGATTTTTTCTTCCATTTTCAGGCAATTTCCTGAATTATTTTCAACCTTGATGTTGGCTGAACTTTTTTATGCCTTCCTTACCCTGTGAAAACTAAAGAGGGAGAATATGGGATGAGAAACCTGACTTAATTCACAGTGACAGTTGGAGATGCAGATGACCTTGTGGCCCTTTACGCCTGAACGCTTTTGTCTTCATTTTTCTGATTTGCAGAGGAGAAAAATATGTAAACTTTTGGGTTTTTCCTTTTTATTTTTCTTCAATCTCAGTGGCTAAATTTCTTTTGTCTATTGCTTGTTTTCTGTGCTGTTTAGTGAGGTGAGTAGATGTGTTTATGTGCCTGATCTGTTTGTTTACAATCTTGCTGACTATTTGCTTACAATACATGTACAGATGAGGATGGAGACGTAGAGATGAGTAGATGTGCTGTTTAATGGACTATTTTTTTTAAACGAAGAGGTGAGTAAATATTTTACCCTTTCTTTTTTTAATTCTCTAAAACCATGGACAGATGTGTTGTTTAATGACTAAATGTATACAATACATGTATGGACGGCTTTTTTTTTTTCTCTATAATTGGTGTGTATTTTGCTTCAATAAATTTGGTCTATTGGCATGGTTCTAGAGGTTGCATAAGTTATTGTTTTGTTTTTTACAAGTTCAATGGTTTGAGCTACTGAGAGCAGTAAATTGACTGGAGCTACATTGAGTTTGTTGACAATCAAGATGTCTTGGATCTTCTTGAGAAGGTGTTTTCTCTTTTCTATTAACTCATTCTATGGACAGTAGCTGCAATGCTGCACCATTCTTTAATTTACTATTGATGGATTCATAGCTCCTATAGTGGGTCTGATAAAATTCTAGCAGATTAAATGATGTGCATTCCAAGTAAAGCACAATCCTTGAGTCAATGTTCTAAATGCATTGATAGATTTTAGTGCTCATTTGTCATTCAAAATGCTAAGTTTCAGGGCTTCTTGTGTTGTATGGTATATTGTTTTTGCAGAAACCAGGTGGAATTATTGCTCTCCTTGACGAAGCCTGGTGAGATATTCTCTTCAACTTTTCTGTGTTTTCCTTTTCTGCTATTTTCAGTAGATGCTAATGGTTCATCCACTTGACAACTGAAACTTTCATCCAATTCATTTCTGTTCATCCTCATTTTAAGCAGCATCACCTTGTCATCCTCGTAATTGAGCTTCAATAAATATGATATTCCTTTGTACTTTGATTTTCAGTATGTGCCCAAAGTCAACGCATGAAACATTTTCAAACAAGCTTTATCAGACTTTCAAGACTAATAAGCGGTTTGTCAAGCCTAAATTGTCTCGTACCGATTTCATAATTTCACATTATGCTGGAGAGGTATGTTCAACCCAAAAACATTTACTTGATAAATGGACATTTTCCTCCATTTGAACTTTCAACTCATTTAAGTTTTTTACCAGGTTCAATACCAGTCTGACCAATTTTTGGACAAAAACAAAGATTACGTAGTTCCTGAACATCAGGACCTGTTAGGTGCTTCTAAGTGCACTTTTGTGGCTGGACTTTTTCCTCCAGTCCGTGAAGAGTCTGCAAAATCTTCTAAGTTTTCTTCAATTGGTTCACGCTTTAAGGTATCTTTATCTCATCCCTATTTCTGTGACTGCATTTATCACTATTTGATGCTTAGGCTAATAATGAACTGAATGTTTGCCAACTTTAAATGGGGCTGAAGAAGTGTGATTTACTTTTTTCGTGCAGTTACAATTGCAGAGCCTTATGGAGACTCTAAATGCTACAGAGCCACATTATATCAGATATATAAAGCCAAACAATCTTCTTAAACCTGCTATTTTTGAGAATACAAATATAATGCAGCAATTGCGTTGTGGAGTAAGTTTCTTAACAGATGTACTCCACTTTTTTCTTTGTATTTGCCCACCACCACCTAAGAAGGCAACTCATTCTCATCTTCGATGAATTTTTCTATCTTATATGCTTCTCATCTTACCCAAGTTTCTTTTTCTAGGGAGTTCTTGAAGCAATCAGAATAAGTTGTGCGGGATATCCTACTCGCCGACCTTTCTTTGAGTTCATAAATAGATTTGGGGTACTTGCACCTGAACTTTTGGAAGGAAGGTGAGGCCTCCTTTTGATTGAATTTAGATTTAAAAAGCAGATATATTCACTATCATAGGTAGCTTTATCATGCATGGTAAGGATACATCCATTATCACCTTTTGCCTTATGATTTATATCCTGTTTCTAATACAGTGCTTGCTTCATGAGCAGTTTTGATGAAAAAATTGCATGCTAGAGGATCCTGGAGAAGAAAGGGCTTAAAGGATTTCAGGTAAAACTGGTTCTCCTCCAAAAAGAACATGATCTTTGCTTTTCTTACGGCACAAGACCTTATTAAGGAAACTCAGTTGATAGATGCTTGTCCAGTCGTTTTAACATTCCAGGAATGAATTTTGCTTAATGCATTTGATCCGTCTTTTGTAAACTTACAGATAGGTAAAACAAAGGTTTTCCTTAGAGCTGGTCAGATGGCTGAGTTAGATGCACGAAGGGCAGAAGTTCTTAGTACTGCAGCAAAAGCCATACAAAGGCGAATAAGAACTCATAATGCTCGTAAACGATTTGTTGTGTTGAAAAAAGCCAGCATATGTATGCAATCTATATGCAGAGGTAAATTACCCGAGTCCTACTAAAATTTCTATCAACTTATTCCCTCAATGAAGAAACAATCCCACTTCATTAGGTTTATATATGTAGAGTCTAAAAATCTAATTAATCTCTCCCATTTATACATCTTTTATATTACATGCTTAGAGTGGCTTCATGAGCTTACATGGCTTTTATGGAATGACCTAAGTAACTCGACCTATTTCGCCATCGAAATACTCAATATGACCCTCTCGTTTTATACCGAATTTAAAATCATACCAGAATAGAATGTGGTGATCCACTTCATTTTTCCACCATAGTGGTTTAATTTGCGATTATTTCCACCATAGTCAAAGGCCGTCCCCGTTTCTCTGGATCTGAGATTCATTTCTATGGTACTTACAATTGTATTGTCGGCTTTCATATTTGATGAACTATATAGGAAGGACAAATGTTTCTTCGGTCTCTGTTTCTATCTTGCCATTTCCCATTGTTGTTGTGTCTGGTAAGACCTTTTCCTTTTAGTTCTTTATTTTGGCTTGCCATGCTTTTGTGGTTTTCTTCAATGTTTAGTTCATAATGATTTTGTATTAGTTCTCATTGGCTTTTGGGAAGATGTTCAGATTTCATGTGCAACTTTTGAGTGGAAACTATAGACTTTTTGTCTTTTTCTTGCTGCAGCATAAAAGGAAGTCTTGGAAAATTTGGTCTTCACTTGAAAAGTCTGGCGAAAAACTTTGTTCCCAGGTCTTGCGAAAAAATATCCTAAAATTGACATTTTCCCTTTGATTTTCTGAGGTTTTTCTATTTTCTCTTATTGTTTACTGTCCAAAGTCTTTTGGAACTGCAGACAGAAATAAGAATTAGCAACCAGCCTAGAATAAGGACTCAGCAATAAAAAGGCATCACCCCAGAAAATCTTCTGCAGAGTTTGGAGAAGTTGTTCATCTCAGCAGCTAAGAAAAAGATGGAACTTTGGGTATAATTCCAATAATGTAGTTTTCATTAAAAAATCTTTTATTTTTGGCTTAATGGTTCTTGTTTTGGGCTACTTTTTTATTCAGTTTCTACAGTTTTAGTTTGATTAAAACATGTTAGAAGAATTGATTTTTAGGATGAATAATGATACTCACAAATTGATTATCATATGGTCCCTCTCTCATCTTGTGTCATGTATTTCATTACTATTTTTATAGTAGCAAAGATTTTGCTGTCGTATATAGACCTAAGCATCTTTGTATCTTTCATTCAGTTTGATTTCCAACTTATGGTTAATTGACCATTTGGGGCATTTGTGGGTGCTTGAGAAAGAGAAAAGAGGTGTTTGGGTACTTTAGAAATAAATTGACATTAAACGTGATGACAGAAATTAGTGTTACAAATAATGCGTCATTGAAACTAATGACGTGTAATGTGCCCCAAAATTTATGCGACAATAATTAAGTGATGCAAAATGTGTCGTATTTTCTGTGGCACAACTAGTAAAAAAAATGCCACAAAAAGACAAATGACGCATAATGAGTCGCGAATTTTAAGCGACAATTAATTTAGTGATGCAAAAGTGACATACATTTACGGCACAAGTGAAAAAAAGCGCCACAAATTTGCTTCACCATCTTTTACGACTCAATAAAAAGAGACGCATAATGTGTTGCAAATTAATATTTGCGACACTAAATCAACTTTTAGCGACACAATTTACATGTCGCGAATACCCTTCGACGCTTTAAATGTGACGCCACATTTGTCGCAAATAATCTTGCAACATTCATTTTAATAACACAAATCAATGTCGTAAATTAGTATGCGTTACTAAGACAAATGACGCGTATGTGTCGCGAATTTTAAGCGACAATTAATTTAGTGATGCAAAAGTGCCATACATTTGCGGCACAAGTGGAAAAAAGCACCACAAATTTACTACACCACCTTTTGCAACTCAATAACAAGAGACGCATTTGCGACACTAAATTGACTTCTAACGACACAATTTACATGTCACGAATACCCTTCGACGTTTTAAATGTGACGCCACATTTGTCGCAAATAATCTTGCAACATTCCTTTTAATGACCCAAATCAGTGTCGTAAATTAGTATGCGTCACTAAGACAACTGACGCATAATGTGTCGCGAATTTTAAGTGACAATTAATTTAGTGATGCAGAAAGTGCCATACATTTGCGGCACAAGTGAGAAAAAAGCGCCACAAATTTCCTACACCACCTTTTGCGACTCAATAACAAAAGACGCAAAATATGTCGCAAATTAGTATTTGCGACACTAAATCGACTTTTAGCGACACATTTTCCATGTCGCAATAGCGACACTTAATCTTTTTTTATTAAGTGAAAATGTGCTAAATATTGAGTCTTCACTCTTTGTAAGCATAATTGCTTTAATAGTTTCAAGCAGAACTCATTTGAGTATTTTGTAACAACTCTTGACAAAATGAAAATCGGATTGTGTTTGACTATTGATGTTTCTTCAAGTATAAAATTGCAGTGAATACATAAAAATTCTTTCAAATTTTTGATTGTTCTCCAGATATTACTGTAAACAACACTAACAATATACATATTCCATATATGATTCAAGCTTTCAAGAACCAACATCTCATAGTACCTGCTATATTTTTGCGTTGAAAAAAAATGGATGAAGAGTGGAGAAATTGCACAAATGATGGAAATTCAAATTTCAAATTGAAGAAAAAATCATGTCAATAATTAGTGCAGAGAAACAATTCAACATCTAGCCATTTGGAAGCACAAAAGCTCAGTAAATACATCAAGAATCGGTGCAAATTTAGGAAGAAGGCAAACTTTAACAAGAATAAAAGAGAACAAGCTTGGGTATTACAAATCAGCACCAAGAAAACTAGCATGGCACATCAACACCAAGAAAACTTAGCAGCCACTACATTCTGTCTTTTAATTGTTTGGATCCACAACTTGTAAACTTGAATCCTTAGGAAAGTTGGTGTTTGAGCATTGCACATCAACACCTACATATATGAAATACAAGTGAATGTCAAAATTTTATGTTAAAAGAAAAATAAAAAGTTAATACCAAGATAAAGGTCATGATTTACCTTGCGATGTTGCACTAACTTCAATTTGGATTTTTTCTTTCGCTTTTCACAAGACCTTTTGATTCTAGCATTGGTTACGCCTTTGTCTCTTCTACGAACAGGATCTAGAACCTGCTTACCTTTTTGCTTGCTTAATAACCCACCATCAATAGGCAATACCTCTTTAGGTAATTTGAGTAGACAAAGCAGATCTTCAATTTGGTCCAGGCAAACATTTGCAACAGCTTCCACTTCATCATTATCGGCACACAAACTCATCAAATAATATGCCCTTCTCATCAATCTCTTAAATCTCAAGGCTTTAGATGGTTTTGCTTCCCTCTCATCAAACTTCCTACTTTCTCCAACAATTCCTTCTTTTGCATTTGTAGTCCACCTCTTCAAAATATATTGATTCGGAATACTAGTGAAATGCAAAACATGATTCATGACATGCAATGCATGCCTACACAACCAACCTTGTCTTTCATATAACTTGCAACTGCATAAAATAGATTTATCATCATTATTGAATTGCACAATATACTCTCTTTGGCCTCCCTCCTTCTTTAAAACAAAAATATGCAGCTTATCATCCATATTAGAACTAACCACATGCTCTAATAAACTTTGCATAAATTCATCTTGAAATAACTTCAGTATCACATGTGTATAGACACTTGCAGCATGCTTCAAAATACCACTACTACTTACAACAATTTTTAGCTTTCCCCTTGCACATTCAAAATCATTGGTCACCTCGGCTTCTCGCATTTTCTCAACTTGATCTTCATAATGGTGTACAAACTCAGTCAAAGTCAGAGCTTTGTAGGACATCTGATTAAACACATTTTTGTACTCTCACTTCTTTGTGTAGATCTTATACCAGCTGAAAATACATCAGAGCTAAACACTGGACTCCATTTTTGTCTCAAACCATACAGCTTACTCAACCAACTATTGTTCCCAAGATTAAATTCATTGCACATCGCTTTCCATGTTACTTCAAATTCACTTTTAGATTCACAACCATACAAAAGTTTAGAGAAATACTTCTCTTTAAAACCCGATTTTGCATACAAATGACCAATGTGTTGTGTGGCCTTTTTAGAAATATGCCAAACACATAAACGATGCACAGTACCTGGAAACACTTGTCGAATTGCATTTTCCATTGCTGCATCTTGATCAGTGAAAATTGTCTTTGGTGGCTTGTTTCCCATAGCTTCTAAGAATGTCTTGAATGCCCACACAAATGAAGATATAGTCTCATCCATCAAAAATGCACAACCAAACAAGATATTATTCCAATGATGATTAACCCCAACAAATGGTGCACATATCATATTATATTTATTGGTACGATATGTGGTATCAAAAACAACATCTCCAAAACTATCATATTCCATTCTTGATAAAGCATCACACCAAAAGAAGTTGGTCAATCTATTTTGATCATCAACTTGCACAGAATAATAAAGATTATCTCCACTTGTTTGCAAGTTAATCAAATAATTCAATAAAGTTTGACAATCTCCAGCACTAATCAAGTTTACTCGTTCAAAATTAGCTAAATTTTTACCATCACGAAGACTAAAAGAGAGACTCTCTGCTCCGCCAGCCTCATTTTTCATGAATGTAAATGCTCTTGTCGGTCCTACTCCTGATTTTAGTAAAGATTTAAACATACTTCCTTGGGACTCATTTATATTTCTCGTTGATCTGATCAAATGTTTCTGACTTTCTTCAATCATAGGATGATTGTGCTTTGATCTAAATTCAACAACTTCCCAAACGCCACTATCAATTTTGAACTTAATATAAGCTTTACAACCACATCTCTTTACAGTCTTGTAAAATTTTGGAGCTTCATGGGGGGAACTCTCTGGCCCGTAACGCTCACAACAACACAAAATTATACAGGTTCTCAGCTCTCTTTTAGTATTATAATGCTTTGGACCTTTTCGAACCCCAAAACCTTGATTATATGCATAAGTATTATATGCAATATAAGCTTCTTCTTCATTTTGATATACCATTCCAATTCTGAATTCAAATTTTTTATCACCTCTTTGCACAATATTGGAATCGCAAGGTACCTCTAAAATGTTAAATAGTTGTATGCATTAAAAATTAAAACTTTACAAATATAATAAAAAATAACATACAAAACTTACAGTAAAAGAAATTTACCCATTTTGAAGCCAGTGAAGAGTCTTCCTCTTTTAAGCAATGAAGAAGGCTAAATGGAGTTTATTTTATTGACGTGGACAGTGATAGTATATACCTGCAAATGAAGAATATATTTTATACAATAATATATAATATACATATCCAAAAAAAAAAGACTGACTTTCATTTAACCATTTATATCATACAAAATATAAATTATATTTTATGAAAGAGACAAATAAAATATAATGTTCAAAGTCATAACTTTGTAGAGAAAATAAATCCACACAAAAGTATAGTGATAATAAATGGAGGATATTTTCCACGTTGAACAAACTAGAATTTTCTTCTCCACTGCCTTCAGAATATGGTTTGTTTTGCTTCCATAAGATACTGCTTTCTTTCAGAATTTTTTTCACGTTGCCAAAATTTTCTCCTCAGATATTGCCTTCAGAATTTACTAAACATGCAAAAGAGGAGATGGGGAGAGTAATGTTTGGTTAGAGTGGAAAGAATGAGAAGATGAAAAGTCTACAGATTTGAGAATCTGTTTTGCATGATCGTGACGAGAGTTTAGAGAGAGAGAGATAGAGAGAGAGAGAGAGAGAGAGAGAGAGAGAGAGAGAGAGAGAGAGAGCTTGTGTAATTCTACCTTGAGAATAGGGATAGAAAATAATTACAGTAGCAGACAAGCAGTAATAATATTTATTCATTCAATGTAAGAATAAAATTTAGTTAAAAAATAATCCACATGTCAATAAATGAAGGGGTTATTAACCACCACGTCAGCGATGACGTGGTGTTTATTAACCAGCCAATATTTTCTCGCAAGCACAGGGCTGGAGATCGAAATGGAGCAAGTGGTAGCAATACAAGGCCATCAGATTGGGAACATGCAGCCAAACATGCAACAGCAGGGGCAACAACAGGGGCATCTACAAAGGCCCTCAAACTGCCTGTTCTTTAAGTTTTGGTTTTGGTCTCAGTTTTGGTTTCAATAGTAAATTTAATATATTATAATCAGTTTTTATCATTTTCAATACAGTTTTTTACTATTTAGCTATACCTTTTTGCATTTTCAATATACTTTTTACATTTTAAAACTATTTTTTCCAAACCAAAACTCAAACCAAAACTCAACCCAACCAAAAAGAACAGGCAAGAGCAAATATAGGTGTGAACACGGGACGTTCACAGTCGAACATGCTCGAAGAGGGAGCAAGAGAATGGGTGTTGGAAAATTAAACCAAACTTAATTAGTAAATTCTGTTTGTGATAGGGTTTAATAGTTATTTGTTTAGTTTATTTTCAATTAAGATTTGGAGTATGGGAAACTTGTTTTTGGAAAAGATTTTGTAACTATGAGTTTATATAAAGAACCCACTTGGTTTGATGAACTATCTTGCGATACGTAAATTATTTTGGGTTGAATTAGTGTAAGTGATAAGTTTTACTTGGATGAGATATGTGTTACTGTTAGTTAGTAGTGCCAGGATTTACTGGTTAGTGTTCCTAGATTATAAGTGTTAAGATATGTATGATCTGTAATTATGGTATACTAATCTTATAGTATAGTTTCCTAGTTTAGGTTGTACTTATCTTGTATTGTAGCCGTTATATAAAGGATACGCTCGTATGTATTGAATTATTTAAGTTATACAATTATACAATACGTATTATTTCTGTCATGGTATTAGAGACAAAATATTAAATTGGTCTCTCTTAGTTGTCACCGCCGCTGCTGCCATCGAGTCGTCGCTGCAGCCATTGCGTTGTTGCTGCCACAGTGCCGCCGCCGTTGCCATATTTTTTGGTGATTTCTCCACACCAAAGCACTGCTGCCGTTGTCTGTTATTTTTTGGCGCTTTCTTCCCGGCTGCAATCTCAGCCGCTGCTCCTTCTCCAGTCGCTTAAACCTTTTCTGCCGTTGCTCGTGACTAGCCCATCGATGACGGATCTGGTGCTTCGAGTTCTTCAGCCCAAATCAACCACAGATCTGGTGGTTTTTCAGTTCAATCACACAAGGATTTGGTCTTTTTTTCAGTCGAGCCAGTGCTTCCTTCAACAAGCCTGCTCCTTCTCCGACGCTGGATCTAGTTATTCCGTCAAGCTGATGGTTTCGGATTTGGTTTCTTCGATAAGCCCATGTTTTCTCTGACGCCGGATCTAATCTTCCCATCGGCTCGTCTAACTCCGACGTTCGATCCCCGTCGCAGCCGCGTGCCGCTGCAATTGACGTCCATTTGAGATAAATCCCAACAGCGCGAGGGAGCCATAGTAAGAAGAGCTCGAACAGACGTGACCCTAGCCACCGGAGCAAAAGTTTCTTCATAATAAGACGTGACCCTTGCTGTGGCTTCCTCACGTTGTTGGGATTTATCTCGAATAGACGTCAAAAATGCATTTCTAAATGGGGATCTTTCTGAGGAAGTCTACATGCAACCTCCACTGGGATTTCTTTTGGCATCCACCAAGGTTTGCCATCTTCGGAAAGCTATTTATGGGTTGAAGCAGGCTCCTAGAGCATGGTATTCCAAGTTCAGTTCTACTCTTTGTCAACTTGGCTTTCGGATTAGTGCCTATGACTCTGCTCTATTCATCAAGACTTCGTCTTCTAGTACTATTCTTCTTCTTTTATATATGGATGATATAGTTATTATTGGTGATGATGTTTTGGGTATACAACACCTGAAGGAATTTCTTCATACCCATTT
The DNA here is from genome assembly GCA_016801395.1 of Leptodermis oblonga. Lineage (NCBI taxonomy): Eukaryota > Viridiplantae > Streptophyta > Magnoliopsida > Gentianales > Rubiaceae > Leptodermis > Leptodermis oblonga. The sequence continues at coordinate 19,450,250 of CM028750.1, read as the reverse complement.
TGTGATGAAAGACTTGGGCTCGCTTTCCTATTTTTGGGGTCTCGAAGTCTCCAGATCTGCTTTCGGATACCACCTCACTCAGACAAAGTATGTTTCTGATCTCTTGTCTTAAGCAGGTTTTACAAATTATAAGGTTGCTTCGACTCCTACTAAAGCGAATCTCAAACTTCTCTTTGGTGATGGAGAACCTCTTACTGATCCCACTCGATATCGTCAGTTGGTTGGTAGCTTGGTTTACTTGATGGTTACTCGACCCGACATTGCACATGCTGTTCATTTTGTTAGTCAGTTCATGTCTGCACCACGCTCGGTTCACTTTGCTGCTGTCCTCCACATACTGCGTTATGTTAAGGGAACCATTTCACATGGACTTCATTTCCCAGTTAACTCTTCCCTAGAGTTTCGAGCCTTTTCGATGCAAATTGGGTTGGTGACTCGACGGATCGTCGCTCCACTACAGGTTTTTGTTTCTTCCTTAGAAACTCCCTTATTTTGTGGCGAAGCAAGAAACAATCTGTTGTCACTCGTTCCAGTTCAAAGTCTGAATATCGAGCGTTGACTGACACTACTGTAGAACTTTTATGGCTAAAATGGCTTCTCTTAGATATGGTGTTTTAACCACCCCCGGTACACCGCTATACTGCAATAGTTGGAGTGCTGTACATATTGCTCACAATGATGTATTTCATGCATGCAACAAGCATATTGAGATTGACTGTCATCTTGTCCACCATAATCTCTTACAGAAGTCATTGAATCTTGTACAAATTGCTGACCTATTTACGAAGGCTCATTCTCCAGGGCATTTTGGTTCTCTTGTTTCCAAACTCAAGCTATGTCCAGTTTCACCGCCTTGAGTTTGAGAGGGGCTGTTAAGATATGTATGATCTGTAATTATGGCTTACTAATCTTATCGTATAGTTTCCTAGTTTATGTTGTACTTATCTTGTATTGTAGCTGTTATATAAAGGCTACACTTGTATGTATTGAATTATTAAAGTTATACAATAATACAATACGCATTATTTCTATCAATAAGAATTCTATTAGTGGGTTAGTGTTGTATTTAATTATAAATAGCTAATTGTATAGTTAAAGGAGATATGAATGAAATATATCAAGTGTCCCTTTCTCCCTTTGTTCTTTCCATCCCTCTTTCCATATGTTTCTTCTCTTAAACTCTTAAGGATGTTAATTATAACCTTAACAATTGATATCAGAGTATGATTCTGGTACATGCTCTCCTTATTCTTCCTTCCCAAATTCTTCCTACACTTCTTTTTCTTCCTCTATTGTATCAAGAATATGATACAAAATAGTTCTGTTCTTACCTCCTGTTTATCAGGAAATCTAAAACTCCTTCCTCCTTCTAGCCCAAAGTTTTCCAATTACGTTATTGTTATTAACACTGGAAACATATAAGTTCATCCATGACATTGATGCCAACACCAGCAAATATTCGGGATAGAAGATTTCCGTCAACACCGGCAAATCTTCGAGATAGAAGATTGTCGCCTACAACCGTAATTTTTTGGGATGGAAGAAATTGCCACCTACATCATCAATATTCGAGGATAGAAGGTTGCCCACGGGCATGTTTTGACTAGGATGACCAAACAAAAATTCTCCATGAGAGAAGTAATGCTTCCCATGGTTTTTCTTGATGTCATCCTTGCAGACAAGATGATAATAGGCGGTAGGAATGATACTATTTTGGGTTGAATTAGTCTAAGTGATAAGTTTTACTTGGATGAGATATGTGTTACTATTAGTTAATAGTGCTAGTATTTACTGGTTAGTGTTCCTAAATTAATGGAATTCTGTTAGTAGGTTATTGTTTGTATTTAATTATAAATAGCTAATTGTATGGTTAAAGGAGATATGAATGAAATATATTATCCCTTTCTCCATTTGTTCTTTTGATCCCTCTTTCCTTCTATTTCTTCTCTTAAACTCTTGAGGTTAATTATAACCATAACATCTTGACGAGGGAATGGATGATATGGGTAACATGGTGGAAAGCTTTTCGGAGCAAGTGGTTGAGCTCTTTGGATGGAATAATCATAGGGGAATGCCGCCACGGAGGAATTAGGGTTTGACGAGAGATGATTTGTAGAGGAACATGATAATGACGAGGATATTCATTGCGTCTTGGGTAACATCGGGGGATGATAGGATAGGGAAGGCTAGTATACGAACTGATATGCCGAAGTTCTATGGTGGCTTGCAAGCAGAGGAATTTCGGGATTGGCTAACGATGGTTCGAGAAATTTTAGAATTCAAAGGGGTTTTGGGGAATAAAATGGTTTAATTGGTGGTGACCAGATTGCGTGGGTGAGCAATCGCCTAGTGGCAGTAGTAGAAGTCGACTCGGGCCAGATTGGGCAGGTCAAAAATTATGGTATGGGAGAAGATGAAGAAGCACATGAAGACTGCTTTCCTACCCTAAAATTATCAGTGTAGTATGTATCTGCGATTACAGAACCTGAGACAGGGCACCAGGACAGTGAATGAATACATGATGGACATCTGTTAGTTGGTTGCTAAAAACAATGTTCAAGAAAAAGAGAATCAACCCGTGGCTAGTATATGTCGAACTTATTGGACCCAATTTCTGCATCGACAGCACACCAACGTGCTATGATAGTTAAGCGGTAGAGTGAGCAGACTGATTGGTTCAACAGCACCGCTAATACGATATTAATTCTAGTGGCATTGGTTGGGGTTGTGGTGGAGGCTTGGATAATAAAGCACATGTTGCTAGTACATCGTGCAATAACGGAGCTAATAGTAGCGGTATTAACTGCTTTCGTTGCGAAGAACCTAGCATTGGCTATCAGAGTGTAAGAAGGCTAGCAAAAAAAATTATGTTCTGAAGAGGATCAAGAAGAACAAGAGGGTGATCATGAGTATTCTAAAGCACCACATTTTGAAAGTGGCAACAATAATAAGAAGCATGTGGAGGGCGACGAGGACATTGCGTTAGTTGTAAGGAGGTCTGTTATGATGCCCAAAGTTGCTGATGAATCTGAGTGACTGCGAAGTAATATCTTCCTATCCACTGTACTGTTTTGGGCAAGGTTTGCAATTTTGTGATTGATGCAGACAATTGTGATAATGTTGTGTCGGAGGAAGTAGTGCAGAAGTTGAGTTATAAAACATATAAGCATCTGAAACCTTACAAGCTAGCTTGATTAAGAAAGGCGGCGAGGTAACAGTATCTAAACGTGCTCTTGTGGCTCTTTCTATTGAGTCCAAATATAAATATTCTGTTTGATGTGAGGTGGTAGTTATGGATGCATGTTATTTATTATTAGGCCAACCTTGGCAATATAAATATGCAAGTCACCCACGAGGGGTGCACTAACATTACAACTTTATATTTAATAGTGTGAAAATTGTATTGGTACCTAAGAAACCAGGTGCAGATAAGCCATACCCCATTGAAAATCATAAGAGTGTTAGTCTCTTTGGCTGAGTTCGATAAGGGTTATCCCGACCACAATTCCTGAAGCATTGGGCCCTTTGTTGGCGGAGTTCAATGATGTGTTTCCAGATGAGCTACCTGACATATTACCACCTTTGGGGGATATTCAGCATCAGATAGATTTGGAGCCAGGAGCATTCCTACGTAGCAGGCTCCATTACACAATAAGCCTAGGTGAACATGAGGAGTTATGACAGCAAGTGGAGGAGTTGTTGGCCAGGGGATATACTCGTGAGAGCTTAAGTCCATATGCAATGCCGCTCTGTTGGCCCCAAAGAAGGACTGTGACTCCCCGCCCCGGCCTCTGATTAGTTGAAATTGTATACATTCTTACATCCAAAATTTATTATCTTAATATGCTTGTTGATTAGTTTTTGATGATGACTAATTTGTGATTATTTATGTTGTAGGTACTAAAATGAGAAGAAGAGAAAAGATGCATAATTCTGGTGACTTCGTATGCGGAATTTAAGTTTCTGCGCGCTACATCAAAATTGAACGCATATACTACTAGAGTATTTGAGATAATTAACAATTAATTCTTATTTTGGATAAGTTAGGACAAGGGTAATTTAGGGAAAAATTGTTTTTTAAACCTCATTTAGTTACTCACTTTAAAAGGTCATTTATTTTGGATCAAAGGGGTACAATTTAGAAAGCCAGATCCAACACACTAAGTCGCCATTTAAAGTGACGAGAAAATTGGATAACCAGGTAACACTACTACAAAAATGACTTTTAATGGCGATTTTTTAGGGCTTTTAACGGCGGTTTTCGACATTTTTGAACCGCCATCTATCTGGTAGCCGTAGAAAGTTTATGGACTTTCTACGGTGGTTGCGAACCGCCGTAGAAAGTTGGCTTTCTATGGCGGTTTTGAAAAAAACCGCCATAGAACTACGGCGGTTTTTTTCAAAACCGCTGTAGAACGGCGGTTCCTAAGCGAACCGCCGTAGAAAGTTAACTTTCTACGGCGGTTTTGAAGATAACCGCCGTAGAAAGTACCAAATTTGTAAAAAAAAATTTAATATTTCATTTTTTTCTTTACATTCAAAAAATATATATCAAGAACAGCCTTAGAAAGGTTTTGATATATATATATATATATATATTTCAACTTTATTCAAAATATATATATCAAAAACTTCCATGCTAATAAACCGAACAACCACCAAACTTCACAAAATTTTTGCGTGCATCTATGAAATTCTAATTTTTAATCATTAACAGCAAGAACAATACAATAATCACCGATATAACACTAATCAAACCCGAATTTAATCATTCATCATCTCACCAAACCCGAATTTAACACTAATAATAAACCCTAGGCCAATCACAATAATCAAGTAACAGTAAAATTTGTAAAGCTTAAATAAAGTTGAAACTATTCGATATTACCTTTTTTATGATTTGAAGCCCACAACAAGGACCGATTGTGGTGAAATTATGATGGGGGATTAACTCCAAGTGGTGCGTGATGGCCGATTAAGAAACCATCTCCGGAGTTGGGTGACGGCGGATCTTGTTATCAACGCCGCAGGAAGAACGGCTTCGGGGGAAGACAAGAGAAAAAACCGACGGAGAGAGGATGGGTGTCGGCAACGAGAACGCTTTGGTTTGCTAGAGATGGAAACAGGGGGAAGCCGCGGCTGGCTGGAGATGAAAACAAAGGGAAACCCTTAAAATTCAAACAAAATCAAGTTTCTATGGCGATTTTAATAACAACCGCCGTAGAAAGTCCATTTCTACGGCGGTTTTAATAAATCCGCCGTAGAAAGCCCGTAATTGTGAATTTCCGCCCGTTCCTCTATTCCTATTAATTTCTAGTTTTTCTTTTTTTGTAAATTAACCCCCAAATTTTTTAAAATTTAATAATAAATATGTATTTTACTATTTATCAATTTTTATAGTAAAATTCATCATATTTATTAATTATACGGCAGTTAGAAATACAACCGTCTGGAAAGGGACTTTCTACGGCGGTTTTATATAGAACCGCCGTAGAAAGTCCGTACTTTCTTTTTAATTGTGGTTTTCGTCTTTCCGCCAAGCACCGCCGTAGAAAGTCCATTTTGTAGTAGTGTAAGATTGTTCCAGAATCCACGATGAAAATGTTGGCTGATACATAATCAGAAGACTCATGGATTAAGTATTGTACCAGTGATGTCAAAGCTGGGTCTACCGTTCCAAACGTTCTTAAAGGAATCATTTTGTGAGCAACATTCTTGAGCCAATCCTTTTGCATGAGAGACCCAGTTATCTCAGATTTGAATAGTCCAGGACATATTGAATTCACTCTTATCTTGTATTCCCCTAACTCCATTGCCATAACCTGTTCATCATTTTAGAATGCAGAAAATAAGCTGGACACATCTTTTCATTTGGTAAGATGAGAAAAATAGATTTTCTATATATAAGTTCTGTTATTTGTTTTTATCGAGTTTTACTTATTTTTGCTTTTTAATCGTTTGCATATAAGGAGTTTCTTGTTCAAGTACAATTTTTCTACGGCAGATGGAGATTCAGTCTTGAGACTTTTAATACTCTCTGCGTCCTACTCAAAGAGTCCACTTTGAAAAATGTATAGGTTGTGAGGTACAACACATAAAAATAAATAATTTCGCACCATATTTTTCACTTATATTGGTACGTTAACTATTGTTATAATTTTTCTTTTCCGTATCCAATAATTATCATATATATCAAATTAATCTTTTGTAATCGTCTGTATGTGTTGCGATTTCTTTTAGTTTTATGTCTATAGTTTTAATGAAATAAGAACATTAAAGAAGTTAAACATATTTTGGTCAATATCAGAACAAGTGCACTGCAAGTCAATAGACTCGATACTGTTATCATTTGGCTATTAGATTTGAGAGTCAAGAGAAGTAAAAACAATACCTTTGCCATAGTGTTAATTGCAGACTTTGAAGAAGCATATGCAAAATTTCCACTGAACTGTCCACGATTAAGTCCAACAATGGAAGAGATAAAGATAACACATCCCCCTTGCTTAGCTTCACGCATCCGCATGCATACATATTTTGACACCAACCAATTACCACTCATATTTGTCTTGATGATATTATCCCATTCCTCTCGAGACAAATCCAATGGAGTCTGCACACCGCCTGCATCCCATACACATTGAGCTAGAGAAGAAAATACTTTTTCCGTTCCGTTAGAAGGTTCTAGTTTCAAAAATGTACAATTTAGTATGGATTTGAAAGTACAATATCTAAAATGGCTAATTTGTCATCATTTGTTCGACTAATATCCTTATTTTAAGTGTGTAACAGCACATTATTATATTAGCAAATGTTACAAAAATTTGAAAGTAAACTATGCTATTACAACAAAAATAAATTTTGAATGTAGACTCTTCTAATGGAACAGACGGAGTATGGAAAAGGGCATAAAAGCATCCATACGAAACAAGGACTAATTACAGATTTTTTTTTTTCAGAAAATTACCTCGAACCCCGGCGTTGTTGATGAGAGCATCTATGCGTCCAAATGCCTCCCAAGCTTTGTTAATGGCGGCCTCAATAGCTGGCTCATCAGAGGGCTGATTTGGTTGATCCCATCGCAAAGGGCTCTCAGTCCGTTGACTCTGCGAGCTGCGGCTATGATCTTACACCCGGCTTTGGCCAAGTCAACGCAGAATTCCTCTCCGAGCCTGGACGAGGCGCCGGTGACCATTATGATTTTGCCACTCAGCTCGTGCCATGGCTCCAGCTGGACTGCCATTTCAGCTTTCCTGATGAGAATGCATGTTTGCCATAGCTACCGGTATTAATAATGAATGAAATGAATGCGATGTTTGTATTCGTTGAGTGCGGGAGTAGAAAAAGAAGATTTGAAGCGGAGAAGATCTATTAAAATATACTCCAATGATTTCCCAGTTCAGCATAAAAAAATGGGAACGTGTAATCCCCCTTCTTAATTTCTTTTATAATCGGCTAACTCCATCGCCGGATAAGGAAGAAAGAACTCCAAAGTAGAAAAATGGCACCCATCATCAATAATGTATCAGAGTTTGAGGTATATAAAACAGATCCATGAGGCTATTTTAAGGCTCTTGAGTCTTGACACAGTTATTATATATCCATTGCATGCGTTTGACATTTCTATAGGATTTAATCACAAACAAGAGCCCTATGGCCAAATTCAAACCATATTATATCTGTTGAATGTTGCCATATCCAGATCACCCCATCTGCATGGCCGTACGAGTACTTCACAGAATCAGCTCAAACCAGTACTCGCATCAGCTACTGCTGCATCAATTAATCTATTCTATGATCCAATCACTTGACAACACGTGTTCATATATGAGCTGTCATGAGTTGTAAATAGTTGTCATTTATAATTATGTTAGATAAATGAGAAAATTCCACTTCCACGTGGATTAGTTGTTTGGCGGGAAAATCAGTTAACTGATTTTCATATGCACTCCTTTTCCATTTTCCGTAGAGGACACATGTCCTAGTTCGTCTTTGTCTAGAAATAGAGCAGTAGAATTCTATTGTAAAGCTAAGTTAATAGAAATCAATTCAGAAAATCTTTCCCCAAATTCTCAAAGTTAATAGAAATCATTCTGTTTTTCATTTTTTTTTCTTCTTTCTGTGCTTGGAAGCTTTGCTATTCAGTTGAATTGCTTGTCAATCTAGGATTTCTACACGGTATCAGAGCAGGTTTTCTACATCACCGATCCTATTCGCAAAGAAATCTGAGAAAAGGCAAATTTCTAATTGGGTGAATCAAGAGCTTTCATGGCAGAGAATCAAAGTGGAACTAGAAAAGGATCTTCTTCAGGCAATCATTAAGCTGATCGTCTACTGAGAGATGAGCAACGACTCCTTGAGGCTATGGTGCTTCATGGATCCGATCATCCAGATTTAATCCTGGTTACTACACCTATGACAGATTCCAATTATGTGGTCTAGAGTAGAGCCATGAGATTGGCTCTATCTTCTAAAAAAAAAAAATTAGGTTTCATTGATGGACGTATCCTTGAACCTGATTTGTACTCTAAACTTCATGAGATCTGGAAGACAACTAATGATATGGTTTCTTCATGGATTTTGAACACAATTTCTAAGAATGTTGTTGATGGCTTCATGTTTCATCTACTACCAAGGAACTCTTGGATGAATTGAAGCATAGGTTCGGTGGTACTAATGGTCCCTTGATCTACCAAATTCAGAGGGATATTGCATCTATTAGTCAAGGGAATATGAATTCAGTTAGTTATTTCTCCAAATTGAAGAGACTCTGGGATGAATTGGCAACTTTGAAGCCTTTCCCTCCTAGCACCTATTCCTCGTTGCAATTGCCTGCAAAACCAAGGAGTTCATGATCTAGATCGAGGTAATAAGCTTATGCAGTTTTTGCTATGCTTAAATGACACTTTTGATGCTGTCAAGAATTAGATCCTCATAATGGATCCCTGTCCATCTATCTCACAAGCATACTCTATCGTGCAAACAGTACTAGTGGAAAGGAAGGGACACCTTAACACTAGTTATTTTGCTGCATGCATATGAGAATAGTGCTTTGATGGCTTCAACTCCGACTGATTCTTCCATCAAGTCTCCTGGAGTTAAACCTCTGGGGAAGAAGAAGCCACTGAACATCAAGAAAGTTGGATTGAAATGTGACTACTGCAAAGAAGATGGCCATTTGAAGGAATCTTGTCTCAAGATAATTGGATAGAATGGTGAAAGGGTGATAAATGCAAAGCTCAGAAAAATGTGATCAATTCTGTGGAAACTCCATTCGATCTTCCTAATACTCAGAATGGTTCTAATAATTTAGAATCTGTCATCACTGGTGCATTGCAGAGGGAGCTCAGTAGAATTCTACAAGGGCAAGGAGCTTCTAGATCACACAATGTTGCATCCTTAATCAACCTCATTAATTTTGCACACAGTGATGAATTTGCTGGTATGCACTCTCAATTCTTCTTACCTTTTGCTGAATAAATTAACAAGGACTCTTGGATTATAGATACGGGTGCTATAAACCATATATGCATGAACATGTCACTCCTTCATTCTGTTAAAAAAACCACTAGCTTTACACCTGTATGTCTGCCTGATGGCACTGTTAAAGGTTCTCCCATTCTGGTTGTGTGACTCTTAATGACAGATTAATACTTGGGAATTGTTTGTACATTCCTTCTTGGGAGTTGTTTGTTAGAAAATGTGCACAATTAGCAAAAATATTTTTCACCTTTCATCGTAATGGCCTAATGCAGGACCAACACTCTAGTAAGATAATTGGGGTAGGAAAAGCAGTCAGAGGTCTTTACATCATTGACGAGTCTTCTTTCAATTCTGCGATCAGAATTCGTATGGGTCACACTTGGTAGCAAATCTTCATCTCTTGCAACTAGCTGATGATCCTTCTGCTGAGAAAATTTCCTTATGGCATTCTAGGCTTGGTCATTCATATTTTGATGTAATAAAATAACTCTAGTTAGCTGATTCTATTGCTATTTCAAGGGTTACCCCCTATAACAAAGAATCCCTTTCTTTGTAAGCAAAACTAGCACTACTGGCTGTCTTGATCTTGTTCATATGGATGTTTGGGGTCCATATTCCGGACTATGTTTGAATGGATGCTCTTACTTTCTTACTATTGAAGATGATTACAGTAGGACTACTTGGACAATTTTTCTCAAAAATAAAGGCCTAGTTCATACTGTCATTGAATCATTCCTTCTAATGATTAAGACTCAATTCAATAAGAATGTTAATATCATTAGAACGGATAATGGTACAGAGTTCAACAATGCTCACTGTCAGACTTTGTTCTCAAAATTAGGAATTATTCATCAAAAATCTTGTCCTTACACACCACAGCAAAATAGTGTTGTTGAAAGGAAACACAAACACCTTCTATAGATTGCTAGGTCTCTTATGATTCAATCTTCTTTGCCTAAGAAGTTTTGGGAAGAATCCATTCTCACAGCCACATATCTAATCAATCGATTACCTTCTGCACTTCTGAAGCGGAAATCCCCTTTTGAGAAGCTTCATAACATCTCTCCCTCTCTTGATCATCTTAGGCTCTGTTCTCTTCCGAACATAATCAGGAAAAGTATCACTTTTTTCTCAAAAATATTACACAAAGAAACAACATCATTTTTATAAAATTCACAATTCAAATTTAAAAATTCCCTCTAAATTCTCACTCACATAAATTCAAAAAAAACATAATCATTACACTTTTTCTTCTCTTTCCTACACAAATCCCCAAAAGAAATTCCCTCCAAAACAAAATTCTTCCCTAACCAAAAAATTTTCTATCCATAGTACTAAGAGAACAGAACCTTAGAGTCTTTGGTTGTTTGTGTTTTGCCTCCAACAACATCCCTCATAAGGATAAATTTGCTCCTAGATCCATTAAAGCCATTTTCTTGGGTTATCCTCTTGATCGAAAGGGCTAAAAATTGTACAATCTTAAGAATCACAAAATCTTTGTGTCCAGAGATGTCAAATTTCATGAGTTCACCTTCCCTAGTGCTTCTCTTTGCATAGAAAAATTACCTACTCCTTCCTCTCCAGCTTCCCAACCTCTTTTTAATCCTTTACTACATTTTTTCACTGACTCTCATGATCCCTCTTTGCATGAACACAAGACTATTCCTACTTCTGTGTTAGCTCTCCATTTGTCTCAATACAGTCTGATGCCTTAACACAATCTGATCACAGTTCTAAACTAATCTCTACTTCCATCTCTCCAATACCAATAAGACAGTTCTCGAGTTAGAAAGACACCTCTTTGGATGCAGGACTTTATCCTTCCATCCACTCATTCAAAAAACACTGCTCTTGCCCCACAGATTTCTGATTAATCTTCTCAAATCAATCCCACCTTCTCCCCTGCATATATGGAATTTGTAGCTAACATATTTTGTGTTCATGAGCCTTGTTCTTATAAGCAGGCAAAAGGGAAGGTTGAGTGGGAATATGACATGAAGCAAGAAATACAGGCTTTGGAACTCAATGATACATGGGATCTTACCTCATTACCTAAAGGAAAAAAGGTTGTTGGATCTCGGAGGGTGTATAAGGTTAAGAGGTTGCATGATGGTACTGTTGACAAATATAAAGCTAGATTGGTGGCTAAGGGCTATACACAAGTGGAAGGAGAGGATTACTATGAAATTTTTTCTCCAGTAGTTACGGTGCTGACCTTTAGGTTGCTAATTGCTCTGGCAGCTTCCAATGGATGGTCTCTTCAACAAATGGATGTCAACAATGCTTTTCTGCATGGCCATTTGGATAAGGAAGTGTACATGATGTCTCCTCCTGGCAATAGCAAAGCTCAACATGGGCAAATTTGTAAATTGAAAAAGTCGCTTTATGGCCTAAAGCAGGCTTCTAGACAATGGAACTATGAATTAACAGATAGTCTTAAAGGGTATGGATTCCAGTAATGTGAACATGATCATTGCCTTTTCACCTTGATAAAACCTGGAGGGTCAAGGGTATTTCTTTTGGTTTATGTGGATGATTTATTGGTAACTGGATCTTCTGTATCTGCCATTGAGGATATCATACTGTTTCTGCATGACAATTTCACAATCAAAGATTTGGGTTCAGCCAAATACTTTCTTGGAGTGGAAATTGCTCGTTCTGATTCTGGTATATACCTTAATCAAAGGAAGTATACTGATTCTGGTTTGCTTGATCCCAAAGCAGCCATTACTCCTATGGTTCCTGGCCTTTTGCTTGATGATGATACTTCTCCTTTGTTCTCCAATCCTAAGTAGTATAGAAGGTTAATTGGCAGACATCTCTATATAGGTTTTACTAGACCTGATTTAGGTCATGCTACTTAACAGTTAAGCCAGTATGTCACTGCTCCTCAGCAAGTTCATTGGGATGCTACTTTACATGTGTTCATATTTTTGAAAAGTTGTCATTCCAAAGGCTTGTTCTACTCTTCTCAACTGGTTATCGAGCTTGTTTCTTATTGTGATGCTGACTGGGCTACTTGCAAAAAAATTAGGCGTTCTCTAATTGGATTCTGTGTGTTCTTTGGTTCTTCCTTAATCTCTTGGAAAACCAAGAAGCAAGCTACTGCCTCTAAATCTTCTGTTGAAGCTGAATATAGAAGTATAGCAGTCACTGTTTGTGAATTACAATGGCTGACTTACATTTTGAAGGCTTTGGCTGTTCCTGTGGAGCTTCCAATATCATTCTATGACAATCAAGTTGTATTGCACATTACTGCAAATCCTGTGTTCCATGAACGCATGAGGCATTTGGAAATTGATTGCCACATAGTTAGATATCAGTATAAAGCTGGTTTGATTCAACCTCTCTATGTTCCTTCCAAACTTTAGCTGGCTGATCTTCTCACTAAAAGCCTTCATTCACCTTAGTTCCTTTCTTTGAGTTCCAAGCTTGGCTTGATTGAATATCATCATGCCCAACTTGAGGGGGGTGTCCAGAATGTTGCCATATCCAAATCACCCCATCTGCATGGCCATACGAGTACTTCGGAGAATTATCTCAAACCAGTACTATCATCAGATACTGCTATATCAACTAATCTCTTCTGTGATCCAATCACTTGACAACATGTGTTCATATATGAGTTGTCATGAGCTATAAATAGCTGTCATTTATTAAATGAGAAAATTCCACTTGGATTAGTTGTTTTGGCGGGGAAATCAGTTAACTGATTTTCATATGCACTCCTTTTCCATTTTTTGTAGAGGAAACGTGTCCTAGTTTGTCTCTGTCTATAAATAGAGCAGTAGGATTCTATTGTAAACCTAAGTTAACAGAAATCAATTCAGAAAATCTTTCCCCAAATTCTCTAGAGTTCTTAGCTTTGCTCCTTCTGTTTTTCATTTTTTTTCTTCTTTCTGTGCTTGGAAGCTCTGCTATTCGGTTGAATTGCTTGTCAATCTGGGATTTCTACAATATCCACATTCTTGAAAATAAAAAATTGAAAGATTATTAAGTTAATTTGCTGAAGTTTTTCAAAGAAGTATTGTTACTATTATATAGGCCAAGTAATGGCCTCTTAATTTGCTTCTGCATTAGAGTAGAAATAAAGCCTTGGAATCAGAATTCCTTTCCGAGCCCAGAGGTTACTCCGCCTATATTTGGTCAATTACTGCAAGTTGGGCTGGGAGAACCACATATATATGAACTAATGGCAGCATATCACATCATCGGAACTTCTCCTTCGCACATGGCGCCTTCCCGCACAGCTCTGCGCAAGCAGTGCTCTTGGATTTCACTCAACACTTCTACTTTTGCAAATCCATCCTTTCCAAATACGCCAAAGCCATGGCGTCATTCTCCGCATCATTCTCCCTAGGGTGGACATAATTTGACCTCAAATTTTGGCCATTCGTATGTAACAATTTCCAACAATAATGTAAGACCAATAGAACAATGTGGACTTCCTTTGTAAAGATATAACAAGTTTTTCTAACTCCCTTGGAATATATCAACTAAATGAAGAGGACGCTGATATACAAAAAGTCTTGATCCCGAGATGGCTTAAATTTGTTGAATAAATATGGTCATGCATCAACCAAGACATCTTGAACAACGAAGCATTCACTTTTAACCTCCTCATTTAACTCTTGTGAAGGAACATTACTGCTCACACTTTCTTCCACGGTGGAACAAGTAATAAGATAATTAGAAGTTTCAACTCCGTTAGGAACACATGCACAATCATTATCCTTGTACGTACACCACAAGTACCCCCAATGTCTTTACTGAATTTCCAATTCTTCATCAACTTTAATTTTCTATGAGCCTCATCTTCACGTAGTTTATAAAGTTGAATTCTTACTTTTTAGTTGTGGCTTGTTGCTGCATGTAACGAATGTAGGGAATATGAGGAACCAGGTCATCATACTCTTCTTCACACCCAAACAAACCCTCGTCGAATTTCCCTTGCCTGTGGTAATTTCTTCGCGGAGGAATACATTTCCGATTATGGTGTGCGAAAGGATCGCCATCCTCTTTCTTATACGCTCCATATCATGTGATCCCTCATATGTACCCGTACCCGTCATCCTCTCATCACAAACATGGCCGATAAACTGATCTAATTGCATCACATCATCGCGTTCATTTATCTACTCCACATTCTAATCACGTTGTTGCTTTCCTAGTGGTGACATGCAGTGGCGGAACTAGAAACTACATTTTAAAAATTTCGGAGGGGCTCAATATATGTATAAACATTTTTTTGACAGTTAAATACAGTGTAAAAAAAATTTTAACAGATAATTTACGCTACTAATAAGGGTGCAGGAGGGGTCCGAGACCACCCACCCCCTTGGCTCTGCCCCTGGTGGCATGGTTTCAAGAAACAAATGCGTATATGATACCAACTGACGTAGCAGAAACTATCGATGCAAAGAATTTGCTAAAAATTAGAAAAGTCTTGAATAAGACTTGACTCTATGACGACTGCATAAACTCGAAACTGGGAAGAAAAAAAAATGGAAACTAAAAAAGAAGGAAAATTTGCCAAAAAGGGCAAAAATCTAGAAAGCATCACAAAAACAAAGTAATAAACGAAACAAGAATAGTGGATAGCATGGCACATAAATGGGAAAACTGCATTTGTAGTCCACATTCTTTACCTAAGTGGCAAATATAGTCCACATTCTTTAAAAATTAATTAGCAATCTAGTCCACAATCTTTCCCATTTTCGCAACTTTAGTCCACTTAACGGAAAATTGGGTCCAACTAACGGTCAACCCCCAAACAGGCGTTAGTCAAAACGGTGTTCGAGATGGCCTTTTCGGGGTCATTTCTTTTGCGTCTCTAGTCCGATTCAGTCCGTTCCAAAAATACTAATTTGTAGATATGCATCAATACTAACAATCCAACTAATTTTTACACAATTCTAACCATTGGCATGGAACACTCTTTTCCCAGTTTTATTTTTCTTGTTCTTGATTTGCATATAAATTCCATATTTCATTTTTAATCATCCCCACTAGATACAATCAGTCCTATATCATTAAAAATAGGTATGGAACCTCATTTCATTCTAAATTATTGTTTGCCCAATGTACTTTTGAGTTAGTGTTGTCTTTGTCTCCCTTAATTTTAAAATGCATTCTTTACCCCCATGTGTTGCAATTAAAAATATTCATCATCAATGACAAACTTTCCAATCATTTCTTGATAAATAGTGCTGATGGAGTCACTATTACAAAAATGTTCATTATCAATCACGGCTCAATCGCTAGTGTTTATGGAGAAAAATGTAACAAAATGAAAATGCGGGTCATGCTAACCTGGTTTAAGGAAGTTGGTAACAATGGTCGAACTCCATTCTCGCTTATTTGAAAATAGTTGAGTATGTTGTAGAGGGTCACCCAAAGTTTCCTTTGTTTTTTGCATTCTTCCTCGATGGTCTCTTTATTTCTTGTCGGAATAGCTTTGCAGTGTACCAGTCCTAAGTTAATTAAGGTTATATTATATATGGAGAACGTAGCTTGAAAAAATTGAATTAGTTTTTTCCTTTTTAATGTCTAAATTTCATTGGTTGACGGTATTACCTTTATGTAAGGTAGTCACGTGACTGACATGTGCTTCAACCTAACGGCTGTTTAAACAGAATGCATCCTAAGGTACCAAAATAGGTATTACCTTTGTGTAAGGTAGTCACGTGACTGACATGTGCTTCAACCTAACGGCTGTTTAAACAGAATGCATCCTAAGGTACCAAAATAATCAATTGGGGGAAATTTCTGAGGATCAAAAAAATTATTTTCAAATGTAAGCTGTGACCAAGAGAGTATCAGAGCCATTATGGTTGATGAAGATAACTGGTTTCTTGGTTTAACACTACTTTCTTGATGGAAAAACGAAAATGTTTCAGAAAAATAATAATAAAGATAATATTAAAAATAAAATGAAAACTGAAGAGGAATTACCCTCTAATTTAGATCTTCTGTCCAAATGGACTATACCTTATGTTGAACCAAAATTGATATATCATCAAGGATTTTTTAATAAAGTAGGATTGAAACAAATTTGTAAAACAACTGAACAATCCTTAGCTATTCAAGATGCTGATACAGCAATAACTCTTCTCTCTGAAGAAGATTTAGAACCTTATAGGTTTTCTCATAAATTTTTACATATTGGTTTAGTGCAAATTGCTTTTAAACCTCTTACACTTGATAATTTCCAGAAAGTTTTATAGCAACTTTGAGAGATGGTAGAAATAAAGAATGGAGAAAATCAATAATTGGAGTTATACAGTCTAGTCTGGCTCATGGTCCAGTATATTTTAATGTTCATCCAAATTTTAATCTAGCTTTAACAGATAGAAATATCTACAAAGCTTTAACTTTGAATATAAAGACTGAAGGTTATAATTATGAACCTGGTTCAGAAATAATGTGTATTTGTTATAGAATTTATTATAAGCCATTATACACTATGAATCCATGTTATAAAGTGGAAGAAAAACAAAAAGATTTGAATGAAACAATCTTAATTGAATCAAATTTCAGTAAGTCGAATATTACGACAAGAAGAACCATAAAATGGGATGAAATTCCGCTTCCTCAGCATTGGAAAATGACCAGGGTTGCTCATATTGAACCCAGAAATGAACATAGGATTTCTAATGTAATCCAGACTCCAGATGGAGATGTGTATATTCAAATGAGTAATACTCAGGGACTTTCCCGATCTTCCTCTGTAAGATTATTTATTTCCCCTTTCAAGGATGATATTCCTATGTTTCATAGACATTCTACATCTAACATTGGTGATGTGAATAAACATCATCCTAACTTGTCTTTACTTTCTTTAAATTCAGGTTCAAGTGGTGAGAATAATCGCCATTCTTTAAATTCCTTTCATATTGCTTTAAATAATAGTCATTTAAATTCAAGTCATGGAATAACCCATCATAATGCTTTAATTTCTGAGCAATTATTACGTGATGGAATAAACCGTCATAATCCTTCTACTTCATATGTTAGAAATTATATTCCTGATTTTATTCCTCCTAGAAATTTTGCTGATGATCATATTCCTGCCAGTGAGGAGAAAAATCCTCATGTTGATTTATTATATAAGAAAAAGAATAATATTGTTCATGATATTTCTGATAGGAAAGAACCGAAAATAACCGAATCTGAAATGAATTTTTCAATATGAATAATACAACAAAAATAGATTTTAGTAAAGGATCTGAGGCTCGAATGAAAATTCGAGATGAATTCTTAAAACCCAGATGGGAAGTCTTTAGAAAATGGTTTTTTCAATAATTTTCTATTGAAGAAAGAAATAATCTTTCAGAAGAATTTTATAAGTTCTTAGGAGAAAAGAATATTTTATTTCCTTTTGTTCCATGGTTTGTTCATAATTATATAGAACCAGAAATTTCTGTCATAGAAAGAGAATTTAGATTGAATAATGGTAATATTTTGAAGAGTCATTTCCCTCCTCAAGAATCTTTTAGTATATTAAAAGGGAAAATAGCTATGAATTTTAATGCTTTTTCAAAATTATTTGAAGAAGATACTTTGACAATAACAGTCAAAAATATTAATAAAATGATTGAACAACAAAATTTTGCAAATATGTATTTAATTATATTAGGAGAACAAATTGTTTCTTTACATGATCGTCTTGATAAGCTGATAGATAATAATACAATTATTAGTAATAATAATATTCCTAGTACTAGTAATTCTAAGGAAAATATAGGTGTGCTTGCAGCTCCTAGTCTTCAGCCTCCACCTGAAATAAAAGATTTTAAGTTTAAAACTGGTAATCATGAATTGCTAAATCTTCTCAATGAGAAATTTAAAGGGTTAAATAGAACCACAATAGAAGAAGAATTTTCAAATGAAATAGAAAATAATCCAGAATATAAAAAAGTAATAAAAGATGAAATTAATAAAATTTCAGAAAAATACACTCCAATCCAAAGAATAAATTATTATAGTAGACCATCGCCTGTAGATATTCTTCATGAAGAACAAGAATACGTAATTAATAATAGTTACAGTGGAAAATGTATTTATGAATGGAATTTAGATGGTTATACAGAAAAACAAATTTATAATTTGGTACATAGAATGTTAATGTACAGTACTATTTGTAAACAGAATGGTAATAATGACAGTAATATTGCAAAAATGATAGTTGCAGGTTTTACTGGCCAACTTAAAGGTTGGTGGGATA
Organism: Leptodermis oblonga; assembly: GCA_016801395.1. Classification (NCBI taxonomy): domain Eukaryota; kingdom Viridiplantae; phylum Streptophyta; class Magnoliopsida; order Gentianales; family Rubiaceae; genus Leptodermis; species Leptodermis oblonga. Next base: position 19,431,544 of record CM028750.1, on the reverse strand, counting down.
ATTATTTACCCCAAACAGGTAAAGATAAAATTTATAAAACTGTTAAACAAGAAGGTGACCAGATGGTTGAAAATTCTGTTTATACTTTAATTGTTACAATTTTAGAACATTTTACGGGTAGAATTTCTGATAATAGTGAAAATATCCGTACTTTATTGCAAAATCTTAGGTGTAAAACACTTTCTGAATTTAGATGGTATAAAGATGCATTTCTTAATAGAGTCATGGAATTGCCTGAGTCTAATAGTAGTCATTGGAAGTCTAAGTTTATAGATGGTCTTCCCAACTTATTTGCTGAAAGAGTCAGAAAAACTCTTAGGAAGGATAAAATCACTATCCCATATAATGATTATACATATGGTAAACTAATAGCAACTTGCGTCCAGGAAGGTTTATCATTATGTAATGAAATTAAATTGAGTCAACAAATAAAGCATCAAAGATTAACAGAAAGAAGTCAATTAGGACATTTCTGTAGTCAATTTGGAATGGATATTCCCTTTCCAAATAAAAAACCTCATAGGAAAGAAAAATCTGACAAGATTTATAAAAAGAAAAGATATTCTAAAAAGAATTTTCAGAAAAAATTAGAAAAAAGAAAAGATAGAAAAGAAGCTAGATCAGCTAGAAAGAAAAATCCAGTGGATGTTAGATGTTATAAATGTGGAAAAATATGTCACTTTGCAAATAAATGCAAAGAAAAGAAAAAAAAAAAAGATAAAATCTTTAGAAATAGATGAAGAATTAAAAGATAAGATTTCTAAAATATTATTAGAAACAAGTTCTGAATCAGAATCTTATGAGTCTTCAGATGAAGAAAATAAAATTGATTTTTCAGAAAACGATCTGTCATCATATGAGTCAGATTCCGATTGTGCTTGTAGTACAAAAGGATCTTGTTTGAAAAAATTAGATGATAATTCTGAAAATGAATTTTATAAAATTATGTCTCAATTTCAAGACATAAATGTTTTAACAGATAATACTTTGTTAGAATTTTTAAAACAAATAAAAAATTCTGATTTAAGATCAAGGATAATTGATGATATTCAGAATCTTCCTGATATGAACAGTAGTATGAATAGTAATTTCGAAAATAAAAATAATTTTCACACACATGATGAACCATATTCTATGAATGAGGTTCAAAGAATGATGAAAGAAAGAAGTAATACTTTGACTTCAAATGTTTCAATAAATGATTTGACCAATGAAGTCAAAAATCTGCAAAAAGAAATTCAATTTCTTAAATTAAGAAATCTTACCTTTGAAGAAAGAATTTCTCATTTGGAAAAAGGAAAGGAGATAATTACTTCTCCAAACTTCTTTGAAATCAAACCACCAAATGATGAAGAACAATTTTTATCATCATTGGATATTATTACCACTCAAAAATGGTACACTAAAGTCAATTTATTAATTGATAACAATTTTCAAATTGAATTAATTGCATTAATTGATAGTGGTGCAGATATTAGTGTCATACAAGAAGGTTTAATACCCACAAAATATTTTCATAAAACTACTCATAGTTTAAGGCATGCTGGAGGAGAAAGATTAGATATTCAATTTAAACTCCCCAAAGCTTATATTTGTAAAAATAAAGTTTGTATTCCAGGAAGTTTTTTATTAGTTAAAAACATTACAAATCAAGTGATAATTGGTACTCCTTTTTTGAAAAAATTATATCCAATTTATCATATTGATTCAAAAGGTTAAAAGGAACCTACGAAAATAATCAAATAAATTTTCAATTTATAATGGAACCTTTTTCCAAGGTTTTAAATACTATCAAAGAAAATATTCTTAGAAAAAAGAATCAAATGAATTTTTTAAAATATGAAATTAATATTTTAACAATTGAGGAAAAACTTCAAAATCCTAAATTACAGGATAAAATTAAAATGATTTCTAATAATTTTTCAATAGAAATATGCAATGAACATCCAAATGCTTTTTGGGATAGAAAAAAGCATATTGTGAGTCTTCCATACGAAGATGATTTTGATGAAAAGAAAATTCCAACAAAGGCTAGGCCTTGTCAAATGAATTCTGAATATTTGGAATTATGTAAAAAAGAAATACAATCTCTTTTACAAAAAGAATTAATACAACCTTCAAATTCTCCATGGTCATGTACTGCATTCTATGTTAATAAGCATAGCGAAATTGAAAGAGGTATTCCCAAGATGGTAATAAATTATAAACCTCTTAATAAAGTTTTAAAATGGATTAGACATCCAATTCCTAATAAAAAGGATTTATTAGATAGATTATATGATTCAATAATATTTTCCAAATTTGATTTAAAATCAGGTTATTGGCAAATTCAAATTGATAAAAAAGATCAGTATAAAACTGCTTTTACTGTTCCAATAGGACATTATGAGTGGAAAGTTATGTCTTTTGGTCTGAAGAATGCTCCTTCAGAATTTCAACAAATTATGAATGATATTTTTATTCCTTATAGTGAATTTATTATCGTTTATATTGATGATATCTTAATATTTTCTAAAGATATTGAAACTCATTTCAAGCATTTAAATATTTTCAAAAATCTGATCATTCAAAATGGTTTAGTTATATCTAAGTCCAAAATGAGTTTGTTTCAAACAAAAATTAGATTTTTGGGTCATAATATTGAGAAAGGAAATATTATTCCTATCAATAGAAGTATTGATTTTGCTTCTAAATTTCCAGATGAAATTTTGGATAAAACCCAATTACAAAGATTTTTAGGAAGTTTAAATTATATTTTTTCATATTATAAAAATCTTAATGAAGATACTGCAATTCTTTACGACAGGCTGAAAAAGAATCCTAAGCCTTGGTCTGAGAATCATACTCAGGCAATTAGAAAAATTAAATCTAAAGTGAAATCACTTCCTTGTTTAATGATAGCAAATCCTAATCTGGAGAAAATAATAGAAACAGATGCTTCAGATATAGGTTATGGTGGAATTTTAAAACAAAAATCAAAAGATAGTAAACAAGAATTTCTTGTCAGATATTATTCAGGTAAATGGTCTGATAGTCAGAAAAATTATGCTACGGTGGAAAAAGAAATCTTAGCCATTGTTAAATGTGTATTGAAATTTCAAGATGATTTATATAATCAAAAGTTTGTCATTAGAACTGATTGCAAATCTGCAAAATTTATGTTTAATAAAGATTTCAAGCATGATGTATCTAAGCAAATGTTTGCTAGATGGCAGGCTCATTTAGCCCCATTTGATTTTGATATTCAGTATAAAAAAGGAGAAGAAAATAGTCTTCCAGATTTCTTGACTAGAGAATTTTTGAATAATGTCTGATCATAATTTTTATGAATGCGGTTGATGCACCCCAGAGAAAGGGCCTCTGGCCCTTACCGAGGACGAGGAAATATCGTCGCCCAGCATGGCGGAAGAAGGCTAGTAGCAGAAAATATTTCTGCTAGAAGGAGTATGTCTCCTGAAGATCCATTATATGAAGAATTTATGGAGTTCATAAACAAGAAGCAAGGTGATACTTCTGCTTCATCATCATCTTCATATTCAAAAATTGTTGAAGAAGACAAGGAAGAATATCTGACTTCCTACCATCAGAATAATAATAAAGAGGTGATAATACTCTTGGAAGGTAAGGATTTACAGTGGATCAATGATCCATGGACCTTGATGAACAGGTACCTTGACAGCTCTGGTTATGCTGAAATGGCTTATAAGCCAAGGCCATATTTTGAAAATCTGCTGAAAATTTCAGGAAATTGTGAAATCACACATTTTACAGGTGCTGGTAGTGCCCAAAATATTTATAATTTCAGCAAGATTATTATCAAGCAGGTGATATCTGCAGAAGAATGGGGTTTATCAACTCTAAAGGATAGAGAATATCTCCATCGTGATCAGAAAACTTTGATAAAGTACAAGTATTGGGACTATGTTGAGTCTCTTACTAGAGTTCTACTCTATGAAAATCCAAGGAATAAACATTCTTGGTTTATAAAGATCTGTTCTGAGGTGTATAAAAAGCCTCTGCCAAATTCGTTTATTAAATGGTGGATTAATTTTGGTCCATCTATCAAGGTACTACCTGAACCATTCAAAGCATTATATGCAGACTGGGTGAAAATTTCTCCCAAGATCATGAATCTGGATAATAGCCATCCTTGGAATGATGATATTGCTCCAATGTATTTCTTTATAGAATTTTCAATTCCATGGATCTGGAAATGGGCACCAGAAGTGGGTTATACTCCAGAAAAACTCCCCTGCCTGAAAAGGGCTAGTTATACTAAAATTTGGGAAAAATTAATTAAGGCTGATGCCACTGGTCTAATTCAAGGCCAAGAATTGATTGATCAAATTAAAGCCAAGTTGCAGGAATATCAGCAGCAGCAGCAAACGGCCCCAAGGGAAGAAATCAGTCCTTTCCAGCAGATTCATAGAATGCTCCAGAGGCAGAAGGGAATTGTCACCCGAGAAGAGATTATAGCTTCCTACATGGATCTGTTGAAAAAAGATCTAGCTCAGAATCTTGAGGAAACCAAATCAGATGTTTCAATGGCGAGCCAAGAATATTGTCTTGCAGGAGAATCACAAGAGGAAGAAGATGATGTCGACCTCGATATTGAAGAAATGATGCTGGCAATAAAGAGCTCGGTAACCGGTTCTACTGGTAAAAGTCCAAGAAATGATTAACATAAGTGGTTGTGGACTTCACCAAAATTAATACTGTTGCGGACTTCAAAGCTGATAGTTTGGAATCCGAAAAAATACTGTAGCGGAATTGAAATTAAAAATTTCAGCCCCGTAATAGTGAAAGGCAAACTTTGCCTATAAATATGTTGTTCATTTCCATTTAGAGACAGGACTTAGAATCCCAACTCCTTCCTCTTTTCTCATTTCCCCTCTTGTACTTCATCCAATTCTCTCCTTCCTTCCTTTGTAAATTTTTTCCTCATATATATAAATTTTCATTTTCAAGATTTGAAGACCTGAAGACAACTTCTTTAAGTAAGTCTCTTTAATTTTCTGTTTTAATATTTTATTTTTCAGTTTATATTTAGCCTAATGGCAGGCTAAAAACTTAGTGTTAAACCATGAAGCTTAGTTATCAGATTTTCCTGTAATGTTGATGATTCTATATGTGTGAATCGTCTTACTGTTTATAGATTAATTAAAGAATGCATAGGTTATTGAAAATAGACAGGCTTTTATTCATTGGTTAAAGAATGAGAAGGGTTTAAGGCCGTTGTTAGCCAGGGATTGGCGTTGTTAGGCCGCTCATGGCCGGGAAGTATCTTCTTTGATCAATGAATTAAGATGCCAGTTTGTGATCAATGTAATTGATTCCTTATTGCTTCTGTGATTAATCCATTGAACCGTTGGATTGGTTCCCCCTTATGGTATTAATCCATTGAATCGTTGGATTGGTTCCCCCTTATGGTAATGAAATTAAATTGAGTCAACAAATAAAGCATCAAAGATTAACAGAAAGAAGTCAATTAGGACATTTCTGTAGTCAATTTGGAATGTGGATATTCCCTTTCCAAATAGAAAACCTCATAGGAAAGAAAAATCTGATAAGATTTATAAAAAGAAAAGATATTCTAAAAAGAATTTTCAGAAAAAATTAGAAAAAAGAAAAGATAGAAAAGAAGCTAGATCAGCTAGAAAGAAAAATCCAGTGGATGTTAGATGTTATAAATGTGGAAAAATAGGTCACTTTGCAAATAAATGCAAAGAAAAGAAAAAAGAAAAGATAAAATCTTTAGAAATAGAAGAATTAAAAGATAAGATTTCTAAAATATTATTAGAAACAAGTTCTGAATCAGAATCTTATGAGTCTTCAGATGAAGAAAATAAAATTGATTTTTCAGAAAACGATCTGTCATCATATGAGTCAGATTCCGATTGTGCTTGTAGTACAAAAAGATCTTGTTTGAAAAAATTAGATGATAATTCTGAAAATGAATTTTATAAAATTATGTCTCAATTTCAAGACATAAATGTTTTAACAGATAATACTTTGTTAGAATTTTTAAAACAAATAACGGCTGTTTAAACAGAATGCATCCTAAGGTACCAAAATAGGTATTACCTTTGTGTAAGGTAGTCACGTGACTGACATGTGCTTCAACCTAACGGCTGTTTAAACAGAATGCATCCTAAGGTACCAAAATAATCAATTGGGGGAAATTTCTGAGGATCAAAAAAATTATTTTCAAATGTAAGCTGTGACCAAGAGAGTTGTTAAGCAAAATGTAAGGGATCAATTTTGCAATTTAGTGTGTATCTCTATATATTTATATATATATACACACACGTGTGTGTATATATAATAATAATTTATTAAAAGCAATTTCAACTCATATTCACACTAACTGTAGGCAGGGGGTTCTCGGACCCCTGCAACCTCCTCCTCCACTTTTATTAACCTTATATATTTAGCTATTAAATTTTTTTTATAATAATGTATCTAATTGGCAAAAAGAAATTTATTCATAGGTTGGATCTTTCAAAAGATTTTAAAATGTGTTTTTCGATTCCAACATTGCCTGTAGGTTGGTAAAAACACTAAAGATATTCTCCCATTGCCATTTAATTTATTTAAAATAAAAAACATACTGTTAAATTTATTAAATTCTTAGTGATAATTTAGTACGTACAAAATTTTAAATTCCTTAGAACAACTTTTTTTCATTGAAAGAAAATGTTACTTTGCGGGTCAAAATACAAGTCGAACATGTTGTAACTCATTAGGTACAACAAATTGATCGATTGGTTGAGCAAGTTATGATCCGACCCGTACATGACCCATTAGTCAAGGGGTCAAGTTGTATCATAATCTGTTTGATATGGATCATATTTGACTTGACCCAAAACCTACCCAACTCACCCATTTACGACCCCTAAAGACACTTCAGACACCACAACAACCTCCGAAATAAGGGCAGATCCTTTGGATCCATTGCCTGCACCCCCTCCCATGTATCCACTAAGGGGATTAAAAGTTTGACGGTAAATTTTTAACCCCCCAGAGTGGATACATCGAAGGGTGCAGGCAATGGATCTAGAGTATCTGAAGTCCTCAGAAATACTCTTCCAAAATGTATTTTATTCTTAAGTTTGAAAGAAGGTGAGCAGGCTCTGACTTAACAAGACCGATTAAAAAAAAAAAAAGTAAATAAATAAATAAGAAGTGAAGAAAGAAAAGGGAATTCAAAATGTCTCACGCAAGTTGCGTAATTATCGTTGATGCAGAATAATGCTTCGAAATGTTAAAATAGAAATAAAATGCCATGTGAGAAACTCCATATGCCCACCGTATAATCCTCATGTGTTAACAATTTCTCATCATCAGTTAAGTATTGAGCCTACAAAGCCGAATATATAATTTGGAAAGCCTTTTTATATTTTTACATATATAATTTGTAGAGCTTGCCTTTTTTATATTTTTATATACTCCCTCCGTTCTATTAGAAGGGTATACTTTGACCAATGTCCAAGTTATTATGAATGTTGAGGTACACCACTTAAATTAGCTAATTTGACACTATTTATTCCATTTATATCCTTACTTATTGAGTATGGACTAATTGTGGACCACACATAATTATATTTGTAAGGGTAAGAGAAGTTAAAAATTTGAAAGTGGACTCTTCTATTGGAACAAAAATATTTTTTAAAATGGACCATTTTAATGGAACAGAGGGTGATGCAGATTCTCAATTGAATTGCGTTGAGGAATTCCAAAATCTGCTCAGTCGGAGATTAGCTTGATGTCTTTGATTTAAATCACCTTCTTGAATTCACTCTTGAACTAAGAAACTAATGATTTATCGAAAATACCCTAGAAACTAAGTCGAATACCTAACATAATTATGTATATCGAAAACCCCCTTTGAAATCAGGCTACTCTTAGCTAAATCTAAAAAGAATAATAATTCACTAATGAATCTATCACAAGTTCAATAATGAACAATTATAAGTTCCCATAGAACATTACCCAAACCCAAAGGTTGAAAGCTCAAAGCTTAAAATTGTATAACCCACAATTTATCTGAATGTATAATCTTAATCTTGTTGTATTAATGTCTCCCAAGCCCCTTTAAATAGAAGGGAGTTGTGCGCCTTTTACAAAGTGAAAAAGGAAATAGAAATAAAAGGGGAATCCAATCAGAATTGGAAACCATACAAACCAGAAACCTAAAGGAACTAGGTTAATGGGGAAGGAATTTCGGTTCTCCCTAGGAAATAGGTATGAACGAAATTCCCCTTGAAAAAGGAATAAAAATACTACCAAAAACATTAAAAGGGAAATCTATTTATTTCCTAAAAGAAATCATGCAAGAATTTTTTTTAGAAAAATCACAATTAAGTAATTACTTAAGCAAGGAAGGAAAAGTAAAACACACACAAAGACACACTACCTAATTTGGTTGCCCCTAGTTGTGCGCCTCTTGCGTGTTTAAGGAAGGTGATTTAACTTGTATATTTTACCTGTAAATTTGAGAAGCTTCTAGATGCTTCTGAGTCTTTCTAGAACCTTCTTGAATAACTTAACTCAAGAATAATGTAATTAAAATCAAGAGATTTAATTATCTTCAAGACTTTTATTAAATATCCAACAATCTTCTTTTCAACTGGAAATGGCGTGTCGTGATATTTCTTTTTGACCCCATTTTTAATGACCCATTTCTCCTTCATTGGATCAAAGCTCTTTCCAATGGATTTGTGAGAACCCATCTATCGACTCTGAATTTTCGCAACCACTTGTTGATTTGTACCCTTCTAGGAAGTCCAGTGTTAACTTTGGATGACCTCATCCGAGGGAGTATATGATTTGGAGAGCTTGGGCAAACACACTAAAGGTAGCTTTAACCATTTCCTAATCTTGCAGCAAATTTTTGCGCATTTTGTCGCAATTACAGTAAATTTCTTCCAACCATTTCCCATCTCTATCTCCATCTCCCCTCCCTTCTCTCTCAAACCCTAAAGTTCATTATCTTCTTTTCATCATTCTCTTCCACAAGAGGATGAGGGAAGTCGTTCTACTCTTGCTCTTGTTATCTTTTATTTAGTTTTGTCACAATTGAGAGTGTTTCCTTTCCTTCAAATAATTAATTTACCATTGTTGATCATGTTTTCCTCCATGTTTATGGTGTTTTTTCCCTGGCTATGGTGATTTTATAGTGATTTTCTCCTTGACTATGGTGAAATTATTCACGGCTATGGTGTATGAGTCTCTAGTTATGATTTTATTCATGGCTATGGTGTATAAAGATTCAATCAAAAATTCAGTCTTGAACCTTTCATTAGTAATTGATAGCACATCTGTAATTAACCGTCGGTACAAGATTTGTTTAATTTATATTTTTACTATGTTTAGATCTATACTAGGTATAGATATATTGTTTAGTAGATTAGATACACTATTGTGGTGCTTCAGATCTGAAAAAATTAGATCAAATCTTTTGTAATCAGTTGTATTGACTATTTTTTGGTCTCTATCAATCGTTTGTTGAACGGTTTCTAACACCATTTATGGAATTTTTTATTTCAAATTTCTTTTTCTCATCTCTATCTCTAAAACATAATGTTCCGATAAATTCTCTTTCTTACTTAATTTTATTCATTTTTATTATTTATATACTTTTCTCCTTTTTACAAAACACCCCCTAGTCTTTTATTTTTATTACGTATTCATGAAATGGTTAATGATTGTATTTAATTACCTGTAATACTAAAATACTAAGGTAGAGACCGAATGGGTTGAGACCCAGAACAAAGAAACGTCGTTCTCAGACCCGGGTCCACAACACAAATTCCCCCACCACCCTGTCCGCCCTGCCGCCGCGTCGCCGCCGCCGCCGCCACCGCCGGCGGCCCAAAACCTAAATCCCCAAAATCAACTTCTTCTTCTTCTTCTTTTTTTTTCTGTTTCAATCAAACCCATTTGAGCTTGAAGTTTTAATTTTCCCCAAATTTGGGATTTGGGGATTCAAATTGAACATGACTCTCACAAATGGGTTTGTGATTAATTGGAGGAGGAGGAAGCGAAATCAGTGAAAGGAAGAAGAAATGGACGAAGAATTGCTGGACTTCGATCGACTTCGACTTCGATCGACTTCGACTTCGATCTTCGATCTTCGACTTCAATCATCGACTTCGACTTCGAAGAATTGAAGAAGTTGCAGCAGCTCAGTATCATCGACAATGGTTTCAAAACCCAAAAAATTGGAAGAAGAAGAAGAAGAAGAAGAAGGAGGAGGAGAAGAAGAAGAAGAAGAAGACGCGAGAAGGAGAAGAAGAAGAAGAAGACGCGAGAAGGAGAAGAAGAAGAAGAAGACGCGAGAAGGAGAAGAAGAAGAAGAATAAGAAGGAGGATAAGACCAAGAAGAAGAAGAGGAGGCCATATTTTGGCGGCTGGGGGAGGAGGAGCGCGGCGGCGACAGTGGGATTTGGGTTTGTGAACTGGGTTTGAGAATTGGGTAAAGAACATGGGGTTGGGTTAGATTTTTGGGTTGAGACCTAAAAAAAGGCCAGAACCGGGTCTGAGAACATGGAGAAGAACAGGCCCTAAGTAATACAACTGATGTGACGCAAAATGTCCTACAATAAGATACCTCGGCAGCTTGAAGATATTGCCTGAATCCAATAAATCCTTAGCTCGGATATGAATCCTTTTAACACTAGCCTATCAAGGGAGACACAAAACAAGCAGGGGTATCCCCCCTGTTCCACTCTGACAGTCAAGTCAGTATCAAGTATGAAATTAAATGTATAGAATACGTGCTCAAAGTATAAGAAATTGCGTACCTCATTTAGTCTAGAATATCAATATATATAGTCTTACCCTGTTGTCTTGCCCGTTGCACTATCTCCAGGCCATAGCCCTTAATGCCCTCCTGATTTGCCCATGCCTTGATGGTGGTCTCAACTTTAAAGGCCTTCCTGATTTGCCTCCTTCTTTATGGCCCGGATTTCTCCTTTGCATTAAGTGCCCTACATAATTCTTGCCCGCAATAATAGCCTAAATCCTCTCTCCCTAATTACTGCCTAGGGAACAAAATCATGAGCCAACAACGAGGTTGATCAAGTTTTAGCTGCATCTCAAGCATGTTACCACGTCTGTTACATAATGGTTTGTACGTACCCAAAGGTTCACAATGAAGAATAGAAGAGCCTGCAAGAAATTTATATCAGAAAATAATGAATCTCTTTGGTAAAACAAAAACATTGGTAAAAGTAGTTGGCAATTATACCTCATGAAAAATGCCTAATAGCATTAGCAATTTGGCAGCACTTTGCAAGTATGTTGGGAACATGGATAAATGGGATGTGGACTATTTGCGATGTTCTGCAAGCGTGTACTTCCCTTCCTATTATATTATTAAAGCCGAGATAATAATTTGTCACTTTGGTCTTTTCCATTAACACAATAATATGATTATGAAATGTGATATTGCATGTTTCTAATTCCATTCAATGGTACCATTATATATATATGTGTGCGTATGTGTTACTTTAGAGAAAATTTGTATAGTAAGATGTGTTTATAACTGATGTGGCAACAAAAAGAAAAAAAAAATTCTGTATTCCTGCTTCTTAAAAAACCCAACACGTAACAAATTATTATATCTATTTATTTATATTAAACATTACTTACTAAGTTTCTTTTCTTATAAATAAATTTACTAACATTAATAGTTATTCCTTATTTTTTGATAGAATGCTGGTGAAAAAATAAATTTCATGGGTATGAGAAAAGAGAAGACAATAGGTAGTTACTTATAATTATAATTGGTAATCACATATTCACTTTAGGAAGATGTGCTTAGTAATTAATGAAATCTTATCGCTTGAACATACCTTTTTAATCACCTTAACAAAAATGATTTAATAAGATTCATTTGAAAAATTACAAAATTTCAAAAATCGAATAACCCATTAAAATGCTCTACAAAAATTGAAATTGTTATGACTATGATAAAGACGAAGTGGAATATGACGTAAGTAGAAGACGCAGAGGAAGATAAAAATTTAGACAGATGAAAAGATGAGAGGAAGATGAATATATTACGTCATGTACATTAGGTATTATAAAGGTTGATAAATGTAAAATGTTAAAGTTTTAATATACAATATTGCATGTTATACAATTGTTTTGTAACATCTTAACTATTTTTTGCACATTTTATATTCTTGTTATTGTAATTCATTTATATTTCGCTGGTTAATTTTATTATTATTAATATTTTTAAACAAATTCATTTTAGAATTTAACACAGGTTTTTAAAAACAATCGGTGTTGAAAATCCGAGATCTTTAACAACGGTTCTAGAATAATCAATGTTGATGATCCGAGATCGTTACCACCGCCTATCATTCACACCGTACTGAAAAAGGCATACAACCAATGTTAAATGGGTCAAAATACCAGTGTTGATGACCATTTTGTTCTGTTGGCCCCTAACCTCATAAGCTATAGAATGAGCACTGATGGGGCTCAACCACATAAATAAAATAAAAACTATTGATTTATCCTACTATTTTGATGAACATTTGAGTATATACTTTATCAATTTTCATTTATTGTTTGCATTCCACATAAATGCTAACAGAAAATTATTACAAACTCCAGAGATCCTCTACATGAAGATCACATAAAACTATGGGATAGTCTATCGTCCAATCGTCAGACAGTCTGATGGCATGAGTGGTTAAACTTGATATGTTAGTGGTTAAATTCGACATTTATTGTTTTAAAATAATGTAATATTTTACCAACCGAGGTTTAAAATCACTGAGATCCATTAATAACTAAAATTTGTTTAATAACCTTCATAAAGGGAAAAAAAATTGCATATAAAGAAAAAAAGACTATTAAATCAAGTGATGTTCAAGAACCGTGTAATCATTTTACATTAGCATAAAAAAGCAAAATTGTAAGCAACATATTCCCAATTTTTGTGTAACGAATTTATTTTAAAGATAGACATAAATGCTATTAATGCGAACGCAATAAATGAAAGGTTTCATAAAGGGTTGAATAACCTCCAAAATCCTTTTACTTATCAAATTCTCAATATAAAGTCTCAAATGACCACCCCTACAAGCCAAAAGGACCTTCATCATGGTATAATTGGTACGATTCTATTTCAAATGTCGAAATCATGGTCTATTTTCGTTTTCATATTCTATACCTTTGCTCACCTCGTAACAGGTACCCTCTTCCTCCTATTCTTCTTCATCTCTTCTTTCTTTTGAAATATTTTCTAGTCTAGCTTTTTGTGTGCTTTTCAATATACGTAGGAACTCACATTAAAAATAGGAAATATAGTCCTTTCACAAAAGTCCAATGAAAATGATGTAACTTTTGCCTTTTAACAATAATATCATTATTACTGTGAGTTCCTACGTATATTGATATTAAAGTTGAAATAGTAATTTGTAACTTTTGCCTTTTAACAATAATATCATTATTACTGTGATGATTTATTATCTATTTACAATATTGATACCATTAAAGATATATATATATATATATATATATTTTTTGAAGCTAAGACATAAAGATGACTGGTGAACAAATCAAAGCTAAGACCTTCTGGCCTTCCACATATTTTTGAAGTGTTTCGGTCATAGTCATTGGCACCAGAACATTTTTCCTTGGTCCTGAGTTACAAGATGAATTTTCATTTAAGGGAATTTTTCAACTTAAGTGATTAATATGTAATTGAGAGGAGAAAATTTTACCAGTAAGGTGAGGTTATGCCAAAATCAACAAACCCCACATTTGAACCTTTGTATTTGAGGATTCTGCCGTCAGCAACTCCGGTGTACTATCCGTGTCCGCGGAGGTCAAAAGCAAAGGCCTCAGGCCGTGAGGTATTTGCTCATTGCAAGGACAGTTTTGTAAATGAAGGAGAGCTGCTACAATCGACAAACAGCTGAAAATACACCCGAAGTGTGCAAATCCAGATGTTGGGTTTGAGATTTCCCATTGGAAAAGTTATCATTGACTGGCAAGGGAAAGATGGGATGGGAAAGATTATGCCTCTCGAATCAACCGCTAGCTACAATGACAGTAAAATGTGAAATTAGTTTCAAACAAATATAAAATATTGCTTGATTCTATAAGTGCATTGCGATAATGCTTGCATTTGCATTCAATGTTATTTCACATTAAAAGGATTGAGAGGCCGCAACTGATATGAAACCCACTTGCTGGGTTTCATATTGCACCAGATTCTAGCTGCTTCTGGTCGGATCATTTCTGCCACCCAAATTTGGCCACAGTGGAGTTTTCTAATTAAAAATAATAATTTAACACTTACAATTGTTGGCCGGTGCTCCGACGATTCTCGGTGGTCGGCGATGATTCCGGCAGTGGTAGGCTGACCGTTAAATGAAAGAAATGAAGGAATGGTGGGGCTGGAGTGAGTTAAATGGGTAGGAGGTAAATTTGGTAAAAACGTAAAATACTATCTCTTATTCCCTTCGTTTAGGACTGCCCTAAGATATTATAAGAAGGTTGTGAATTGGGATCAACACCTTCTAAAAGCAAAGCGCGTCTTAATACTTTTTCCCCCAAAAACTTGTCTTCCTCCTCTATCTCATCCATCTTAATGGAGGAGAAGGGAGCATTCTCTTCTTTGTTACGTCTTACATTTTAGTTGGCCACTTTGTTGAGGTATTGTTCTTTATCATCATGGATTGTTCTTGTTCTTAGATACAATGTATCATGAGCACCCCAACAAACGAAATGACCTGTCGCTTCGCAATAGGCACGCCAAGCATCACCTCTCATATACAATGTATCACTGACACTCAAAAGATGACACATCCCATCATTTCAAATACCGAGATGACCATCATTACTTATACATATGTTGATAAAACACAGAATACACGCAAGTGGTAGTCCCCCTCCAGCCAAACAAAAAAGGGAGTGGCAATTTTTCTCCAAAAATTGGTTGAAGTTTGTTACAACATGGAAGTTCCCCTTCCGTCAAACAAAAAAGGAAGTGACAAATTTTTCTTCCAAAAATTGGATGAAATTTGTTACAAATTGGAAGTTCTCGCTTTCGTCAAACAAAAAAGGAGTCAAAATTTTTTCTCCAAAAATTGGTAGAAATTTGTTACCAAACGAAACTTTCCCCTCCTTCAAACAAAAAAAGGGAATTTCTTTTCCAAAAATTGGTTGAAATTTGTTACCAGACGGAAGTTCCCCTTCCGCCAAAAAAAAAACTGAGTGACAATTTTTCTCCAAAAATTGGTTGAAATTTGTTATCAAACGGAAATTCCCCTCGATCAAACAAAAAAGGGAATGACAAATTTTTGTCACAAATTGGTTGAAATTTATTACTAATGAGGCCATCACTACCAGCTTCATCATTGGGTTCATAAACACATATGCAGGTCCTCCAGATCCTACTCAAGCACATTTCCGCCATTATTCACCGAAGGGCAAGACGTCAGAATCACAGAATTTGACGATGACCCCAAGTCTAGTTAAACCGCAGATTGTCTCTTAAAGTCTGTGGACTTTGAGGGACTTACACGACTTCACCAAGTCATAGTCCATCATCATTTGGGCCACGTCACTCAACAAACAAGCTTCGTAAAGTGGTTCACAATTTTGTAAGGAAGCTGCGACGTACAAGCCTGCATCGCAGGCCCATCAACGCAGCCATCGCAGGATCCGCTAGTGCGCAAAGGAACTAGCCCACAGCTTGCGAAGCCCAGCTGCGATCCGTCGCAGGGTAGGATTCTGAGAAGGAAAAGGAGTTTGCATGTTACCTTTTTCTTTTCCACTTGTAATTTGGATTAAGTCAAGTTACTTATACTGTTTACAACTTGACTTAATTGTTAGTTTCCGATTTTATTTTTATTTCTTATTTTCTTTTACAACTTGAATTCGGATTTGCTACAAGCTACCAAATTCAAGAATTCCTTTTTGTTTCTCAAGTGTTTTTGGGTAACTATACATTGTTACAACCGAAAATACTTCACCGAATTCATGTCCTTTTTTATTTCAGATTTGTAAGGAATTCCAACTCTTGTTGGTTTCCACTTTTAATTGTTTTCCTTTTCTGCTTTCTTTGACTTGTAATTTTGGCTACCTATTATAAATAGGTCCACTCGAATCTAAGCTCAGGGAGAGTTCATGAATTTATAAAGTTATTGTTATGTTTATCCTTGCTTTAGAATTCTCCTTTATTTTGATTATTGAACTTGTGTAATTTCGCATATTAATTAACTCAAGTTCCAAATTTTAGAAGTACTTAGGTAATTGCTCCACCTAAGTTTCTGTTGATTCATCTCTTAAAATCTTATTAGTTTAAGCTTAAAGTAGACTAGATCTCACTTAAATTTAACTAGAGTTTTCGAGTTTAAGAGAGTAAGTTGTGATCTACATTATTCAACTTTCCTTGGCGTAAGTCTTCGACATCCATGAGCTCTTTGGTAGGACTGTCGTTAGTCCTATCAAATACAGTAAAAGTACTGTATAAACCTGCAAAAAATAGCTATAAGTAGCACAATGATGACAGGGTCGATCCCACAGGGAACGGACTGCTTAAATCACAAAACCTATTAACTCCAAACTATTTTGGTTTGCAACCACCTTAGTTTGCTCAGAGAGACTTTTCAAAAGGTTAATGAAAAATAAATAACAAACTTAAATTAAGAAAAAGAATTTAATCAATGAAATAAAGTATTCCAGCAATATGTAAATCACAATAATCACGTGAATGTTAATCATCAACTTAATAATATATTAAATAGCATGTCATCAATCAGTTATAGGTTACCGTGAATCCGCATCAGACATAACCCAATCTCCCCTTACTTTATCGGCAATTACAGTGAATCCGCATCAGACATAATTGCTACTCTAATTAACAAGGAACAGGCCGTAAGGCATCAACACCTATTAACCAAGTTAACAGCCTTAAGATTTAGGGAAACCCGATTTTAGTTATTCTTATTCAATTAACATCTAAGAATTACTAACCCCTTATTCTCTATTACCTGAAGGTAACTTTTCCACTAATTAATCTTGCCCAATAAATATTATGTTATTTAACTGGGAATTAATTGGCTCTACCTAATTCAACTAAGGTGATCAGTCTTAATTAAATATCAGTACTCAAAGTTATGAGTAGAGAATAAGAAGGAACACATGCAATTTAATTTAAGCACAATTCGGTTTCATAACATGCCCGGATTAATTGCTATTACATTATGCCGGAATAAATAATTTAGTTACTCATAATTAAACTAACTACGAACATAATTATTATATGAATCATACTGAAAATAGTTGAAAAGAATAAAATAATTAAGAAAGAAATACTTGAATTGCGATCTGAAAAATCTCAGAGTATGCGACCTCCCGTTTGGGCAAACGGGACCTCTGCCGACAGAAATTCTCCAAACGCAAGAAACGAAACCTACAGCTATTTCTTTTGTACTGGCTACGAAAATATGGAATAATATTCTACTTCCTACGAACGTACTTCTCTTCTCTCCCTTCTATCCCTATAAATAGGTGTAGAATGGAGAGTAGAAACTAATTCAAAAATAGTAAACTACTAAAACTCTTGTCCATGTAGGATACTCACCAAAAATAATCTCCAAAATAAAGAAGGATAATTTGTATTAGGAAACAGCCCCTGCGTATCACTCATGCTGATAATTAAAGAATCTGGATTCCCTTCCAATTTCTCTTTGTGGGCTGAACTTCTTAATTTTTCTCTTCATTGGGCTTTCTCTTCTTTGGCCCACTTGTTCCTTATGCATGACATTCATAATGCCTTCCTTCATTGCTTCTTTGGGCTGTACTGCTCACTGCATTTGGGCTCCTTCAACTCTTGCCTACTTGTTCCTCTTGCATGCATGAACATTAATAATGTCTCCCTTCATTGCTTCTTTGGGCTTTTGAGCCCTTTTCATCCTCTTTTGCATCCTGCCTTCTCTAATTGTTCTTCTTCCTAAAACCTGCATTTTTCTTACAAAAACTTGCACATACCTGTGAGATTTGACACAAATATGCTCTAAAATTCAGCAGCTAAAGGACACATATCACTCTTCAACGAAGTGCTCACATTAATTTTAGTATCAGAGCCAAGGCGAATGTGTTGAGTTGAGGGAGATCGTAATAACACGATCTAGCTTCCAAAGGTGTCTTCTTTCTCTTTTTATTTTCAAGTATGAAAATCTTGTGATGATGTTTCCTTGAAGATCTTTGAGAACTTGAAAGCATTTTCTTACCATTTCTTTTATTAGAATTGTATGTGTTAGGATTTTAGCTTGATCTTCAAATTTCGTATCTTAAAGCTGGAAGTGAATTAATTTTCTTACTGGGAAATTTTTGTTGGAAAAAGATTACAGTTAAAAGAAAAAGAAGAAAAACAAATTGCAATTGCTAAAAGATTGAGATCAGATTCTTAAGTGCTACTTGTTTTTGATTTTTGTCAATTATTTTGCGATTTTCTTTGTATTGACTATGATAGTGAAACTCATGTTGTGTAACAAATTGTGTTGAATTTGTTGGGATTTTATTTCGGACTGTCTGACTTTTTGTTACTTAAGATTGTGTTGCTAAAAAATTGGCTAGTCACGGATTAGGGTTTCGGGAAACCCTAGCGCTTGCAACAAAATTTGTGTAGCTAGGCGTTAGGTTCTATTTCTGTCACCTTGCTGAATTATAGCTTCGGTTGTCGCTAAAGATTGAACAGTTTGCTTAACCTAGGATTGTAATTGCAACGGTTGTTTGGGTTACGATTTTTTGAACCCCTAATTTCCCCTAGCAGACAATTTTTGTTTCGCTTACCTTTTCAATTACAGAATATCACCACAGCTTTTGGATGGCTAGGCAACGTCAGTAGGGCTACGATCTATTTCTGATGTGAACGCCCCTAGCTCATCGACAAGTCTAGCTCAAGTGGATCCAGAAGATGGTGCAGAGAGTGCAGCTGAGGTTCGAGTGATTCATCGAGGCCCGCCAATGCTCCACGATCCAAGTCTATATCAGAGAGATCCGTTCGTTAATATAGTTGGGCCAATGATTCACAAGAGGACTTCAAAGCTCAAAGAAGACCTTGCAAACTTTGTTCAAAGGTGTGCTACAAAAGCCTAGCTCATATCCAGCTCCAGTGAATTCAATGAAAAAGAAAGAAAGCTTACAAGAGTTACCTTACTCTCCATAAATGTGGAAATGGTGAATACTAATCCTTCCAGTTGAGGAAATGGTGGAAATGGTATTTCCAAACTGTGGAAATGGTGGAAATGGTATTTACTAGCTAAGGAAGTAGTGGAAATAGTAATTACAAGTCTTTCCAGTGAAGAAATGGAGATTTAACAAAGTTTGAAGAATTTTAGAAGTCAAATGTTTTTTTGATCTTCTGAAATCTTCCAGAAGATTCCAAAAGCTTCCTACATCTACATCATCATGCTACATCAATTGGGCCGAATCCATCAAGTCCACTCCATCAACCCATATTCGGCCAAACCCAAGCCCAAGGAGAGCAATTCACAATTAGGGTTAGGAGAAGAATTATGATTTTGTGCATGTTACCTAATTCTCTTCATAGTTTTCTCTTTTCTTTTCTCCTTTTATTTTCAGTTTTTCCCTTTTCTCTTTAAGGAGAATTCCAAAATTTCCCCTTCTCTTTTTCTCCGTTTCTTTTTTCAGTTTTCCTTCTTCCTTAAAGGGAGAAAATCCAAAATTTCCTTTTCTTTTTTTTCTTCCTTAAGAATTTCGGCAATTGCACTTCTTTGGCAGCCGAAATTCCTTTTCTACTTTTGGTATTTGCCTTGGTTTCTTTCCTTATTTTTCCTTGTGTTTTCGCATCTCCTATGCCTATAAATAGGGGTCCTGCACTTCATTATTCTTCAATGATTAATTGAATGAAAGTTTATACTTTACTATTCACTCTTCTTTATTTTGGCTGAAGTAATTTGCATGCTTGTTAATTGCTAAATTACAGGAACTATAGGCTAATTAGATAATTGCTCTATCAATTGCATGCTTTGTTTCACCTCTAGAATTCATCACTTGGTTCGATATGCATGTTTAATTTAACTTGTTAAATTAGTAGTCAGCCTAATCCTAGGTAAGGATTCTTGAGTTTTAAGAGCTGCGTCTTGCAATCGTACTTTCCTTGGCAATTTTTCGCATTGAGTTCTTGTTTTCACAATTTGGAATCAAGGGTTCACATCAATTTCAAACCCCTACTGCCCACAGTTCAAAAGACCTCAACCCCACGTGACTTTCTACTTGGAAATCTTCTTCTCTTTAATTCTTGAAAATATATTGAATTAAGGGTCAATTTTCTGTTTCAAAGCTACAAAGTTTTGGTTTTTCAGAACCTAAACAGTGTGAAATTACTGTTTTGCCCCCATGCCAAACTTAATCCCTCCTCGGTCAAAGAACTGATTTTCAGCCAAAACTACTCTATCTTTTGTGCCCTCTTGTTTGTGAAGTAATTGTTCTAGTAGAGATTGGTTTCTGATTACCTATTGGAGGGGTGATCACATCTTGGGTAGTTTTCCTGATTTGTTTCAACTCTGCTATCTGTTATTGCTTCTATTCATCTGAATTGCCCTGCAAATTTGCCTAGCCTAGAAATTCTTTTCAAGCTGCCTTGAACATTAGATCTAAATAATAGTTCAGAATCTCCTCCTTGTGCACTTCTTATCTAAATTATTTGCTTAAAATTATTTTTTTCTAAGCCTTCAAAACCAAAATAGGTTCAGCCCCTATTTTGAGAATTATTTCGTTTTTGCCTAAGTTTGCTACTTATGTGATTAATCTGCTTGAATTTTACCTTGTTCAAAATTTGAAAGTTCTATTGCAAAGGAGATTGAGTGGTAAAAGGCAGAGTGACATTATATAAGAAAAGGCCAATTAGAGGGAAACACGGCCAGTGCGTAGCTTTAGTTGATAAACTTGAGGGACAAAGGGTGAGGTTATTATCACTTAGGATTTTAAACTTATCTGTTGCAAGCAATTTTCAAAAGAAACTGGCCTATTGATCATGTCTGACGAAGCTAAGTTTGATCCGATCCAGCAGGCTATCGCCGCCCTCGCAGAATAGATGGAGGCCCAATTCACCATCCTTAATGGGAAGGTCAAAGTGTTGGAGGCAGGCCAAGGTGTGAGGCCCAATCCGGGCTGCCCCCAGGGACCCGCTAACCCATGGGGCAATGATGGTTCAAATCCAAAATACCAAAATTCACCAGTAGTTTGGATCTAGACGAGTACTTAGACTGGGAAATCTAGTTGGAGAGGTTGTTTGAGTTCCACAAGGTCTTTAACGAAAAAAAAGTGAAGCTCATCGTCGCTAATTTCACAGACTATGCCACCATATGGTTGGATAATCAGTTAGAGCAGCAGCACCAAGCCCGCCACCCACAGCGAGCCCGAGCTCCTACATTGAGCTGGTATGAATTCACAATGGTAATGAGCAAACGATTTGTTCTTGCACACTTCTTCAGGGAATTTTACAAGAAACTGCATCTCTGCACTCAAGGCAGTAAGTTCATAGATGATTACCACCGTGAGTTGGAAAAGGCTAAGCTCCGGGCTAATGTGTATGAAGACGAGGAAGCAATTATGGCTCGTTTTTTGAGTGGTCTCCACCGTGTGATCTCACTGGGTGTCAAAATGCAAAAATGTTCTAGTCTTGTTGACATTTGGCATAGGGCCCGAGTTATGGAGACTTACCACAAGTCCACCGGATCCGCACCTACACCTGTTCAGTACAAGCGTCCGAGCAGGAACCCATGTTCAAATTCCAAGACTACTGCCCCCTCCAGCTCAGAACGCAATGCCATCATACCTAGTCCATCGCCATCCACTTCCCGCACTCCTGCCCAAGATATTACTTGTCATAAACGTTTGGAAAAAGGGCATATGATGTCTCAATAACCAAATTTTTGGAAAGTTTTAATGACGGCAGATGGGGATACATTGTTCCCAGAATCACCCTCGAAGAAGAATAAGAAGTTATGGCCGATGAGGAAGTCGCCTATATTGATTCTTCTCATGTTGAGGAGAGTATCTACATCAGGCCCCTTGCTCTTCATTTTGGCGAAGATGACTCTCAACGGACAACTATCTTCCATTCAAGAGTTAAAGTCAACGGGAAGGTGGTTATTCTGATTATCGACTCCGACAGCTGCACGAATGTTGTTAGCATGTTCCTGATTGAGAAGCTGACTCTGCCACAGGTTGATCATCCAAAACCCTACAAGCTACATTGGTTAGATGACTTGGAAGGAATCTGGGTTATGAAGCAAGTGAGGGTCAAGTTTAAGATTGGACAATTCAACTCAGAGGCAATATGTGACGAGGTGCCAATGCAAGCTTGCCACGTGTTGTTAGGCAGGCCATGGCTGTATGATCTCCAAGCTTTGAATGATAGTGTTGCTAACACTTACACTGTCCAACAGGGTATGAAATCATTCACACTGAAGCCCATGCCGCCGGCCGAAGTAAGCAATAAGTGTATCTAGATGCGGATTGCATTCGAATGGTGGGCCACCGAGAAGAAAGAAAAAGGGTTGAACTAATCTCCAAGCGCACTGCGGGCCTCCCTGCAAGCAAGTCCGTCAAAATTGCGGGCCTCACGACTAGCCGTGAGGACACTAAGTTTCATAGTGTCTTTGCCAATTTTTTGGCCAATTTTGATCTATCCAGTGTTCAGGTTACCCCTCGAGGTAGCGCCGCCGACCTCAGTACTTGGCGCGGTAAAGTGGAAAAATGTCTTGATTTATATTTTGCAAATCCAATTGATTTTCCTGTTCCCAGGTCCTTTCATAATTTGGATTCGAGGACGAATCCTTCCCAAACGGGAGGGACTAATGAGGCCATAACGACTAGCTTCATCATTGTGTTCATAAACAAATATGCAGGTTCTCCAGATCATGCTCAAGCTCATTTCCGCCATTATGCACGAAGGGCACGATGATCAGAATCACAGAACTTGATGATGACCCAAGTCCAGTTAAACAGCGGATTGTCTCTTAAAGTCTGGGGACTTTGATTGACTTACACAACTTCACCAACTCATACCCCATCATCATTTGGGCCACCCTACTCAGCAAACTAGCTTTGCAATGTCCCCCAAAATTTCGCAAGGAAGCTATAACGAAATGCCCATCATCGCAGCCATCGCAGAATCCACACATGCGCAAAGGAGCAAGCTCACGGCTTGTAAAGCCTAGCTGCGATCCATCGCAGGGTAGGTTTCTAAGAAGGAAAAGGAGTTTGCATGTTACCTTTTTCTTTTCCACTTGTAATTTGGATTAAGTTACTTAAACTGTTTACAACTTGACTTAATTGTTAGTTTCCTACTTTGTTTCTATTTCTTGTTTTCTTTTACAAATTGAATTTAGATTTGCTACAAGCTACCAAATTCAAGAATTCCTTTTTATTTCTCAAGTGTTTTTCGGGCAACTATACATCGTTACAATCGAAAATACTTCAATCGAATTCATGTCTTTTTTTATTTTGGATTTGTAAGTAATTCCAACTCTCGTTGGTTTCCACTTTTAATTGTTTTCCTTTTCTACTTTCTTTGACTTGTAATTTTGGCTACCTATTCTTATAAATACGTCTACCAGAAACTAAGCTCAAGGAAAGTTCATGAATTTATAAAGTTATTTCTAGGAATATCCTAGCTGTAGAATTCTCCTTTATTTTGATTACTGAACTTGTGCAATTTTGCATGTTAATTAACTCAATTTCCAAATTTTAGAAGTACTTAGGTAATTGCTCCACCTAAGTTTCTGTTGATTCATCTCTTAAAATCTGGTTAGTTTAAGCTTAAAGTAGACTAGGTCTCACTTAAATTTAACTAGAGTTTTCGAGTTTTAGAGAGTAAGTTGTGATCTTCATTGTTTGACTTTCCTTGGCATAATTCTTCTACATCCGTGAGCTATTCAACGAAGTGCTCACATCAATTACTAAACAGAAGTTTGCCTTTCGTCAGCCACAAAAAAAGGGGATCATAATTTTTTTTTGTATATCACTAGATACTTAATCCATATTGAAAAGACCTTCCACAGATGGACAAGCTAGCTCTCACCATCCGACTTACCCTAGCATCCGTCCAGGCGTAAACCCCTTTTGGACTGGGGGGCTTAAGGGTCCCTCTAGGTATCTCGACACCAAAAGGCTGCCCCCAAGTAGGGGACCACTGTCAGCAAAGCCAATCAGGCAGAAGACTTTGTCCACAAGACAAAGGGGCCTTCCTAGAAAGTACCACCTATCTACCAAGGTCCTTACATCAATCACTATAAATACCAATAGGGCCTACAGGTAAAGGGTTCATCTTCTCTCATCATTTACTGTTTACTCCATTGATCAAAATTAAAGCCTGTTATAGACTTGACCTTAAGAGTTCATACCGACAACAAGCTCTTGGAACTCTTCACGACCTCTTCTTCTTTGACAAATACCCGATGTCTCTCCTTCTGTTTGGCGGTCCACCCCTTCCAGAACTACGGACCTGCTTGGGAAATCAGTTATCAACACTAACTCATATTTGGAAGTCTCGTTATATGCCTAAAATGCCAATATTCATGTGGAGAGTTTTGAATAGTTTCTTAGCACTTTCATACAAACGCTTATTGATCATTGCTTCATTAATTTAGCACTTTCATACGTACGCTTATTGATCATGGCTTCATTAATTTATAAGTGCCCCTATAATCTCATGAGATCTTCTGTCTAACTTATCCATGTTTTTCTTGTCTACCCTCTCATGAAGAGGAGTGGGTCCCATGATATATAGGTTCCACCCTCCATTGTGAGAGAGTGAACAGGGAAGACATTGATATGTTAGACACAAGATTTGATCCCCTATAATGTAGACAAAATGGAGTTTTTTTTTATTATTATTTTTTTTCAAATGCCCAATAACATTAGCAATTTGGCAGCACTTTTTGGAAGTATTTTGGGAGTATGGATAAATGGGATGTTGACTATAAGCAATGTTTTACAGGCGTGTATCTTGAGCTGTTAAACAAGTTGCATAAGTCATTCCCTTCCTATTATTATTAGGCTAGTGTTATTGCCAAAGCAATTTTTAAAATACAGAGCAAAAATTTTATGTTGTTACCAAATTACAGAAATTTAGTAATAAGTCTCTTTTTGTTCCTTTTTCTTTTCCTTCCCATTTCTTCTCCCTAAATCCCTCAAGCTCCTCACCATCATACATAGCCACGCTGATTGATCCCATCTCCTCCACGCCACCGCTCTGAGAAGAACACCATATGTTACCAAATACACAGCGCCATATGTTGATGATCCGCCTCTCCTATATACAAACTTGAACAAAATATCTCTCATTCCTCTCATTCTCCATATTTAAACTTAGAGAAACTCAACCATTTTCTTTCAGCATCATCAAAATTTCTCCCACAGAGTGCTATAAATAACCATTAATGAACTTTCACAAGTTTTTTTGACTCTCACAAAAGAACCTAGGTAGATGAAAATTACCTAATGTTATTTTGGAACAAAATCTTCCTCTACCCTTCAGGAAAACGCCAACAATCATCATTACATTTTTATGCCGACTTGTTAAAGACAATCAATAGATCAAATAGATAATGGAAAACTCTCCACAATGATGAATAATATAATTGATGCCTTGCTTAAACTCAAACGCAAGGTACATGAAGGAGTTTGATTATTAATATTAACTAATTAGATTTGTGAAAACCCTCTGATATCCATCTGGGTGATTAATTGAGATTTATTTTTGTTTTTTTGGTGATAACCTTATGAGACGGTCGGAGAATTGAGAAATTGAAAAAGGAAAGGAAAACGAGAAAGAAAAACGAAGATGGAATTGGAGATGATGGTGAGGAAGACGCGAAGGAGATGGGATCGATGACTGATGTATGATGGTGAGGAGCCTGAGAGATTCAGGGAGAAGAAACGAGAAGGAGAAGAAATAAAATTTTAAAAAAAATTTAAAAGAAAACTTATCACTAAATTATTTTTTTTTAAGTCGCACTAAAAGGGTTATTATGTTTGGTTACAACAGAAATTTTTTGTTCTATATGCTAAAAACTGTTCTGCCAATAATACTAGCCTTATTATTAAAGCCGAAATAGTAAGTTGTCACTTTGCCCTTTTCCATTAACAATAATATCATTATCAACTGTGATGTTGTTTCTAATTCCATTCAATGGTACCATCTGTATATATATATGTGTGTGTGTGTGTGTCTGTGTGCGTGTGTTACTTTAGAGAAGAATTGTATAACTGCTGTGGCAAAAAAAAAAAAAAAAAAAAGATCTGTATTTAGGCATCTTAAAAAACTCAACATGTCAGAAATTACTATATCTATTTGTTTATGTTAGAAGTTATTTACTAAGTTTATTTTCTTATAAATAAATATACTAAAATTATTTTTTTTGTATTTTTTATTTGTTGATAGAATGCTGGTGAAAAAATAAATTACATGAGTACGAGAAAAGAGAAAACAATACATAGTTACTTATAATTATAGTTAATAATCACATATTCACTTTATGAAGATGTGATTAATAATTAATGAAATCTAATCACTTGAACAAACTTTTTTTAATCACCTTAACAAAAGTTATTTGACTAAGAGATTTCATTTGACAAATTACAAGATTTCAAAAATCGAATAAGCTATTAAAATGCTCAACAAAAACTGAAATCTTAATGTAGAAACTTACAACCAAAATAAAAAATATATACAATTATATTTTTAGTTGGATTGTGCATCTAATATATAAAATGGGGTTGTGACAGAATGGGTAAGTTTTCAATTTCGAGACAAGTAGGTACACGTGTGCAGCTCGGGCGACCGCTCATGACCTAATAATTATAGGGGTTTATTTTTAAATTTATAAATATACTATATTGTAGTGCTGTTTTTTACTAATAAAGTTCTATATTAAAGCTCACATCAACTTTTGTTTAAAATGGGCCAATACAAAAGAAATGGCTGTTTGATAAAAATTAATGCTTATATCTAAATGCTTAATGCTAAATCATAATTTTGAATTGATTAAACATTTAATATCTTAATGCTGAAATATATTTTTCGAACCTTTAAATCATAATGCTTAATCACTCGATCTTGTTAATATATGCTGATCTTAATGTTGAAATCTTGAAAATAAACCATTTTACGCTTACGTTGATTTTTTTATATTTATATATGTGAATTATCAAATTTCATAATTAAGCATCAATTATGATTAATGAAAAATATAAAGAAATAAAATAAGATAAAACGCATTAAATTGAATGATTAAAATACAATAAACAATTTATTAAAATCCCTAAAAATTAAACATGAATCCATTATTGTAGTATAAAAGAATTTAGAATTTTTACAATAAAATTCATATATAATTAATAAAATTATATAAGTAATCTAAAACATATAGTATGAATGAGATTTATAAAAACATGTAAATGATATAATTTATTAAATAAATTTTTAATACCAAAATATAATAATAAAAAATAAAATGAATTTTATTTGACAGTATTATAATGAAAAAGTTTAAAACACGTGGTACGCTAATGAAGAAAAAATAAAATAATAATTATAGTTAAATCAATATGAATAAAATAAAGGGGATAGTTTCGAAAATCAAATATGAATTATTTGAATAATTATTTCGTGGAGTATTAAGAGATAAACAATAATCTGATTTTTTCCACTTAAATTTTTGTGAAGGAAATAAGCAGTGCTTAAACGATTAAGAGGTTTGAATTTTCGTTATCAAACATACTAAAAGTCATTATCTCTTAATCAAATAATTTTAATTATTAAGTTGGATTATCAAACAAGCCCACCTAATATACTTTTTTAGCTAAAGGCTCACATTAACTTTGGTTTTAAAAAATTTCATATAAGAGTGAATTTTTTTTCTGTTTACAACTCAAAGCGAGGGTTGATGGAAGAATGATCTTTATTATTTTTATTTTTTGCAGCTCGAAGACCCAATTATATAAAAAAAAATCACTAAATCATCACATTATATTTATCTTTTAATCCATTTTATTCTTTTACGCCTGACCTCATAAAATTTAGAATTGGCACTGATGGGGCTGAAACATATAGATAAAATAAAAACTATTGATCTATCCTAGTATTTTGATGAACATATGACTATATGCTTTATCAATTTTCATTTATGGTTATTCCATATAAATGCTGTTTGAAGATGAGGTGACTCGGGTCCTTGAACGGATAAACTTGTTATTTTCCCCAAGTCTGGACATGTTCGTATGGAAGTGTGAGGTGCAAGGTGATTTTTCAGTTAAGTCGTCATACAATTGGTCCAGGATAGAGATGCTGTGATCCACACCACAGCACTACGGACTGCTCCTTTTCTGTTGAAATGTTCAGTGCTCATGTGGCAGTTGGTTAATCGGTTACTACCGTTAGACGACGTGTTGAGATGCATGGGCTTTTCTATAGCTTCTAAATGTGTGTTTTGTGAGTTAGAGAGTTATTTGCAACACGTGTTTTTTAGGTGCTCATACGCTACGGGCTTGTGGCTGCAATGGTTGCACCTCTTGAGGATTAGGTCTGTGCACCTGCAGTCCTTATGGGATGTTTTGGATCTGTTCTGGAAACGGGTAGATGGGGACGTTATGAGATTTTTGCGAAGTATAACTGACATTGTCCCTATCATGGTTTGTTGGGAAGTTTGGTGATCGTTCTGTAAGGCTACGCATGAGGGAGCTCGGGTGCCTCTCCCTAAAGCCATGGGGAACACCCTCGCTCTATATTCACAGCTGCTAGCATTCAAGCCCCCGCCCTACACACCGGGGCTGGATTTCCTGCTGAGTACTATATTGCCGCGATGGGTATACTGGAAGAAACGAGAGGCTAAGCTGGTAGCCTGGGTTCATCCATCGCCTGGGACCTTCAAGCTTAATGTGGACGGATCCTCCCGTGGTACGCCTGGCCCTTGTGCTGCTGGAGCTGTGTTGCGATCGGAGACCGGCGAAGCGATTTTTGCGGCAAGCACTTATCTGGGGAACTTCTCAAGTTTCCATGCCGAGGCATTGGCGCTATTGTATGGATTGGAAATATGCAGGGATTTGGCCTGTACGGATCTAATGGTTGATATAGACTCGCTTTTGTTGCTCAGGGCGGTTTGAGACAAAAAAGGGGCCTTGGAAGGCGTCAACAATGTTACTGGAAAATCATAGAGTTCCTGGAGCCCTGGATTTCAATTACTCATATTTTTCGGGAAGCTAACTCTGTTGCAGATGCTCTCGCCAAGATGGCTAGCGGTTCTGTGACCTCTCGCTTTTATCACCATGCACCCTTGCCGAGGCAGATTGCAGGGGTTGTAGCTCTTGACACGCGTAGCTTTCCTTACTTGAGGCCTTAGCCTTTTTTTGAGTTGTACTGCAACAATTTCTTCTTCCAATAATAAAATGGGCTATCTGCCCACCTACATTCATTAAAAAAAAAAAAATTCCATATAATGCTAACCGAAAATTATTACAAACTCTAGAAATCCTCTACATGAAGATCACATAAAACTATGAGATAGTCTATCGGCCGATCGTCAGACAAGCCAATCGCATAAATGGCCAAACGCGATATTTTAGTGGTTAAATTCGACACTTGTGGTTTGAAAATAACGTAATATTTTACATGCTAAGGTTTCAAATCACTAAAAAATATAGATTCATTAATAACTGAAATTTTTTTAATAACCTTCATAAGGGAAAAAAAATAAATCTATTATAAGGATAAAAAGATTATTAGATTAAGCGATGTTCAAGAACCGTGTAATCAATTTGCAATAGCATAAACAAGCAAAATTTTAAGTAACAGATGCTTAATTTTTGTGTAACGAATTTCTTTTAAAGATAGACATAAATGCTATTAATGTGAACCCAATAAATGAAAGCTTTCATAAAGGGTTGAATAACCTCCAAAATCCTTTTAGTTATCAAATTCTCAATATAAGTAAGTCTCAAATGACCACCCCTACAAACCAAAAGAACATTCATCATAGTGCAATTGGTAGGTGACGGTTTTATTTCAAATGTCGAAATCGTGGTCTATTTTCGTTTTCATATTATATACCCTTGCGTACCTCGTAACAGGTACACTCTTCCTCCTCTTCTCCTTCATCTCTTCTTCCTTTTGCAAAATTTTATGGTCTAGCTTTTGTTTGGTTTTTAATATACGAAGGAATTCACATTGAAATTGAAAAATATAGTCCTCTTTATGTTTAACAATGAAAAGGATGTACTATTGTCTATTAGACATTTATGTGGAATTAATTAATTCCTCTACCACACTTTTAAATCACAATGTTTCTTAAGAAAATAGTATCATTTCATTACATAAAAGATTGTGATGTTCTCAGTAATACACAAAAAGTGCAACAAATAATCTATTAGCTAAAAAAAAGAAAATTGAAAATATTATGGAATTTCACTTCTTTAATTTCCATATTTTCATTCTAAAATATAATTATTTAAACTATTGTTGGAAATAACTTTCTTCTCAATTGTTCAATATAGGTCAAGTAGCTGCTACTAATCCAGTTAAGGTGTTGAACAACAAGACTTGTACAATGGAAGGAGATTTCCAAGACTATTGTTATGGGAATTTTGCCAATTCTGAATGTGAGTTTGTATGTAGGGCTATAATACCGAAAGGTGCTCATCTTTTCAAATATTATTGTATCAGTACTGCTTTTTGTTCATGTGAATATCAATGTTAGCTAGTTTGAGAATATTAAAGTTCAAATAGTAATTTGTAACTTTGGCATTTTAACAATAATATCATTATTAACTGTGATGATGTATTATCTATTTACAATATTGGTACCATTAAAGATATATATATATATATATGTGTGTATATTACTCTATAGAAAAATTATATCGTAAGATATATTTATAATTGATGTGGCCACAAAAATTCATAAAATCAGTATTCACCCATCTTAAAAACCCAACTTCTAAAAAATTATTATATCTATTCAAATGTTTGAAGTTATTTACTGAATTTCTTATTTTATAAATATATTTACTAAAATTAATAATTTTATATTCTTTATTGTTTGAGAGAAGGCTCATTGTGAAAAAATAAATTCCAAGGATATCAGAAAATAATACAATAATTTTACTATTCAAATTATTATACTGAAATTGTAATCAACTACAGAGTCCCATAGCACTATTACTACACATTGCTAAAAATTACTACTCCCTTCGTCCCATTCAAAGAGTCATGTTTGTAATAGTGAAAATAGTATTACAAACAAGACTTTTTGAATGGGACGGAGGGAGTAATATTGATTGTCATAAGTACTACTACTACCATTGCTAGCTCACTACAGTCGGTCTGCAACATCAAACAATTCATCCATAAAGTCCAAAAAAGTTTAAGAAAATGGATCCAAGATACAATTTTCCCAAATGCTCTTGCACTTCAGTTATCATGTGGCCATTGCTGTAAGCACTGAAATCCATTGTTTTCAAAATATTACCAGAACCGTTGAATTTTAACACAAAGGCTTGATTTGTGGAGGTTCCCATAGCCACCCAAAAAACTCCATTAATAGTTCTTTTTATATTATCTAGCGTCCCGGGAAGATTTATTAGTGTTTCAGCATTACCAGCCTTGGGAGGCTTAAGCCAAAATCGTCGGATTCTATTCTTTCCGAACTCAGAAAATACCAAATACCGACCATTTTTGCTCACTGCGAGCCCAGCTGGTCCAGATAACCCACTAAGCAACATTGTCAACTTAGCAGTTTTGATGTTGTACTTGTAGAGCTTCCCAGATGTGTCATTTCTATTGATGACACTGCAAAAACACAACCAATTTTACAGTGATCATTTGAGTCAGTAAATAAATTGTATTTTGTTTTTAATCCATGATAAAATTGGAAAAAAATTAAATCAACCTGCTCAGGAATATAGTCCCACAATCAGTGAAATATACGTTCCGCGATGCTTGATCGATGTCTATTGCATCTGGGAATGTGAAATTCGCGCCGTTGAATCCTGCTGCAAGCCGAATTCCTAACCCACGGGAAGGTGGGATTACCAGGAATCCCATATATCTATCGACCACATAGAGATGACCGGTGATCAAATCAAAGCTAAGACCTTCTGGCCTTCCACATATTTTTGAAGTGTTTTCGTGAAAGCCATTGGCACCAGAACATTTTTCCTTGGTCCTACATAATTACATACAAGAATAATTTTCTTTTAAGGGAATTTTTCAACTTAAGTGATTAATATGTAATTGAGAGGAGAAAATTTTACCAGTAAGGTGAGGTTATGCCAAAATCAACAAACCCCACATTTGAACCTTTGTATTTGAGGATTCTGCCGTCTGTAACTCCGGTGTAAGGTCCGCGTCCTCGGTGGTCAAAAGCAAAGGCCTCAGGGCCTGAGGCATTTGCTCGTTGCAAGGACAGTTTTGTAAACGAAGGAGAGCTTCTACAACCGACAAACAGCTGAAAATACACCAGAAATGTGCAAATCCAAATCTTGGGTTTGAGATTTCCCATTGGAAATGTTATCATTGACTGGCAAGAACTAATGAATCCGAACACAATTAACTGCTCGAATCAACCGCTCGCTACAATGACAAGAAAATGTGAAATTAGTTTCAAATTCATCCAGTTAAAAGAAAATTAGACAATTTACTTTACTAATTTGTTCCCTAACAGAGCCACATACCTCAAGACTAAAGTGAAAATAGGTAAAAAGATTACAAAGAGCTGAGGTTAATTAAGAATATACCGAGGAAATATAAAACAATTTTTCAAACAAAAGTCTTGCAACATGAAAAAATAAAAATAAAAGAAAGCATCAATCTTACCTGAATACTATCTATTACAGAGTACTCTTTCTCTAGTTCTGGGTAACCCTGCTCGTTCCCTAATGGTGGCTACACCCAAAGAGAGCTTAAACAGAAAGGAGAAGTTAAGATTTCAGGTAAGATTGTGAATCTCTACTCTTAGGAGGATGTATATATAAAAATTTTGAATGTTTTAGTTGTAGACACGAATGATTTTTGAAATATTTTATAATGTGATGCTTATTAAGCTGATCACTTGCAATGTTGCATTTTACATTGCTTCTTTTGGGCAGTGGATATGGAAACTGCAAGATAAAGCAGGTTTCCATTTTGGTGTTTATTGACTGAAGGAGGTCAAAGAACTTTCTGAGGAGAGAGACTTCACCCCTGCCCATAACATTCGGGTACCAGCAAATTACTACACATAAAGAGTAATAGCTAGTAATACTCTTGAAGAATAGTCCTTGAACTTTTGTAATTTGACAGTAGCATTTCTACTCTTTAAGGGGTAGCCTTGTAAAAAGAAAAAAGAGAGAAACAAAAAATAAACAAAAAAAGAATGTGACACTCTTACAAGAGTATCAGTTAGCTCTTCCTTCAATAGTAAAGTGATATCTGAAATTTTCTTGAATTAGTATAACCATTAATTGATACTTATTCAATAGTATAATGATACCAAAAATTTGCACTAACAAAATTTGCGGGATAGACACGCGCATGGATGACGCGATATGTTGTATGTATAAATCGCGTCACAGGTATAAACCCGTTTCAACCAAGTTTTTTGTGTTGTTTCGCTAGTAATGTTATTTAAATTTTTTTTTTTTGACAATCCACTAAAGAACTTAATACCACCCACTTTGGGCACCTAAATACAATCGACATTGGCACTTTATATATACGCTAAGAGAATGTATCCTCATATAGTCTGGGCACCACTTTGGGTACGATATTAGAGGTGTCTCTACACCACCTCGGGGATGGGGACCTAACATTACTATCGGGGGCTTACACTTTGTGAAGCCCCAAAATTTTGGAGCGAAATACTTAGTATTAAAAACTGAGTAAAAATCAAAATTTTGGCAATATGTGCTTTATACTTGTACTTGAATGTGAAGTGGCTTGTGTGAATCCATGTGTTTGTTAGTTTTACGTGTTTATGTGATTAGAAAATGCCATGAGGAGCTAGGAACGTGCTTAGGAAGGTCAGACATAAAAGAGTGACAAATGAGCTAAGGAAAGCAAGAAGAAGAAGCGAGCTTGACAGCGGGCACGAAGCCGGCTCAATGTCAAACCATGTTCTTTAGGTTCGAGATCCCCTCGACATCAAAGCCACTCCAAAAACACGCGCCGAAAATGATTTTGAAAAGGATTCAAACTCTTCTCAATTCTTTTGTGAATTTGAAAACTATGTGATCTTAATCTGATCCAGAATGACCAAACACTAAACCTAATAGTTGCCTATAAAAGCATCCTTAACTTGAACTTAATAACCTTTAATCAATGGCAATAATCAGTAAAAGAGAAAGGGGAAAAGGGAAGGATTGTAGCAGTTAGCAACGCCAGCACCGAACAACAACACTGTTGCCAAGGCTCTTCAAATCCTATTCCTCCTTCACGTTCATGGTAATTTTAGGATTTCACGGTGAGTGTTAAACCCATTCACGATGTTAAATCCGAAAGCATGAGAATATAGGTTCAATAAACTTCTGTCATAATTAAATGGGTTGCATGTTTAATTAGGGGAAAAAACATGTTTATGGATAAAAATATGTTCTTCGCATATGAAGATGATGTGGGATCTAGGTTGTATAGTTAAAACCGCAAAATCTAAAGTATGCAAAAAATCAGAAATTAAGAGAATGCATGTTTCATAAGCTGTGTCTCGAACCCTGTTCGTGGTCGATTTTAATTGGGTAAAAGTAGTTTTTATTGCCTATTATGTGTTTCTGGGTATTGCATGCATGTTGGGGTAGTAAGAATTGCTTTTTGAACATATTAAAACAATCTGGAAATGCCTAAAAAATCACCCTGAATATAGTATCCAAAACTAGAAGTGGTTCGAACCCAAAAACAAAGGGAGTTCGACTTCGAAGCCTCTTCTTCAGAAAGCCCAGAAAGCTACTGCATCGAACATCCTTCGAAGCTCGACTTCGAACCTATCCAAAAGTCACAAACCACTCGACCACTTGACCTAAAACACTTGATTTCAACCACTTGACTTGAACCACTTGACCTTTGACTTTAATCCTTGACCTTTGAATAAGTCAAACCATAGTTGACCTGAGAGTCAAAGTTGACCATAGTTGACCAAAAAGTCAAAATTGACCAAAGTTGACCAAACTACTTTAAATTATACATTCTAAGGCAAATATAATAGAACCGCTTTAAAACTGTCTAAGATAATACACATTTTTGGAATTTAAACCGTCTTAGATAATACGCATTTTTGGAATTTAAATCATTTTTCCTATTTTCACCTTTAAAAAGCTGTCGTTAATTCATGTTTTTGTAGTTGTAACTTTTACTATACCATGAATTACCATTGCATGTAATCACAAATCTAGTGTCATAGGTGATGCGGTGTGATCTTACAAAATTTAAGAGTAAAAATATAATTTCTCTTTTAATTTTAATTGTGATATAGCACATTGTGCCATCCAGAGCAGGTAATTTAATTCACCGTGTACGTGCAGCACATGGGCTTACTGACACCCATGATTTGATTCCACATTTTCGTGAAACTGAATTGAAGTTCATCAACCATGACACCTACGCTCGTACGAGACAATTTTGTAGCAACAAAACATGTGCTATGTATGTACTGGGACATTACATTCATGATTCATCCCATTCCGCAGGCGGAGCTGAAGTTGTTCTTTGTTACTGAAAATTGAATACTTTTTATTACAAGGAAGAAGTTTTTTTTGAAGATTTTTGAAAAATTGTGTGAGAGAGATTTTTTTTAAAAATAATTTATCAATGATAAAACATCAAGAACAAATTATAAAATATACAAAGGGCAGTACAGTCCAAAACATCAAGAACAAATTATATATTAAATATCAGATTGAATATATTAAATATATCAAATATCATTTAAATAATTTATCAATGATAAAACATCAAGAACAAATTATAAAACACTTCAGCTCGTACTGCCCAATCCAAGTCCAACGGCCAGAATTATGGCTGTTGGGCTGGTGCCTATATATATATAATTTTAATTTAATTATTAAGTATAATTATAATATGAGTAATGTCAATTGTGTAATTAGTTTGTATATTATAATAATGTAATTTAAAATTTTTGTATATAATTATATATTTTATATTAAAATCAGGATATAAACTAAATTCAATGCACAGGATAACAAAAAGAAGGGTAGTTGGCTGGGTTACCTTGACTTCATCAAGAGTCATTATAGCAATTTCATACAGATTCGAATCCTTCTGTCAACATTGTGTATTATTATTTGCATTCACATTTCATATTGGTTCTTAACCGCCAGTTCTGAACCGGAGAATTGTCGGTTGTAGGAACCGGCGGTTCTGGTTCCTCAATAACTGGAACCGGAACCGAACCGTCTGAAGTCGGTTCCGGTTCCGGTTCCATAACCGTTGGCCTCAGTTCCAGATATAGATGATGATATCTATAGCTATGATCTTCTACATCCTAGGTCTTCCCATTCCGTCATCTGGCTTATGTTCTTCATGTAGCATTCAGACTGAATGACTCTATGAAATTACGCCGATACTGCAACATATTATGGGTAACATAGGAGACATCTCTATTTTTCCCCGGGAATCTTGAAAATTACCATTGCTTAGCTTTGAATTCTCCTCTGACCATCAAATGAAATGTGAATAACTCATCCTCCTCTCTTTGAAAGAAGGGGCACTTCCGGCTCTGTCGGTGCTTGAAAGACTATTCTTATTCTCAAATACAATGTATCACGGGCACCCCAACAAACGAAATGACATGGCGCTTCACAGCAGGCACGCCAAGCGTCACCTCTCATTACAATGTATCACTAACACTCAGAAGACGACATATCCCGTCACTTCGAATACCAAGACAATGATCATTACTTACACATCTCTTGATAATTCAAAACACGGAATACACTCAAGTGGTAGTCCCCCTTCCACCAAACAAAAAAGGGAGTTGTGACACCCCACGTCCACCACCCCACATACAAGGGGTTGGCTTCACCGAATACTTGCCTGGTTCGCACCAGGAATCAGAACATGCAGAGAAAAATAATAAAAACTTCTCTTCTTATTATAACTGCCAAACTTTAATGTACATAAATCATTACTTAATATAAAAGCGGAAGCAGGGCTAAACATAACCCTTTTATGTACAATCCTATCCAACTAATATAATAGGATCGGCCCTCATAGAGTCTCATCCTGGTATTGATAGTGAGCGAAGTCCTCTTCATACCAAGGATCTGTTACAAAATTTTGAAAACAGGAAAAATAGAAAATGGAATGAGCCTTTGCCCAGTGAGAGTCCACCGTTTTCGCAAACATTTACCAAGTTGTAAAGCTTACCCATGCATATAATTCAGGCATGTCCTAACAAATAGCATTCATGACTCATGCAGGATTCAGAGAACATATAAGGAGAATGAAAGGCAGTCGTTTAAAGTTTTATATGAACAGTAACCAAACTAGCCAGTTCATCTCGAGACTAAGAGGCGATCGCCAGTGTATACATGTACGTTCAATGATGGCCAACTTATCTCAGGATACATAAAGAGAATGAGGGGCATTTATCAACGTGCACATATACGATGAACGAAGGCCAGCTCACCTCGGCATAATCATAAGCATATACATATCGACATTCACTCCCAAACGTATACATGCATATATGGGCCCATGTGGTCGGGACTGATTTCGAAATCAGGAACGCAGATGATCCAGACGACCAAGCCCTATGCTGGCTCGTGGGATCAAATCGTATCAACATAATGGATCCGACACAACTTATGCTCATATAACAGATTCAGTATCCAAAGAAAGTACAACTGAAGCATAACAAATACATATGCGTTCTAGCCAGTAAGTAAACACAACTGGCAGATTAAAACAAAAAGCATTCAAGCATTTTTTGCAAATATTTCAAAACATGCCGCAAACAAGATTTAGTGCAGTTCAATTATTAATTGCATTACAACGAAATTCATTTTTAGTGATAAACTCACCTCGGTCCTGAGATGCTTGCTCACCAGTTTCTCAATTATCTGCAGTTTATAAATACCGAAAGGTTCAGCTTCTATTCTATTCCAAATAAAGTCAAATTTCTTATAAACCCTAATTTTCATTCTTAAACCTAATTTTTCCCAAAAACTAGTTCCATAATTCTATAATTCCAGAAAGGCATTAATTCGACTTATTTACGGAACAAAACTACTATAGGAATTTATATGAAATTTTATGAAAGTTCCGAAAATAGGATTTCCTACTCCGATCGGTTTTTCCCGATTGAAAATCGGCAAAACCCGATAGGAATTGGTTTTAACCGATTTTCAATCGGTTAAAATCGTTTGGAAAACAATATCATATTTACCCCTGGGCATGAATCATTTTTTCCCGATTCCAAATCGGCTAAAACCGATTTTTGCCCAGAAAACTTGGTTTCCAAGTTTTCTTGCGGGTTCTTGTTAAAATCCTTCAAAAAAGCCATTTTTCTTGCTTCCTTTTATGCAAATCACCCTAACAACATATAGGCATTATTTCTAACATCTTCTAACCAATAATTCATGCTAATAAAAAGATCAAAACCTAAAATTTCTTAAGAATTCCTAAAATCTCCTTTGAATTCCTTACCGGTACGTTCCAAACTCCTTCTTACACCGAATCCAAGGTTCAACAGAGTCGATTCCTAGCTTTGAGCTTGGTTCCAAGCTTTTCCTCCTTTCCTTTCCTTTCTTCTTCTTCTTTTTCTCCTTCCTTTTCTCTTGTTCTAGGTTTTCTTTAGTTTGGTTTCGGTTTTGGTAGCAATTTGGCAGAGGTTTGGTGCAGAATGAAGGTAGGGGAGGAAGTATTTATAGGCCATAATAACCCAAGGGTTCATTTTTATCTCAAAATTTAATTTTTTTTTTCAAATCTAGACCCGAATCAGTTTTACCCTATTGGGAATCGGTTATAACCGATTGTAATTGATTTTTCCCATCTTAAAACCGGTTTTACCCGATTTATTCCAATTCCAATCGGTTGTGACCTTTTCCAAATTGGTTACAACCGGTTGGAAGGCTGTTAGGTTTTTTTTCTACTTTTTCAAATTGGGTTTACCAGTTTAGAAGTCGGTAGAACCGTTTCGGGAAGCGGTGGAATCAGTTTTACCCAATTCCGAATTGGTATTACTGATTTCCTTATCTCCAAGAATTGGCTTTACCCGTTTAGAAGCGGGTAAAACCGGTTATAGTTGTTGATCAATCGGTTTTACCCAATTCTAAATCGGTTAAAACCGATTGGTCCCTTTTTACTTTATTTTTCTATTATTTTCTAATTTCTTTATTCTTATTACTTGATCGCTTTAATACTTAAACATAATTCTAACCTTATTCCTAATACACATAGCATTAAAATTCTATAACCTAAATGAATCATCTTATTAAATAAAATTCTTTAAAGAAAATCGTACAAGTTCATAGCTATACATACTTTGAAAGATTAAAATAATTTACAAAAATACAATCCTACGACTGATCCTAAGGCAAAATTTACGAGATCTCACAGGAGTGACAATTTTTCTCTAAAAATTGGTTGAAATTTGTTACAAAACGGAAGTTCCCCATTCTGTCAAACATAAAAGGGAGTGACAAATTCTGCTTCTAAAAATTGGTTGAAATTTGTTACAAAATGGAAATTCTCGCTTCCGTCAAACAAAAAAGGAGTGACAAATTTTTCTCCAAAAATTGGTAGAAATTTGTTACCAAACAGAAGTTCCCCCTCCGTTAAACAAAAAAGGAAACTTTTTTTCCAATAATTGGTTGAAATTTGTTATCAAATGGAAGTTCCCCTTCCGTCAAACAAAAAAACGAGTGACCAATTTTTCTCCAAAAATTGGTTGAAATTTGAAACCAAATGGAAATTCCCCTTCCGCCAAACAAAAAATTGAGTGACAATTTTTCTCCAAAAATTGGTTAAATTTATCAAACGAAAGTTCATCTTCTGTCAAACAAAAAAGGGAGTGACAAGTTTTTGTCCACAAATTGGTTGAAATTTATTACTAAACGGAAGTTCCCTTTCTATCAACCACAGAAGAGGGGATCATAATGTTTTCGCTTGTCACTAGATACTTAATCCATACCGAAAAGACATTCCACCGACACACAAGCTAGCTCTCCCCATCCGGCTTACCCTAGCATTCGTCCAGGCGTAGACCCCTTTCAGACTGGGGGGCATAATAGTGTGTAAGGGTCCTTCTGGACCTGCCAACCCCAAAAGGCTACTATAGCCAGCCAAGCCAATCAGGGAGAAGACTTTGTCCACAAGACAAAGGGACCTTCCTAGAAAGTGGCGCCTACCTACCAAGGTCCTCATATCAATCACTATAAATACGAACACTGCCCTACAGGTAAAAGGTTTATCTTTTCTCATCATTTATTGTCTACTCCATTGATCGGACTTAAAGTCTGTTACTGAATTGATTGTCGGAATACATCCTGAGAATAAGCTCCCGGAACTCCTCAGGACCTCCTCTTCTTTAACAGATACCCGACGGCCTCTCATCCTGTCTGGTTGGTCCACCCCTTCCGAAATTAAGGACTTGCCCCTACTGGGAAATCGAACATCGACACTAACTCATATTTGGAAGTCTCATTATCTGCATAAAATGCCAATATTCATGTGGAGAGTTTTGATAGTTTCTTATCATTTTCATACGTACTTATTGATCATGGCTTCATTAATTTTCCTTTAAAGTGCTCCTATAATCCCATGAGATCTTCTGTCTAACTTGTCCATTTTTTCCCATCCACCCTCTCGTAAAGGGAGTGGACCCAATTATATGGCATATGGGTTCCACCCTTCATTGTGAGAGAGTGGAAAGGGAAGACAAGGACAAGTTAGACAGAAGATTTGACCCCCCCCCCCCACCCCCATAATGTAGACGAAATGAAATTTCTCTTCTTTTTTTTTTTTTTTTTTTTTCAAATGCCCAATAATATTAGCAATTTGGTAGCACTTTTTGCAAGTATTTTGGGAATATGGATAAATGGGATGTTGACTATTTGCGATGTTTTGCAAGCGTGTATGTCGAGCTATTAAATAAGTTGCACATGTCATTCCCTTCTTATTATTATTATGCTAGTGTTATTGCCAAAGCAATTTTAGCATACAGAACAAAAATTTTATATTGGTACCAAATTACACTTATTTAGTGATAAGTCTTTTTTTTCCTTTTTCTTTTCCTTCCCGTTTTCTCCTCCCTAAATCTCTTAAGCTCCTCACCATCATACATCACCGTGCCCATCGATCCCATCTCCTCCAAAACACTGCTCTGAGAAGAACGCCATATGTTACCAGATACTCAACGCCATATGTTGCTGATCCGCCCTCTCCTTTATACAAACTTGAACAAAATCTCTCTCATTCCTTTTTTCCTCTCATCCTCCATATTTAAACTTAGAGAAACTCAACCGCCATCTTTCATCCTCATCAAAATTTCTCCCACAAAGTGCTATGGATAACCATAAACTTTCACAAGTTTTTTTACCCTTACAAAAAGGACCAAGGTAGATGAAAATTACTCAATGTTATTTTCGAACAAAATCTTCCTCTCTCCTTGACGAAAATGCCAACAATCATCATTACAATTTTATGCCGACTTGTTATAGACAATCAACAGATCAAGTAGATGATGGAAAACTCTCCACAATGATGAATAATACAATTATTGCCTTGCTTAAACTCAAATGCAAAGTGTATGAAGGAGTTTGATAATTAATGTTAACTGATTAGATTTTGTAAAAACCCTCTGATATCCATCTAGGTGATTAATTGAGATTAGGGGTGACAATTTGTGTCGGGTACTGGTTATTGGGTTCGGATGAGCGGGTTCCTGTGTCAGCACCTCTCAACCCTAACCCTACTCATTTAACTATTCATGTTATTCACATCGACCCATTTAACCCGTGAATATTTCGTGGTCGTGTCATGTTTTCGTATTGTAGTATAAAATAAATTTTTGTGTCGGGTTTGGGTTGGTGGGTTCACGTGTCAACTTTCTCAACCCTAACCTTACCCTTTTAATTATTTATGTTATTCAAGTTGACTCATATAAACCGTGAACCCACCAAGGCTTAACCCTAACCTGCTTATATTGTGTTGGGTCCATGTTGTGTAAGAAATTCCTAGCACTAATTGAGATTTGTTTTGTCTTTTTGGTGATAACCTTATGAAACCGTCAGAGAATTGAGAAATTGAAAATAGAAAGGAAAAAAAGAAAGAAAAAGAAGATGGAATTGGAGATGATGGTGAGGAATACGCTGGTAATGTATGATGGTGAGGAACTTGAGAGATCCAGGGAAAAGAAATCGGAAGGAACAGAAAAAGAAAAAAACAATTATCACTAAAAAGGTCATTTGGTAACAACATATATTTTTTGCTTTGTATGCTAAAAAATATTCTGGCAATAATACTAGCTTTATTATTAAAGCTGAAATTAGACATGACCATGGTTCCAGAACCGCCAGTTTCGTTCTATGGAAAGTGGAACCGAAACCTTGGGGGAAAGATTCTAAGATA
Source organism: Leptodermis oblonga (assembly GCA_016801395.1). Classification (NCBI taxonomy): domain Eukaryota; kingdom Viridiplantae; phylum Streptophyta; class Magnoliopsida; order Gentianales; family Rubiaceae; genus Leptodermis; species Leptodermis oblonga. Next base: position 19,388,922 of record CM028750.1, on the reverse strand, counting down.
GTTTCGGAACTGCTGGTTTCGGTTCTAGAACCAGCGATTCAGGTTTTTTCACGGTTCTGATTCCGATTCTGTCACTGTTTCGATTCCATTCAAATTGAAGCAATTTTAATTCGATAATTAGTTTATATTTAAATATACTTCAATGTTTAATTATATTAATAATATCCGTAATGTAAATTATAGCACGAGTTTATATATTACTATAATATATGTAATAAAAAATAATTATATTATATAATACGTATTTTATATATAAATAAACATATAATATAATATTAATAATATGAAAGATATAACAAAAGAAGAAGTAGTTAGAGTGGTTATTTAGTTTCCCTAAAGACTCTGTGAAAGGTTGACAGTATGGGTTCAAAACTTACTTCAACGTAAGTGTCATACAATTTTTAGCACTTTAAGTAGGAAACCGCCGGTTCCTGGTTTCGGTCGGTTCTAGAGCCGACGGTTCCCGGTTCTTTCAAAGGTGGAACCCAAACCGAAACATCCTTAGGCGGTTTGGTTCCGAGTCTGCAACCGCCGGTCTAGTTCTAGTTTGAAGTGGAACCGTTGCCATCCCTAGCTGAAATAGTAATTTGTCACTTTGGCTTTTTCCATTAACAATAATATCATTATAAACTGTGACGTTGTTTCTAATTCCACTCAATGGTACCATTATATGTACGTGTTACTTTACAGAAAAATTGTATAGTAAAATGTGTTTATAATTGATGTGGCAACAAAAAAAACCCATAAGATCTGTATGTACGCTTCTTACAAAACCATAAGATCTGTATTTACGCTTCTTAAAAAACCATAAGATCTGTATTTATAGAAAAAGGAAAAGAAACACTCTTCCTTCTCTCTAGCTTTCCCTCCCGAACCTATCTTCCTCCTCCCTCCTTCTCCATTAATGGAGGAGGAGGGAGCTCCCTCTTTCTATTTTTACCTTTTTAGTTTTGTTTGTCCTCTTTATTGAGGTGTTCGTCTCTCTTTTTATGGAGGGGTCTTGTCCTCCCTTGTAGGGGTGTTTAGTCTCCTCTTTTGGAGTTATTTTGGGTTTTTTTTAGTAGTAAATATGTATAGATCTGGGGAGCAATCGAAAGCTCTATTTCCTTGTCTGCCATAGAGGTGGAGTGGAGCTGTTACTTAGCAAAGAAGTGAAGGAATGCACTGCAACTGGAGCTACTCAGGAAAAAGAGAAGAAAAAAGAAAAAATGGTAGAGTGTATATTCACACCGGCTGAGGGATGGATTTCATAGCCTACAGGATAAATGACAAGAGTGTGAGAATTAGTTCGTGCCCGATGAGTTTGAAATTATCTCCATTTTGGAAAAAACGTTCGATTCAGCAGTTGGGGCCATATTTTGTATTTGTGAAAATTGTTTAGTTGCTATTAGGGAGATTTATCTTCTATTTTAGCTTTAAAACAGTGTATTAGTTTTGATCAAATGGTGCATCTAGCTGTTGGATGTTTATGGGCTAATCTGCCATTAGTTTTTTGAGCTATAGGCTCATTACTTCCTGCAATAGCTTGATATTTGTAAATGTTTAAGGGTCATTCGACCTGTTTGTAGGATCATTTGATCCATTCCGTTTATTATTTTTATATCTACTTATTTCTGACCAAAAAAAAAAAAAGCCAACATGTAAGAAATTATTATATTTATTTATTTATGTTAGAAGTTATTTGCTAAGTTTATTTTCTTATAAATAAATTTACTAAAATTATTAGTTTTATATTTCTTATCTTTTGAGAGAATGCTAATGAAAAAATAAATTCCATAAATGAAGGTTTCATAAAGGGTTGAATAACCTCCAAAATCCTTTTACTAATCAAATTCTCAATATAAGTCTCAAATGAGCACCCTTATCAGCCAAAAGATCCTTCATCATAGTGCAATTGGTAGGTGACAATTCTGTTTCAAATGTCGAAATCATGGTCTATTTTTGTTTTCATATTATACCCTTTGCATACCTCGTAACAGGTACACTCTTCCTCCTCTTCTTCTTCATCTCTTCTTTCTTTTGAAATATTTTGTGGTTTAGCTTTTGTTTGATTTTTAATATACCAAGGAACTCATATTGAAAATGAGAAATATAGTTATTTCTGTAAAAGCCCAATGAAAAGAATGTACTATTAGACATTTCTATGCAATTAATTCATATACCACGCTTTTACATCACAATATTTCTTAAGAAAATAATATTATTTCATTACATAAAAGTGATTGTGATGTTCTCAGTAATACACAAAAAGAGCAACCAATAATCTACTAGCTAGCCAAAATTGAAAATAGTATGAAACTTCACTTCTTTAATTTCCATACTTTCATTCTAAAATACAATTTTATTATATACGGGAAATAACTTTCTTTTCAATTGTTCAATATAGGTCAAGTAACTGCTACTAATCCAGTAAAGGAGTTGAACAACAAGACTTGTACAATGGAAGGAGATTTAACATACTATTGTGATGGGAATTTTACCAATTCTGAATGTGAGTTTGTATGTAGGGCTATAATACCAAAAGGTGCCCATCTTTTCAAATATTATTGTAAAGATACTGCTTTTTGTTCATGTGAATATCAATGTTAGATAGTTTGAGAATATTAAAGTTGAAATAGTAATTTGTAACTTTGGCCTTTTAACAATAATATCATTATTAACTGTGTTAATGTATTATCTATTTACAATATTGGTACCATTAAAGATATATATATATATATGTATATTACTCTGTAGAAAAATTATATCGTAAGATATATTTATAACTGATGTGGCCACAAAAATTCATAAAATCAGTATTCAGCCATCTTAAAACTCAACTTCTGAAAAATTATTATATCTATTCTAATGTGTTATTTACAAAATTTCTTATTTTATAAATATATTTACTAAAATTATTAATTTTAAATTATTTACTGTTTGAGAGAATGCTCATTGTGAATAAATAAATTCCATGCATATTAGAAAAGAGAAAACATTAGGTTGACACTTATAATTATTAATCACAAAGTCACTTTAGTAGATATGATTAATAAGAAATGAGATCACTTCACTTAACCAAAAAAATTTATTCACCTTAACAAAAGTTATTTGAATAAAAGATTTGATTTGACAAATTACAAGACTTCAAAAATTGAATAACCTATTAAGATGCTCTACTGAAATAAAAATCATGACGTAAAAACCTAATGCCGAAATGAAAATTGATGTATAAATATTAATTTTTTAGTTGAAAAATTATTGTGTGCACTCTAGTAGATAAAAAAGGGCTGTCGGAGAATGGATAATTCTCGAATTTTGAAAAAAAAAAAATAGGTATATGTATGGGGCTAATAGATATAGATATAATAAAAATTGATTGATTTATGACAGTATTTTGATGAATATAGTAGTATATGCTTTCTATATATTTCATTTAATGTTTGTTGTCCAAATAAAAGCTAACCGAAATTTATTACAAACTCAAAAAATCCTCCATATGAAACTATGAGACGACATGAATGACTAAACTCAATATTTCATTGGTTAATTCAATACTTATCCCTGTGAAGGAGAGGTTTTAGGTGGCAAGCCCGTTGTTCTTTAATTATCCAGCTCCTAGGAACAAAATCATGAGACATCAATGAGGTTGATAAGTTTCAGCTGCATCTCAAGCATGTTAGCACGTCTTTTACATAATGGCTGATACCAACGTTCACGATGAAGAGCAGAGGAGAATACAAGAAATTTATATCAAAAAATATTGAGTCCCTTCGGTAAAACTAAAAGGGCGAATTACATTTTCCCCTGGTTTGACTAAATTACAAAATTACCTATCTAGTTTGGATATTAACAAAAGTGAATAGCCCAAAATATTCTTATACTTTTCGATTGTGTCCAGTTTTATCACCATACTTTTTTTGTAGCCACCAATGTCCTTAAACTAATTTAAATGGGCCAACAATGTACTGTAACTGTTAGCTACCGTTAGAACTAACGAATTCCCCTCATGTGCCTCTCATGTGACATTTTAAGTTTTTTTTTTCCCAAACAATAATTTTGTTAAAAATAATGTTCATCTTCTCCACTTTTCTCATTCCTAATTCCTTTCTATTACCTTCCCCTACCCCTAAAGTCACACCCACGGCTACCTCCCCAAGGACACAAAATTGGAGCTGAAGAAATTTAAGGAAATTATGGAATCGAAAATGGAAGTGCATTAGCCTCCCTAAACCCCGTTCATCCCTTGTTGATCCTCGACCACCACCGCCAAAGAGACATCCACTTCTTGCTCGTTTCAAAAAGCAGAGCAAGGGTTGAAGATAAACAGTATGCCTCAGAGAACAATAGATCCTTGCCCGTCGATATCCTTTGAGCAAGACGTCTCCTCTGTGGAAGTCTGCGTGCGATGAGAGGGTTTTTTCTCCATCGTTTCGGCGGATGACGACTCAGAAAACCCATAATAAGACGCGCAAGGATTAATTCAAAAACCAAGAAATCCCATAAAACCACCGCCACCATTACAGTCTCAGAATTAAGTTGTGCTGCACGAACCAATCAGTTTGTGCTGCAAAAAAGGAGTCGAGGAGGCTTGCTTGCACCAGTTTTAGCCGCTGAAAAAGTTGCAGGGGAAGAAGCTCATGTTTGTTGAAGATTCATTACAGGTAGGACAATGTTGGATATTGGATTAAGGACGAGGTGAATTGAAGCTGACCTCATCCCTGGAGTGTCGTGAGTGCGCGACAGTTGGCACAGATATTAAGTATCCCTTAATAGCATGCAGGGGACACGTGTTGGACTTGGAGGCGACACCAGGACTAGCTAGCCTATACCGTGGAAACCTTTGCTGTTTTTACCAATAGCTCCTTCACAAAAAAGGTATTGAATTCTTGCTTAACAAACTTTGATCATTATCTTCTTGGAACCTAACTTGAGCATCGGAGTGATACAGGGGAGTAATTTCCAAAAGCAGGGAAGAAAGAGAGGAGGTTGGCGTTAGCTGAGCTCGGCGATAACCGAGGATTCGACAGACAACGCAGTTAGGGGTGATATCGAGCCGAGCCGAGCGAACATCAGTGTGTTCGAGCTCGGCTCGGCTAATTTTTTCAAGGCTCGAGCTTGTTTAAGGGGTCCGAGCTCGAGCTCAGTTCGGTCCCAAAAAAACCCCTATTTTTCTCTTTATGATTAATTTTTTTACTATTTCTAAAAATAAAGTATTTATATTCCCGCAACAGGCCATGAAAGTTAAAACTTTGCACTTTGGTCTGCCGAGTAAGCTAGTACAACATGATTCCCTTGTGCTCATTTTATAAAGGAGATTCATGTGGCCGGTGTTGGAACGTGAAATCCGCAGGAAAAAGGAAAAACTAAAAAATTTCATCACTACTAGTAGAAATCGAACCCACATGTGTACGCTTATAAGTCCTATAGAAACTTAACTTCTCTAAGCTAAATATGCTTTATGTTCATTATTATAATTGGATTGTAAATATATATTATTTTCCTTTTAAAACTTGAAGGTTTAAATATCTACTGACTAGTGTTTTGTTTTATCGAGTTGTTCAAGAACATAATCAAGCTTTTATCTCGCTTGTTCATTTATTAATCGAGGTTACAATTTTGTTCGTGTGTGTTTATTAATAAATGAACGATCTCGAATTGATCTTTTAACGAGTCGATCCCGAGTTTGTTCGTGAACATTCGTGTTCGTTCTCAGCCCTAAATGCAGTCGTTTGTTTGGGTCATACAATCCGTAATTCCTAAATCTCTATGAAGAGTTGCAAAGTACATTATGTTGGAGATTCATTACAGAAGATAGATTGGTTTTGATAATGGGTTGGGTTGAATTTTGTAGGGAATGAAAGAAATAATAAGGGAATTTGATTTTGGACTATGATAATGCACTGGATAGCTACAGACGGCAAATGAAGAAGGGGATGGGAAGGAGGAGGAAGATGGTTAAAGAGATTAAAAAAATATATTATAATAATTAATTGTCAAAAATATCCCTAAAGAGGTCACTTGGGAGGCACATGAGAGGAATTTCGTCAGTTCTAACGGTAGCTAACGACGCCAGTACATTTTTAGGCCATTTAATTAGTTTAGCGACATTTGTGGCTACAAAAAAAATATAGTAACAAAATCATACACAATCAAAAAGTATAGGTACATTTGAGTTGTTCACTCTATTAACAAAAACCCTCTTGACCAGTGGACGCGTTGAACAGTTTTAATCTGGCAATAATACTAGCCTTATTATCAAAGCGGAAATAGTAAGTTGTCACTTTGCCCTTTTCCATTAACAATAATATCATTATCAACTGTGATGTTGTTTCTAATTCCATTCAAGGGTACCATCTATATATATATGTGTGTGTGTGTGTGTGTGTTACTTTAGAGAAGAATTGTATAACTGCTGTGGCAACAAAAAAAAAAAAAAAGATCTGTATTTAGGCATCTTAAAAAACTCAACATGTCAGAAATTATTATATCTATTTGTTTATGTTAGAAGTTATTTACTAAGTTTATTTTCTTATAAATAAATATACTAAAATTATTTGTTTTGTAATTTTTATTTGTTGATAGAATGCTGGTGAAAAAATAAATTACATGAGTACGAGAAAAGAGAAAACAATACATAGTTACTTATAATTATAGTTAATAATCACATATTCACTTTATGAAGATGTGATTAATAATTAATGAAATCTAATCACTTGAACAAACTTTTTCTAATCACCTTAACAAAAGTTATTTGACTAAGAGATTTCATTTGACAAATTACAAGATTTCAAAAATCGAATAACCTATTAAAATGCTCAACAAAAATTGAAATCTTAATGTAGAAACTGACAACCAAAATAAAAAATATATACAATTATATTTTTAGTTGGATTGTGCATCTAATATATAAAATGGGGTTGTGAGAGAATGGGTAAGTTTTCAATTTCGAGACAAGTAGGTACATGTGTGCAGCTTGGGCGACCGCTCATGACCTAATAATTATGGGGGTTTATTTTTTAATTTATAAATCTACTATATTGTAGTACTGTTTTTTTACTAATAAAGTTCTATATTAAAGCTCACATCAACTTTTGTTTGAAATGGGCCAATATAAAAGAAATGCCCTTTTGATAAAAATTAATGCTAAATCATAATTTTGAATTGGTTTAACAATTAATATCTTAATGATGAAATATATTTTTTGAACATTTAAATCATAATGGTTAATCACTCGATCTTGTTAATAAATATGCTGATCTTAATGTTGAAATCTTGAAAATATACCATTTTACCCTAACATTGATTTTATTTATATATGTGAATTATCAAATTTTATAATTAAGAATCAATTATGATTAATGAAAAATATAAAGAAATAAAATAAGATAAAACGCTTTAAATTGAATGATTAAAATGCAATAAACAATTTATTAAAATCCCTAAAAATTAAACATGAATCCATTATTGTAGTATAAAAGAAATTAGAATTTTTACAATAAAATTCATATATAATTAATAAAATTATATAAGTAATCTAAAACATATTGTATGAATGAGATCTATAAAAACATTTAAATGATATAATTTATTAAATAAATTTTTACTACCAAAATATAATAATAAATCATAAAATGAATTTTATTTGACTGTATTACAATGAAAAAGTTTAAAATACGTGGTACGCTAATGAAGAAAAAATAAAATAATAATTATAGTTAAATCAATATGAACAAAATAAAGGGGATAGTTTCAAAAATTAAATATGAATTATTTGGAGAATTATTACGTGGAGTATTAAGAGATAAACAATAAGCTGATTTTTTCCACTTAAATTTTTGTGAAGGAAATAAGCAGTGCTTAAACGATTAAGAGGTTTGAATTTTCATTATCAAACATACTAAAAGTCATTATCTCTTAATCAAATAATTTTAAGTATTAAGTTGGATTATCAAACAAGCCCACTTAATATACTTTTTTAGCTAAAGGCTCACATTAACTTTGGTTTTAAAATAATTTCATGTAAGAGTGAATTTTTTTTCTTTTTAAAACTCAAAGCTAGATTTTTTTTTTTTTTGAAAGGGTCGATGGAAGAATGATCTTTATTATTTTTATTTTTTGCAGCTCGAAGACCCAATTATATAAAAAAAATCACTAAATCATCACATTATATTTATCTTTTAATCCATTTTATTCTTTTGCGCCTGACCTCATAAAATTTAGAATTAGCACTGATGGGGCTGAAACATATAGATAAAATAAAAACTATTGATCTAAACTAGTATTTTGATGAACATATGACTATATGCATTATCAATTTTTGTTTATGGTTATTCCATATAAATGCTGTTTGATGATGAGGTGACTCGGGTCCTTGAAGGGATAAACTTGTTATTTTCCCCAAGTCCGGACATGTTCGTATGGAAGTGTGAGGTGCAAGGTGATTTTTCAGTTAAGTCGTCATACAATTAGTCCGAGATAGAGGTGCGGTGATCCACACCACAGCACTATGGACTGCTCCTTTTCTGTTGAAATGTTCAGTGTTCATGTGGCAGTTGGTTAATCGGTTACTACCGTTAGACGACTTGTTGAGATGCATGGGCTTTTCTATAGCTTCTAAATGTGTGTTTTGCGAGTCAGAGAGTTATTTGCAGCACGTGTTTTTTAGGTGCTCATACGCTACGGGCTTGTGGCTGCAATGGTTGCACCTCTTGAGGATTAGGTCTGTGCACCTGCAGTCCTTATGGGATGTTTTGGATCTGTTCTGGAAACGGGTAGATGGGGACATTATGAGATTTTTGTGGAGCATAACTGACATTGTGCCTATCATGGTTTGTTGGAAACTTTGGCGATCGTTCTGTAAGGCTACGCATGAGGGAACTCAGGTGCCTCTCCCTAAAGCCATGGGGAACATCCTCGCTCTATGTTCACAGCTGCTAGCATTCAAGGCCCCGCCCTACACACCGGGGCTGGATTTCCTACTGAGTACCATATTGCCGCGATGGGTATATTGGAAGAAACGAGAGGCTAAGCAGGTACCCAGGGTTCATCCATCGCCTGGGACCTTCAAGCTTAATGTGGACGGATCCTCCCGTGGTACGCCTGGCCTTTCTGGTGCTGGAGCTATTTTGCGATCGGAGACCGGCGAAGCGGTTTTTGCGGCAAGTACTTATCTGGGGAACTTCTCAAGTTTCCATGCTGAGGCATTGGCGCTATTGTATGGATTGGAAATATGCAGGGATTTGGGCTGTATGGATCTAATGGTTGATATAGACTCGCTTTTGTTGCTCAGGGCAGTTCGAGACAAAAAAGGGGCCTTGGATGGCGTCAACAATGTTACTGGAAAATCATAGAGTTCCTGGAGCCACGGATTTCAATTACTCATATTTTTTGTGAAGCTAACTCTTTTGCAGATGCTTTCGCCAAGATGGCTAGCGGTTCTACGACCTCTCGCTTTTATCACCATGCATCCTTGCCGAGGCAGATTGCAGGGGTTGTAGCTCTTGACACGCGTAGCTTTCCTTACTTGAGGCCTTAGCCAATTTTTGTTTCCTTTTTTTGAGTTGTACTGCAACAATTTCTTCTTCCAATAATAAAATGGGCTATCTGCCCACCTACATTCAATAAAAAAAAAAAAAAAACCATATAAATGCTAACCGAAAATTATTACAAACTCTAGAAATCCTCTACATGAAGATCACAAAAAACTATGAGATAGTCTATCGGCCGATCGTCAGACAAGCCAATTGCATAAATGGCCAAACGCGATATTTTAGTGGTTAAATTCGACACTTGTGGTTTGAAAATAACGTAATATTTTACACGCTAAGGTTTCAAATCCCTAACAAAATATAGATTCATTAATAACTGAAATTTGTTTAATAACCTTCATAAGGGAAAAAAAATCTATCATAAGGATAAAAAGATTATTCGATTAAGCGATGTTCAAGAACCGTGTAATCAATTTGCAATAGCATAAACAAGCAAAATTTTAAGTAACAGATGCTTAATTTTTGTGTAACGAATTTCTTTTAAAGATAGACATAAATGCTATTAATGTGAACCCAATAAATGAAAGGTTTCATAAAGGGTTGAATAACCTCCAAAATCCTTTCAGTTATCAAATTCTCAATATAAGTAAGTCTCAAATGACCACCCCTACAAACCAAAAGAACATTCATCATAGTGCAATTAGTAGGTGACGGTTTTATTTCAAAAGTCGAAATCGTGGTCTATTTTCGTTTTCATATTATATACCCTTACGTACCTCGTAACAGGTACACTCTTCCTCCTCTTCTCCTTCATCTCTTCTTCCTTTTGCAAAATTTTGTGGTCTAGCTTTTGTTTGGTTTTTGATATACGAAGGAATTCACATTGAAATTGAAAAATATAGTCCTCTATGTTTAACAATGAAAAGGATGTACTATTGTCTATTAGACATTTATGTGGAATTAATTAATTCCTCTACCACACTTTTAAATCACAATGTTTCTTAAGAAAATAATATCATTTCATTACATAAAAGATTGTGATGTTTTCAGTAATACACAAAAAGTGCAACAAATAATCTATAAGCTAAACACAAGAAAATTGAAAATATTATGGAATTTCACTTCTTTAATTTCCATATTTTCATTCTAAAATATAATTATTTAAACCATTATTGGAAATAACTTTCTTCTCAATTGTTCAATATAAGTCAAGTAGCTGCTACTAATCCAGTTAAGGTGTTGAACAACAAGACTTGTACAATGGAAGGAGATTTCCAAGACTATTGTTATGGGAATTTTGCCAATTCTGAATGTGAGTTTGTATGTAGGGCTATAATACCGAAAGGTGCTCATCTTTTCAAATATTATTGTATCAGTACTGCTTTTTGTTCATGTGAATATCAATGTTAGCTAGTTTGAGAATATTAAAGTTGAAATAGTAATTTGTAACTTTGGCATTTTAACAATAATATCATTATTAACTGTGATGATGTATTATCTATTTACAATATTGATACCAATAAAGAGAGATATATATATATATATATATATTACTTTGAAGAAAAATTATATCGTAAGATATATTTATAACTGATGTGGCCACAAAAAATTCAAAAAATTAGTATTCACCCATCTTAAAAACCCAACTTCTGAAAAATTATTATATCTATTCAAATGTTTGAAGTTATTTGCTGAATTTCTTATTTTATAAATATATTTACTAAAATTAGTAATTTTATATTCTTTATTGTTTGGGAGAAGGCTCATTGTGAAAAAATAAATTCCAAGGATATCAAAAAATAATACAATAATTTTACTATTCAAATTATTATACTGAAATTCTAATCAACTACAGAGTCCCATAGCACTATTACTACACATTGCTAAAATTACTACTCCTTCCGTCCTATTGAAAGAGTCATGTTTGTAATAGTGAAAACAGTATTACAAACAGGACTCTTTGAATGGGACGGAGGGAGTAATATTGATTGTCATAAGTACTACTACTACCATTGCTAGCTCACTACTGTCGGTCTACAACATCAAACAATTCATCCATAAACTCCAACAAAGTTTAAGAAAATGGATCCAAGATACAATTTTCCCAAATGCTCTTGCGCTTCAATTATCATGTGACCATTGCTGTGAGCACTGAAATACATTGTTTTCAAAATCTTACCAGAACCGTTGAATTTTAACACGAAGGCTTGATTTGTGGAGGTTCCCATAGCCACCCAAAAAACTTCATTAATAGTTCTTTTTATATTATCTGGCGTCCCGGGAAGATTTATTAGTGTTTCAACATTACCAGCCTTGGGAGGCTTAAGCCAAAATCGTCGGATTTTATTCTTTCTGAACTCAGAAAATACCAAATACCGACCATTTTTGCTCACTGCGAGCCCAGCTGGTCCAGATAACCCACTAAGCAACATTGTCAACTTAGCAGTTTTGATGTTGTACTTGTAGAGCTTCCCAGATGTGTCATTTCTATTGATGACACTGCAAAAACACAACCAATTTTACAGTGATCATTTGAGTCAGTAAATAAATTGCATTTTTTTTTTAATCCATGATAAAATTGGAAAAAAATTAAATCAACCTGCTCAGGAATATAGTCCCACAATCAGTGAAATATACGTTTCGCGATGCTTGATCGATGTCTATTGCATCTGGGAATGTGAAATTCGCGCCGTTGAATCCTGCTGCAAGAAGGTGGGATTACCAGGAATCCCATATATCTATCGACCACATAGAGATGACCGGTGATCAAATCAAAGCTAAGACCTTCTGGCCTTCCACATATTTTTGAAGTGTTTTCATGAAAGCCATTGGCACCAGAACATTTTTCCTTGGTCCTACATAATTACATACAAGAAGAATTTTCTTTTAAGGGAATTTTTCAACTTAAGTGATTAATATGTAATTGAGAGGAGAAAATTTTACCAGTAAGGTGAGGTTATGCCAAAATCAACAAACCCCACGTTTGAACCTTTGTATTTGAGGATTCTGCCGTCTGCAACTCCGGTGTAAGGTCCGCGTCCTCGGTGGTCAAAAGCAAAGGCCTCAGGGCCTGAGCCATTTGCTCGTTGCAAGGAGAGTTTTGTAAATGAAGGAGAGCTGCTACAACCGACAAACAGCTGAAAATACACCAGAAATGTGCAAATCCAAATCTTGGGTTTGAGATTTCCAATTGGAAATGTTATCATTGACTGGCAAGAACTAATGAATCCGAACACAATTAACTGTTCGAATCAACCGCTCGCTACAATGACAGGAAAATGTGAAATTAGATTCAAATTCATCCAGTTAAAAGAAAATTAGACAATTTACTTTACTAATTTGTTCCCTAACAGAGCCAGATACCTCAAGACTAAAGTGAAAATAGGTAAAAAGATTACAAAGAGCTGAGGTTAATTAAGAATATAACGAGGAAATATAAAACAATTTTTCAAACAAAAGTCTTGCAACATGAAAAAAAAATAAATAAAAGAAAGCATCAATCTTACCTGAATACTATCTATTACAGAGTACTCTTTCTCTAGTTCTGGGTAACCCTTCTCGTTCCCTAATGGTGGCTACACCTAAAAAGAGCTTGAACAGAAAGGAGAAGTTAAGATTTCAGGTAAGATTGTAATCTCTACTCTTAGGAGGATGTATATATAAAAATTTTGAATGTTTTAGTAGTAGACACGAATGATTTTTGAAATATTTTATAATGTGATGCTTATTAAGCTGATCACTTGCAATGTTGCATTTTACATTGCTTCTTTTGGGCAGTGGATATGGAAACTGCAAGATAAAGCAGGTTTCCATTTTGGTGTTTATTGACTGAAGGAGGTCAAAGAACTTTCTGAGGAGAGAGACTTCACCCCTGCCCATAACATTCGGGTACCAGCAAATTACTACATATAAAGAGTAATAGCTAGTAATACTCTTGAAGAATAGTCCTTGAACATTTGTAATTTGACAGTAGCACTTCTACTCTTTAAGGGGTAGCCTTGTAAAAAGAAAAAGAGAGAAACAAAAAATAAACAAAAAAAGAATGTGACACTCTTACATGAGTATCAGTTAGCTCTTCCTTCAATAGTAAAGTGATATCTGAAATTTTCTTGAATTAGTATGAGTAACCATTAATTGATACTTATTCAATAGTATAATGATACCAAAAATTTGCATTAACAAAAGTTGCGGGATAGACACGCGCATGGATGACGCGATATGTTGTGTGTATAAATCGCGTCACAGGTATAAACCCGTTTCAACCAAGTTTTTTGTTGTTTCGCTAGTAATGTTATTTAATTTTTTTTTTTGACAATCCACTAAAGAACATAATACCACCCACTTTCGGCACCTAAATACAACCGACATTGGCACTTTATATATACGCTAAGAGAATGTATCCTCATATAGTCTGGGCACCACTTTGGGTACGATATTAGAGGTGTCTCTACACCACCTCGGGGATGGGGACCTAATATTACTATCAGGGACTTACACTTTGTGAAGGCCCAAAATTTTGGAGCGAAATGCTTAGTATTAAAAACTGAGTAAAAATCAAAATTTTGGCAATATGTGCTTTATTCTTGTACTTGAATGTGAAGTGGCTTGTGTGAATCCATGTGTTTGTTAGTTTTACGTGTTTATGTGATTAGAAAATGCCATGAGGAGCTAGGAACGTGCTTAGGAAGGTCAGACATAAAAGAGTGACAAACGAGCTAAGGAAAGCAAGAAGAAGAAGCAAGCTTGACAGCGGGCACGAAGCCGGCTCGATGTCAAACCATGTTCTTCAGGTTCGAGAGCACCTCGACATCAAAGCCACTCCAAAAACACGTGCCGAAGATGATTTTGAAAAGGATTCAAACTCTTCTCAATTCTATTGTGAATTTGAAAACTATGTGATCTTAATCTGATCCAGAATGACCAAACACTAAACCTAATAGTTGCCTATAAAAGCATCCTTAACTTGAACTTAATAACCTTTAATCAATGGCTATAATCAGTAAAAAAGAAAGGGGAAAAGGGAAGGATTGTAGCAGTTAGCAACGCCAGCACCGAACAACAACACTGTTGCCAAGGATCTTCAAATCCTATTCCTTCTTCACGTTCATGGTAATTTTAGGATTTCACGGTGAGTGTTAAACCCATTCACGATGTTAAATCCGAAAGCATGAGATATAGGTTCAAGAAACTTGTGTCATAATTAAATGGGTTGCATGTTTAATTAGGGGAAAAAACATATTTATGGATAAAAATATGTTCTTCGCATATGAAGATGATGTGGGATCTAGGTTGTATAGTTAAAACCGCAAAATCTAAAGTATGCAAAAAATCAGAAATTAAGAGAATGCATGTTTCATAAGCTGTGTCTCGAACCCTGTTCATGGTCGATTTTAATTGGGTAAAAGTAGTTTTTATTGCCTATTATGTGTTTTTGGGTATTGCATGCATGTTGGGGTAGTAAGAATTGCCTTTTGAACATATTAAAACAATCTGGAAACGCCTAAAAAATCATCCTGAATATAGTATCCGAAACTAGAAGTGGTTCGAACCCAAAAACAAAGGGAGTTCGACTTCGAAGCCTGTTCTTCAGAAAGCCCAGAAAGCTATTGCATCGAACATCCTTCGAAGCTCGACTTCGAACCTATCCAAAAGTCACAAACCACTCGACCACTTGACCTAAAACACTTGATTTCAACCAGTTGACTTGAACCACTTGACCTGAACCACTTGACCTTTGACTAAGTCAAACCATAGTTGACTTGAGAAGTCAAAGTTGACCAAAAAGTCAAAATTGACCAGAGTTGACCAAACTACTTTAAATTATACATTCTAAGGCAAATATAATAGAACTGCTTTAAAAATGTCTTAGATAATACACATTTTTAGAATTTAAATCATTTTTCCTATTTTCACCTTAAAAAAGCTGTCGTTAATTCATGTTTTTGTAGTTGTAACTTTTACTATACCATGAATTACCATTGCATGTAATCACAAATCTAGTGTCATAGGTGATGCGGTGTGATCTTACAAAATTTAAAAGTAAAAATATAATTTCTTTTTTAATTTAATTGTGATATAGCACATTGTGCCATCCGGAGTAGGTAATTTAATTCACCGTGATTTGATTCCACATTTTCGTGAAACTGAATTGAAGTTCATCAACTATGACACCTACGTTCGTACGAGACAATTTTGTAGCAACAAAACATGTGCTATGTATGTACTGGGACATTACATTCATGATTCATCCCATTCCTCAGGCGGAGCTGAAGTTGTTCTTTGTTACTGAAAATTGAATACTTTTTATTACAAGGAAGAAGTTTTTTTTGAAGATTTTTGAAAATTTGTGTGAGAGAGAATTTTTTTTAAAAATAATTTATCAATGATAAAACATCAAGAACAAATTATAAAATATACAAAGGGCAGTACAGTCCAAAACATCAAGAACAAATTATATATTACATATCATATTGAATATATGAAATATATCAAATATCATTTAAATAATTTATCAATGATAAAACATCAAGAACAAATTATAAAACACTTCAGCTCGTACTGCCCAATCCAAGTCCAACGGCCAGAATTATGGCTGTTGGGCTGGTGCCTATATATATATAATTTTAATTTAATTATTAAGTATAATTATAATATGAGTAATGTCAATTGTGTAATTAGTTTGTATATTATAATAATGTAATTTAAAATTTTTTGTATATAATTATATATTTTATATTAAAATCAGGATATAAACTAAATTCAATGCACAGGATAACAAAAAGAAGGGTAGTTGGCTGGGTTACCTTGACTTCATCAAGAGTCATTATAGCAATTTCATACAGATTCGAATCCTTCTGTCAACATTGTGTATTATTATTTGCATTCACATTTCATATTGGTTCTTAATCGCCGGTTCTGAACCGGAGAATTGCCGGTTATAGGAACTGGCGGTTCTGGTTCCTCAATAACTAGAACCGGAACCGAACCCTCTGAAGTCGGTTCCGGTTCCGGTTCCAGAACCATTGGCCTCGGTTCCAGATGTAGATGATGATATCTATAGCTATGATCATCCTAGGTCTTCTCGTTCCGTCATCTGGCTTATGTTCTTCATGTAGCATCCAGACTGAATGACTCTATGAAATTATGTCGATACTTCAACATATTATGGGTAACGTAGGAGACATCTCTATTTTTCCCGAGAATCTTTAAAATTACCATTGCTTAGCTTTCAATTTGCCTCTGACCATCAAATGAAATGCGAATAACTCATCCTCCTCTCTTTGAAAGAAGGGGCACTTCCGGCTCTGTCGGTGCTTGAAAGACTATTCTTGTTCTCAAATACAATGTATCACGGGCACCCCAACAAACGAAATGACATGCCGCTTCACAGCAGGCACGCCAAGCATCACCTCTCATATACAATGTATCACTAACACTCAGAAGACGAAACATCCCGTCACTTCGAATACCAAGACAATGATCATTTCTTACACATCTCTTGATAATTCAAAACACGGAATACACTCAAGCAGTAGTCCCCCTTCCACCAAACAAAAAAGGGAGTTGTGACACCCCACGTCCACCACCCCACATACAAGGGGTTGGCTTCACCGAATACTTGCCTGGTTCGCACCAGGAATCAGAACATGCAGAGAAAAATAATAAAAACTTCTCTTCTTATTATAACTGCCAAACTTTAATGTACATAAATCATTACTTAATATAAAAGCGGAAGCAGGGCTAAACATAACCCTTTTATGTACAATCCTATCCAACTAATATAATAGGATCGGCCCTCATACAGTCTCATCCTGGTATTGATAGTGAGCGAAGTCCTCTTCATACCAAGGATCTGTTACAAAATTTTGAAAACAGAAAACAGGAAAAATAGAAAATGGAATGAGCCTTTGCCCAGTGAGAGTCCACCATTTTCGCAAACATTTACCAAGTTGTAAAGCTTACCCATGCATATAATTCAGGCATGTCCTAACAAATAGCATTCATGACTCATGCAGGATTCAGAGAACATATAAGGAGAATGAAAGGCAGTCATTTAAAGTTTTATATGAACAGTAACCGAACTAGCCAGTTCATATCGAGACTAAGGGGCGATCGCCAGTGTATACATGTACGTTCAATAATGGCCAACTTATCTCAGGATACATAAAGAGAATGAGGGGCGTTTGTCAACGTGCACATATACGATGAACGAAGGCCAGCTCACCTCGGCATAATCATAAGCATATACATATCGACATCCACTCCCAAACGTATACATGCATATATAGGCCCATGTGGTCGGGACTGATTTCGAAATTAGGAACACAGATGATCCAGATGACCAAGCCCTATGCTGGCTCGTGGGATCAAATCGTATCAACATAATGGATCCGACACAACTTATGCTCAAATAACAGATTCAGTGTCCAAAGAAAGTACAACTGAAGCATAACAAATACATATGCGTTCTAGCCGGTAAGTTAACACAACTGGCAGATTAAAACAAAAAGCATTCAAGCATTTTTTGCAAATATTTCAAAACATGCCGCAAACAAGATTCAGTGCAGTTCAATTATTAATTGCATTACAACAGAATCCATTTTTAGAGATAAACTCACCTCGGTCCTGAGATGCTTGCTCACTAGTTTCCCAATTATCTGCAGTTTATAAATACCGAAAGGTTCAGCTTCTATTCTATTCCAAATAAAGTCAAATTTCTTATAAACCCTAATTTTCATTCTTAAACCTAATTTTTCCCAAAAACTAGTTCCATAATTCTATAATTCTAGAAAGGCATTAATTCGACTTATTTACGGAACAAAACTACTATTGGAATTTATATGAAATTTTATGAAAATTCCGAAAGTAGGATTTCCTACTCTGATGGGTTTTTCCCGATTGAAAATCGGCAAAACCTGATAGGAATTGGTTTTAACCGATTTTTAACCGGTTAAAATCATTTGGAAAACAATATCATATTTACCCCTGGGCATGAATCGTTTTTTCCCGATTCCAAATCGGCTAAAACCGATTTTTGCCCAGAAAACTTGGAAACCAAGTTTTCTTTCGGGTTCTTGTTAAAATCCTTCAAAAAAGCCATTTTTCTTGCTTCCTTTTATGCAAAATCACCCTAACAACATATAGGCATTATTTCTAACATCTTCTAACCAATAATTCATGCTAATAAAAAGATCAAAACCTAAAATTTCTTAAGAATTCCTAAAATCTCAAATCATTTAATACTTTCTATAAATTAATCAAAAGAATTCGTTGAATTCCTTATCGGTACATTCCAAACTCCTTCTTACACCGAATCCAAGGCTACAGAGTTGATTCCTAGCTTTGAGCTTGGTTCCAAGCTTTTCCTCCTTTCCTTTCCTTTCTTCTTCTTCTTCTTCTCCTTCCTTCTCTCTTTCCTTGTTCTAGGTTTTCTTTAGTTTGGTTTCATTTTTGGCAGCAATTTGGCAGAGGTTTGGTGCAGAATGAAGGTAGGGGAGGAAGTATTTATAGGACATAATAAGCCAAGGGTTCATTTTTATCTCAAAATTAAATTTTTTTTTTTTCAAATCTAGGCCCGAATCAGTTTTACCCTATTGGGACGGTTATAACCGATTGTAAACGATTTTTCCCATCTTAAAACCGGTTTTATCCAATTTATTCCATTTCCAATCGGTTGTGACCTTTTCCAAATTGGTTAAAACCGATTGGAGGGCGGTTAGATATTTTTTTTACTTCTTCAAATTGGGTTTACCAGTTTAGAAGTCGGTAGAACCGTTTCGGGAAGCGGTGGAATCGGTTTTACCCAATTCAAATTGGTATTACTGATTTCCTTATCTCCAAGAATTGGTTTTACCCATTTAGAAGTGGGTAAAACCGGTTATAGTTATTGATCAATCGGTTTTACCCAATTCTAAATCGGTTAAAACCGATTGGTCCCTTTTTACTTTCTGTTTCTATTATTTTCTAATTTCTTTATTCTTATTACTTGATCGCTTTATTACTTAAACATAATTCTAACCTTATTCCTAATACACATAGCATTAAAATTCTATAACCTAAATGAATCATCTTATTAAATAAAATTCTTTAAAGAAAATCGTACAAGTTCATAGCTATACATACTTTGAAAGATTAAAATAATTTACAAAAATACAATCCTACGACTGATCCTAAGGGAAAATTTACGAGATCTCACAGGAGTGACAATTTTTCTCTAAAAATTGGTTGAAATTTGTTACAAAACGGAAGTTCCCCATTCTGTCAAACATAAAAGGGAGTGACAAATTCTGCTTCTAAAAATTGGTTGAAATTTGTTACAAAATGGAAATTCCTGCTTCCGTCAAACAAAAAAGGAGTGACAAATTTTTCTCCAAAAATTGGTAGAAATTTGTTACCAAACAGAAGTTCCCCCTCCGTTAAACAAAAAAGGAAAATTTTTTTCCAATAACTGGTTAAAATTTGTTATCAAATGGAAGTTCCCCTTCCGTTAAACAAAAAAACGAGTGACCAATTTTTCTCTAAAAATTGGTTGAAATTTGAAACCAAATGGAAGTTCCCCTTTGGTAGGACCGTCGTTAGCCCTATCAAATACAGTAAAGGTACTGTATAAACCTGCAACAAATAGCTATAAGTAGCACAATGATAACAGGATCGATCCCACAGGGAACGGACTGCTTAAAATCACAAAACCTATTAAATCCCAAACATTTTTGGTTTGCAACCACCTTTTGTGCTCAGAGAGACTTTGTAAAATATTAGTGAAAACTAAATAACAAACTTAAAACAAGAAAGAGAGTTTAATCAATGGAATAAAGTATTCCAGCAATATGTAAATCACAATAATCACGTGCATGTTAGTCATCAACTCAATAATATATTAAATAGCATGCCATCAATCAGTTATAGATTACCGTGAATCCGCACAGACATAATTGCTACTCTAATTAACAAGGAACAGGCCGTAAGGCATCGACACCTATTAACCAAGTTAACAGCCTTAAGATTTAGGGAAACCCGATTTTAGTTATTCTTATTGAATTAACATCTAAGAATTACTAACCTCTTATTCTCTATTACCTGAAGGTAACTTTACCACTAATTAATCTTGCCCAATAAATATTATGTTATTTAATCGGGAATTAATTGGCTCTACCTAATTCAACTAAGGTGATCAATCTCAATTAAATATCAGTAATCAAAGTTATGAGCAGAGAATAAGAAGGAACACATGCAATTTAATTTAAGAACAATTCGGTTTCATAACATGCCTGGATTAATTGCTATTACATTATGCTGGAATATATAATTTAGCTACTCATAATCAAACTAACTACGCACATAATTATTTTATGATTCATACTGAAAATAATCGAAAAGAATAAAATAAATAAGGAATAAATACTTGAATTACGATCTGAAAATAATCTCCAGAGTAAGCTACCGCCATTTAGGGCTAACGGAACCTCTCTTGGATAGAAATTCTCAAATCGCAGAAACCGAAAACTACTGCTACTTTGTTTGAACTAGCTATGATAAAACTTTACTCCCAAAAAAAACGTGTTTTTGTCCTCTCCCTCCTATCCCTATAAATAGGTGTAGAATGGAGAGTAGAAACTAATTCAAAAATAGTAAACTACTAAAATTCTTTTCCATGTAGGACACTACTAAAAATAATCTCCAAAACAAAGAAGGATAAATGTATTAGGAAACAATTCCTTCTTCCATGCGCACCACCAATGCTGGCAATTAAAGAATCCGAATTCCATTCCAATTGCTCTTTGCTGGTGATCAATTAATTAGGCAATGTGCCTATTTTCTTCATTGGGCTTCCTTCTCTTCTTTGGGCTGGACTGCTCATTGCAATTGGGTTCCTTCAACTTTGGCCTACTTGTTCCTCTTGCATGCATGAACATGAATAATGCCTCCATTCATTGCTTCTTTGGGCTATTGAGCCCTTTTCATCCTCTTTTGCATCTTGCTCTCTATAATTGTTCTTCTTCCTAAAACCTGCATTTATCTTACAAAAACTTGCACATACCCGTGAGATTTGACACAAATATGCTCTAAAATTCAGCAGCTAAAGGACACCCATCACCCTTCCGCCAAACAAAAAATTGAGTGACAATTTTTCTCCAAAAATTGGTTAAAATTTGTTATCAAAAGAAAGTTCATCTTCCGTCAAACAAAAAAGGGAGTGACAAATTTTTGTCCACAAATTGGTTGAAATTTATTACTAAACGGAAGTTCCCTTTCCGTCAACCACAGAAGAGGGGATCATAATTTTTTTCGCTTGTCACTAGATACTTAATCCATACCGAAAAGACATTCCACCGACAGACAAGCTAGCTCTCCCCATCCGGTTTACCCTAGCATCCGTCCAGGCATAGACCCCTTTCAGACTGGGGGACATAATAGTGTGTAAGGGTCCTTCTGGCCCCGCCAACACCAAAAGGCTACTACAGCCAGCCAAGCCAATCAAGGAGAAGAACACAGTTAAAGTTAAAGAAAATTTAAAATATTGGCTCAAAACTCCCCCCTTTCGGGCAGAAAACCGCCAACGATCCTGCCGACCGCCGGAAAATATCCCTTGGCGGCCGGCGGTTTTTTCCTAATAATACCGCCGTTCGCCAGCGGTATTTATATCGGAAATACCGCCGGGTGACCGCGGTATTTCTGGAAAAAATACCGCCGTAACCCGGTGGTAATACCGACGGCGACCGGCTCTATAACCTCCCAGAAATACCGCTGGTTGTATTTTTCCAGAATACCGCCCCTTTTCGGGCGGTATTTTGGTGAAAAACACCGCCTGGGAACGGTGGTGTCCAGAAGGGAAATACCGCCCCAGTGGTATTTCCATCCGGAATACCAGCGGTATTCCTTCCCGAAATACTGCCGGCGACCGGCGGTATTTCAGCCCCATCCGGGCCGAGGAAACCTTCTCCTCGGCCTAAATTTTACAGATACTGCGAAAACCCGCCGGATCTGGGCAGATCCGGAAAAAAAATTAACAATCTCGGGCAAAATAATAACAAATCCGGACATATTACAACCAAATTAATCAAAACAACAAATTAAACAATAACGAAACAAATATTAATTTTAGGCACTCACCTTTTGCCGATCCAATTCGTCTCGACTTTTATCCGATTTAGCTAATTTTGTGATTCCTTCTTCTCCACACAGCTCTGCTTCCTCACCTTTGCAGTAAAATGAATGATTTTGCTTCTGCTTCCTTTTTCTTTGCAGGCCTATTTATAAACTTTTGCAGGCCTATTTTAGACTTTTGCCTTTTTCCTGTTTTTTTTTTTTTTTTTGTGTGAGGGATATTTTAGGCTTTTCACAGGAAAATGTTACTGTAAATAGCAAAATGGTTACTGCAAATAACAATTCCTAATTTTTATGGTTCTGAAGCCTACTAGGCTAAGCCCAACCTACCTGGATGCCAGAGTGGCACACCACTATATTTTTAAGGATAAAAATTGTATCTATTACATTTTTATACTTCAGGAACTAAATCAAAAAGACTAAACACATTCTCATTCCACTATACTATCAAATTCATTTCCATCAGATCCTCGACTTTCGACCCAACGTCCCTTTAGTCTATTATTGGATTATGTTCTTAATGATATTCCCTTCCTTTTCCTTATGTTAATAAAATTTTGACTAGGGGCAGTATAACTTTCAATATTATTAAAGAGGGTGCAAGTTAATTCAATATTATTAAAGAGGGTGCAAGTTCTCTTTAATAATATTGAAAGTTATACTGCCCCTAGTCAAAATTTTCCGTAATTACATCCATTGACAAGTGAGATAAATGCTCGGTTAAATTTACCATTTTTCATTCACATGACACTTTAGTGTCAAGAAATACAAGAGGATAACAAAGTATTTTCAAATTGAGGGGAGGTAATTATTACTAAAATTATAGTACTATAAGGGGTAATTGTCATTTTCGTTATTTTTATTTGGTAGAAATCTCAGCTAGCCTAAGAATATTAGTTGCTCTTAAAGCTCAATAACATCCAAAGAATCAACACACAGTGACACAAAAAGTGAAAAATGATGGTTGTTTTTAAGCTGAAAACTTAGCAAGCACACATGCATTATTCAGAAAGTCCACTCATTTTAACCCAGATTGAAACTCAGAAAAAGATGAAGCCAGTGATTAATTGAGGGCCTTCTTCATACACATTATAATCATAGTTCGGCCTCTCGATCACCCTCCAATCTTATTTCGATATTCATTTTAAAATGACTGCATACGAAATTTAAAACAAAAAAAAATAAGGAAAAAAAACCGACTCTACTCTACCTACGAATATGAGCTACAAAGGAATCCATTTCCAATCGACTTGTACCTTCTAAGATAGAAGCTTTCAAGGCTTTGATCAATTCTTGTACCCTTTGCCTCAGCTCTTCTCCTTCTGCAGAATTCATTAATCTTCTCACAGCATTTTCAACAGTTTCAGATGTCACAATTTCATGTCGAAGTGACCAATCCTTAACACTCAAACCAACTCTCAGGAGCTCTGTTATTAGGACACAGTTTCTGGGCTGGTCCGAATGCATCGGCCAGGCAGCGATCGGCACTCCATGGCTAATGCTTTCCATGCTCGAATTCCATCCACAGTGACTCACGAATCCTCCAGTCGACGAATGTGCAAGAATTTCCAACTGGGGTGCCCAATCCCTCACTATTAGCCCTCTCCCTTCAACCCTGCTTTCAAATCCTTCTGGCAATTGGGCTTTTCTAACTTCATTTTCTTCCGCAAATAAATCCCCTTTATCGGCATCCCTCACAACCCAGATAAACTTCTGGTCGCTTTTCTCTAATCCAATCGCGATTTCTTTGATCTGTTCATCTGTTACTGAAGTGGTTGAGCCAAACGACACGAATATCACGGAATTCGGAGCTTGTTTATCAAGCCAATCAAGACAGTTATGTCTCAGTTTCATCGAGATTTCCGACTCATTTATCAGAACGGGATTGAACGGACCAATGGCCCAATTCTTCCCCGTTTCGGACATTTTAAACCTGGAAAGGCTATCGAGATACGGCCCCTCAATTAGTCTGCTGGTATTGAAAAGGTTCCCCGAATTGGCTACGTTGGCTCCCAATTGTAGTCGCACAAATTCTAAAAAATCTTTTGGGAAGTCGCTCTCCGGCAGATGTTTGAACATTCGGAATTCCGGCGCATCAGGTTTCCCTTCTCGTTCCCAAACGTAAGTGAGAACGGTGAAAGCAGAGATGCTCTTGAAGGAGTAGGATTCCGCGTTCGGAAGTGAACGAATGTCCTGGATAACGTACGGCATCAGAGAGTCGTGAATTACCACTAACCTTTTCGTCGTAGTTGACAACTTTTGCATCAGCGAGAAGATCGGCTCCCGGAGATGAACCGAAGCAAGAAACGCCGGCGTGAGTTGTGTGGGATATTTGCTGGGGCTGTTTGGATTGGGCGGAGGAGTTTGATACGAAGGGACAGCGAATTCGTGGAAGAAGATGTTGGAAATGGACAGCGGATCCCAACCGTGGACGCGACTCTTTGCCTGGCGGGTGTGTGCGGGAGTACAAACGTAATGGACCGGTATGTTATAAGATGAGATTAGACGGGAGAGATGGAGTAGCTGGTTCAGATGGCCCTGTGCCGGAAGTGGAACCATGACGACGGTAACCTCTTCCATTTTCCGGTCAGTACAATCGAGAATCGCCATGGTGGTAATGAGAAACTGTGGGCGAATGCTACTAGGAAGTTGTAAATTTATAATTGCTTTTTGTTTAAGGACAAGAATAACAGTTCATCAATTTTGACCCGTCTTCATTGTTGATCTTCGAGAAGAAAAGCTGGTCAGGATGGCGCCGACGGGAGAGAGACCCATGCCCAAATAATTCTTCAAAAAGGATTTGTTTAAGGTTTTTCAAAGGCTATGTTGACACGTTATAGTAGAGACTGGGCCGGCATGCCACTCGGGGAAAGTTAATAGAAATTGCATAACTGTTTAGTCATTTGAATTTGAGCTTAATTATGTTATACCCCTTTGTGTTTTAAGGGTATTTATACTTTTGCCTCTTGAATTAACGAAATAAGTTTTTTGTCCCCTTGAGGTCAAAAGAATTAAAAAAAATTGTTAAATGACATTTATGCCTTTCACTTTATATTGTAATCTCTAAACTATTATTAAAAAATTGTGAGAAAAAGCAATTTAACTCAATTATCATGAACATTACTAATTTTTACTTTGTTTAACTAATAAATTCCACGCTCTGAGATTTTAGAAATCATTTGAATATATGGCATAGTTACAAAAGCATAAAAAATTTCATATTTTAATGAAATACCCAAAAATGCTCTTCACCAAGTAAGATTTTTATTCAAAAATTGAGGATATTTTAGTCGTTTTATAAAAATTAAGTGGGTCATTACTGAACCAATATTTTTCTGATAGCTTTCAAATTTAGAGTTTGTTTTGATTTTTATCAAAACATGACTGGTGTGTTGAAATTTATTGGTTTAATTGAAGGGATAATTTGGGCAAATAATTTCTTTTCGCATTCTTTATTACAATTTGGAGATTACAATATAAAATGAAGGGCATCCCAAGTGATGCCTCTCCGGCTCTAGCCGGTAAAAAAAAAAACAAAAACATATACATACAGTATTTTAAAAGTCTCATATGACATTGTATATATGACATTGTTTGAGAAAATAGAATTATGTAATGAATAAATATTATTTAAGAAAGAAATATATATATATATATATATATATTCTTTTTTTGTAGTCATGACACGAAATAACAATCTCATATATAAGACCAGAAAAGTTCCGCTGGAGGCGCTAATTATGATTTTTGTTTAGGGGTGAACAATGCTATGAACACATTCAGGGGCATTGTTCACCCCCTTTATTTGTTTTCTATTTTTTATTATTTTATTTATTTTCACTTTAAATCATAAGTTAGTGGTTACCTTTTATTTCACTTGATTAATTAATACAAAGTTTTCTATTAATATAATTTTATTAGTTTACTCATTTAACTGTTATTTCATATGAAATAAAAAATTAAAATAATTAATTAAAAATAAAATTTAAATATATAAATATGAAAAATGACATACCAAACTATCTAAAATTATAAGAGTGAACAACTCAAAATGTACCTATACTTTTCATTTGTATCCGCTTTTGTACTTATACTTTTTTTGTAGCCAAAAATATATTTATACTAATTTAAAGGGACCAAAAATGTACTACACCGTTAAGTCATCTTAACGGGATTGACAAAACTCCCTCCTCATGAGACTCACTTACCTAATTTAAGGGGCTTTTTTGTCCTTTCATGATTAAAAAAATAATAAGTAAAGGTAATTAATATAATTAATAAAAAAAGAAAACTACCTTTCTTCCTCTTTCCTATTACTCCTCCCTCCCTCCACCACCACTGCCGCCCCCTCATTCCTCCTATTTTCTCTCTCTCCTCTAACACTATTCATCTTGTTCCCCAAAAAGAATACACTACCACTACCATTGATAAAAGCTTAAAGCTTTCCGAATCCATTGCCATCATCAATGTCCCTTCACCTTAAACTTTTACTGCCGACACTATCGCCGTCCTCTATATTAAAAACCCACCTCCACCGAGCCCCTCCCTCAACCTTAAAAACGCACTACCGCCACCGCCATCCTCCATACCCCTCCACCTTTAAAACCCATCACCGTCATCGTTAGACCCAAAATTAATTTACCCACAAAATAATTAAAAGAAAACTTGCAATCGAACTCTATTCGATTAACCCACAAAAGAATGATGGTGGTGGGTTTGAGCTTTGAGATTTGAGGGGCGAAATGCTGGTGGTAATTTTATGGTGGACGAAGAGGGAGGAGGTGGCGGAGGGAGGCGGAAGAGGGTGGAGGAATTTGAGGAAGAAGATAAATAGTAAATTTGGGGGAAGAAAAAAAAAAAAAACACAGAAGATGAATAGTAAAATGACAAAATTATCCCAAAAAAAGTCACATGTGAGGCATGTGATGAGAGTTCCGTTAAAACAAACAAAAGTTAACAGTGCAGTACATTTTTGGCCCCTTTAAATTAGTATAAGTATATTTCTAACTACAAAAAATATATATGTACAAAAGCGGACACAAATGAAAAGTATAGGTACATTTTGAGCTGTTTACTCAAATTATAAATATACTAACTGACGCATTCATATTTATAATTACTTAAATATTACTGAATATTAAAAGGTACATAATATGACAAAATATTACATAATAAAAATAAAATAAAAACACATTACATAAAAGTAAAGAAGATTAAGATGGTAATAACACTTTAAAAAAACACACACACAATAATAACTTGTAATAATTAATAATATAGTCAATAAGGTAGTATGTTGCTCTCGGATCCACCTAAATTATTGAAAGTACCAGAAGCATGGAGGTGGTAGAAAATTTCGTTGCGGTATTCTTGCCCTAATTTCTGCCTGTTGAACCTGAATATATGCATAATAATTTGGGTGAGTAATATTCTTCAAATTTATTGTCATTATTGCATCATCTCGTGACTGTTTTTTCAAATCCAAATACATTTGACGTTCCTCTTCCTTCTTGGCTTTTTTTGTCGCCATCAAATCTATAAGGGCTTGTTTGGTTTACAAGGATTCTGGTCAAGGAAAGTAATATGATTCCTCAATGTTAAATTCCTTTGTTTGGAATAGATTTTAATTGGTTGGGAAAGGAAAATAATTTCGCGATGCATGAAAAATAAGTGTTATTTTCTTGGAAAAATAATACATGTTCTAATCTGGTATTCTTTTTCCCCGGGTCACAAATTTTCAAAAAAGACACTCACTACCCTTACTCTTATTTATTTTCAAATATTTTATATTTTTGTTATATCAACCATAAATTTTTTTATAAAACAATAAAATTTAAAAAGGAATTATATATATATAGATATATATATATTATTTTTCCTTAAAAAGGTAAAAAATTGTCTATGTATAAAATTCGTCTAACTAATTGGTTGCAACTAATCGTCCACAATATTACAATTTACTTTAGTATATATTGTATCTAACTAAACTTTGTTTTTTAATTTTATGTCCAAATATATATACTTAAAACAACATATATTCTTTTCATATATAATATTTTTTACAGTTAACTTTTATTAGCTATAAAACTAAATAGTATATTCATGAAAATTAATGTATCATATTTAAAAGTTTTTATTTCTCTCTTTTAAATTGGAAAAATTGAGTGACAAATTAAATATTTTATTTTACAACAAGAAAATTTATTTTTCCAATTACTTTCTTACTCATCTGAATTTTCGCTAGAATAATAACTATATTATAGATCAATAATCAAATCTGTAATTTTTTTAAATTTTAAAATTAATTTTGGATGAGTAATTGGCATGTAATTTAATTTTAAATTTGTAGTTTAATTTATAATTAAATATTAGGCTTAATCACTATTTACTCCCCCGTGTTATTGGCCTTTAACTATTAACCCCTCGTGTTTTTAAAACTAATCGGTTGTTCCCCATGTTTTTAAAACTAACTGTTTGCCCCCTCCCCCCCCCACCAATCAAACCATAAAAATTCATGAAAAGACAAAAATATTCCCCTGGAATGCTGACATCACACTTTTAAGTTTAAGTAAAAAAGTTTCAGATGAATATACCCCAAATATTAACTGCATATTACTTAAGAAAAAAATAAATAAATAAAAAGGGTAAAGTTTTTTTGATACACAATCGCCGCTGCACTTTTCCCACTCCAAATTGCTGCCGCTATGGATTTCTGAAGTCAAGCCGTGAGCTTCATTATTGAAGACGATGCACTTTTCCCGCTCCAATCGTGGTTCTCACAAAGAACCCGCTGCCATTGGCGTTTCTCCAGAGTCGAGCATTTTTCTCATGAAAAAAAAATCATTGCTGGCCATTTTTTGGGGTATATTCGTTTGAATTTTTTTACTTAAACTTGAGAGTGTGATGTCAACATTCTAGAGAGAGGGGTATTTTGGTCTTTTTATAAATTTTATGGTTTGACTGGTAAGAGGGGGACAAACAGTTAGTTTTAGAAATAGCCAATAGCACGGAGGTAAAATAGTGATTCAGCCTAAATATTATTTACCTCTTATTTAGGTTAATAATATTTTTATGAGAAAGTCACTAAGCTTAATTCGAGAGCATTTTTGATATTTAGTTTAGTTAACGTTTAAATTTCCAAATACATTTCTTAACAAATTCAAACACAAAAAATATTCTTTTTTTACTTTACTTTTCTTATCATTAAATTCCCAAAAATCATATTTTTCAAAAACTTTACTTTCTCGTGAACCAAACACACCTTAAGAGCTTTGTTTCCCTAGTTGATTTCATTATGAATATATGAAGACATGCCACTGGCTTGTCTCTTTTGCTTTGCATTTTTCACCCCCATAGGTTCTTGTGATACTTCCATGAATGCATGACACAATATTCATCCTCTTCTTGACTATAGTTTGAACCCTTAGATAAAAACATTTTCTCTCAAATGAAGTTTAGTGTTTGAAAGTAGAATTGTTTGTCCTCCATTCATTCAATCTTAGTTTTTAGAGATGAGATATGATCTTACATATTTGTCTGCACATGGTATGCATGCAAGACCTTGTCATACTTGTATCACTAGTCTTGTGTAAAGTGTCTCCACATGCAAGAGTAGTCAATTTCTCGTCATATTGATAAGTCTATTCTTCACATACAAGACTTGTCATATTTTCATGGCTACTCTTGTACAAATTAATTTCACATGTAAGATTTGTCATGCTTTTTGGATTACTCTTGTGTAAATTTTTTTCACATGTAAGAGTAGTCAATTTCTCCTCATATTGATAAAACTAATCTTCACACACTACTACAAAAAAGGCTTTCACTGGCGGTTTTTAAGGGATTTTAACGGCGATTTTTGGCCTTTTTGAACAGCCATCTATCTGGCAGTCGTAGAAAGTTTACGGACTTTCTACGGCGGTTCGGAACCGCCATAAAAAGTCGTGACTTTCTACGGCGGTTCCGAACCGCCGTAGAAAGTGGTGACTTTCTATGGTGGTTAACTTTCTAAGGCGGTTGGGAAGAAACCGCCATGGAAAGTGGTGACTTTCTACGGCGGTTTTCTTCCAACCACTGTAGAAAGTGGTGACTTTCTACGGCGGTTGGACCGAACCGCCGAAGAAAGCCCATCTTTCTACGGCGGTTTCTTCCCTACCGCCTTAGCAAATTACCACTTTCTACGGCTGTTTATTTGAAAACAGCCGTAGAAAGTCTGAGATTCAGACCCAAAGCGCGATAGAAATTGAGAAATTTCTCTGGTTTAAAGCAAAATCTGTTGCTAAAAGTTTAAAATTAATACAAATATCACCAAGATACAAGTTGAAATCGCTATTATATTACAGGGGCATAGCCAAAAATATTTGTACAACTATAATATCAACAGGTTTCATTACTATCCATCAACTATGGCTAATGCTCCATAATATAACTAGCGCCTATTTTTCTCATAGCATCTATATCCACATTGCTTAATGGAGTGCGGTCGAGCTTAAAGTACTGCAACAGAGTATAAATTCAAACGTAATTGAGTAGCAAAATGAAATACAATCAAATAAGTTATGAGAAATCAAATACCTTTTCGAGTGCCAATGTGTCGGATTTCATTGCGATTTGGTACATGTAGTGCATGACATAGTAGCCACACTCCCAGTTAGACGTTTGCTTTTTATGCTAATGAATATTAATATACGAGTTAGAAGATCATACAATTGTATACAACACAACGTTGAATAAAAAATTCAATAAGAACCAATTTTACCTTAACTACTATCCATTCAGGTTGCATAATGCACATTTCTCGGCAATCCTAAGAAAGTTTGATAATTAAACATCACCCTATAAAAATGAAAGCGGAATGAAAATAATTTGCAACATATGTATATATGATTGGCATTAGAAATTATATATGCATTCTAACATTAGTTAATATATATAACTCACTCGTCTATAAGTATTACTGCCTCCTCTTTTTATGGGTTTTGTAATGAATCAAACCAGTACACAACCTTTCAATCGGTCTAATGGCTATAAGCATCCAATGTCCACTGCAAACCAAAAATTCAATGACATCAGATCTTTAAATCAGTGTTTCTTAAAAATTAGAGAAACGCTTACAGTGTTTACCTCTGAAGATACGGTACCAGATAAATTTCTTTATTCCGATCCTTCAAGTTTCGTGCAATGTATTGTACCCTATCTTCATATGTGTTTCCTAATGCCGTGACATGATCAGCTGAGAGAAACCCTATCCCGTTCCGGTCATTCCTTTCAACCAAATCATGTAAAGCTCTAGAGAATTTACATTATCATACATCATTGGTTAGTCTAGGCACATGGAATGCATACTATATATAACAATAATCTGAAATAGGTTATAAAATTAAGTGGAAACTCACTTGGTGAACAATTGCATCAAACAGTTTGTGACCATGTTTTCTGTTGACAATAATTCACCGACATCCATTCGATCCATCGCAATAGGATGATCCACACCTATGATATATCTTGTCAATTGAAACAAGAAGCAAGTGAAGTTCGAATCTTTCTCTATTCGGAGTTCTAACTCGTGTAGTGGATCAGATGTTGAAGAGGATGCCATTTCATTTGGAGTGGTTGAAGAAGATTTTATCTCATCCATAGAATTCAAACGACCTTTTTTGTTTTTTAAACATTTATCCACCTAACACCATTTGAAATAACATTAAATTTACAAAACGGTATGAAGTAATTCACAAATAAATGTAAGAATATACCTGTTTTACTGGATCGGGAATAAGCTCAATCAAATGTATAGGCCATTCCACGAAAAATGATTGGGACATTCCTACAGTTGAAGCCTCTTCCTTAGGAAATGGTAGCGGGGCAAAGTCATCATATGAAATTTTAATTGTAACCCTTGCGCAACCTTTCCTTACCTCGCAGCCGTGGTGCTTTCTCTGCTTATAAACATTTCCCTTGGCCACAAGCTTACGTCTCTTACATGTATCCTTAGAGATGAACATATGACATTCACACCCGTCCTGAGATAATAGGCAAGCGAATGAACATTACTGAACTATTTCCGCTAACTTCAAAAACCAAGTGTAATCATGAAAGCACTATCAAGCTTCTTTAGCAGTGACAATATGAAAAAAATTATACAAACAAATATGACAGACATAAATGTACTTTAATTACCTTGTATTCGCCTAAAGAACTCACATCTTCCAAGTTTGTTGCAATAGGGCTATTCTGAACCTCATTCAAATTGATCAGGTCCATAGATGAAACAGATATCGTATGTAACTCAGGCAAACTTGTAGGGATAAGAGGAGAAAATTTTTGCCTACGAGGTTCTTTAGGGTGTAGCATAGGACTCACAGTGGAAACATTGCTACCATGGACCTCAAACATCTCTGGGGTCATTCAAGAGGTTTCTGGGTTCAAGCTCTGAGCTTTGGCACTATTGAGGACAGTGGCTCTTACTGTATCATAGTCAGTCCCCATCTTAGTACATATAAACCCAACCATCATCTAAAGATGGGTTTGACATTCATCGAGCTGGGCAGTGGTTTTCTAAAGCTTTCTTTTAGTTAAATCTAGTTCATCTTTAAGCGACGAGCTTATTTTTGGGAAAACCTCTGTGATACGTGCCCTGGTAGAATGGCCGCGAACACGACCGGGGTGATCGGTCTTTCCCGTTGCCTTGACAAGAATGTCATTCCTACCCTCTGTAACTTTCTCCCCTTGGGACTCGCGCAAACATAGAGTTTCCGAAACGTTTTGCCAAAAATATGAAATGTAAATAGATCAATTATAGTTTTAATTATATGCGTAGCTTACAGAACTGAAACATAAGAAAATGTATGGTGTAAACTTACAATTTCACTTCCAACACGACCAGCCTCTGGGGTAAAGTATTTGCCTTTTTTGTTTGTGTGAGCCTGTCTCCAAAGTAGATGCCGGCCTGGCCCTGCATAAGGTTCTTCCCCTTCTTCTTTGGACGTACCGTCCTCTAAAGCCTTCTTCCCAGTTGCAATCAAAGCCTCTTCATGTAAATTCTTCTTTAGAATTCGGTATCTACCGCGAGATAAATTATGGTAAAAAGAATTTAAAGTGGCATTCTTTTGTGCTTTTCCACGAATTGCCTAGAGAAAAATACAATGAAAAGCGATTATCCATAAACTGAGCAATTTCAAATATCCAAAAAGAAGAAGGAAATGAATTTCAAAAACCCACTTTCCATTCTTCTGTTTCACGACTAGCCTTAAACTTAAGCCATGTCTCCCTAGGGAGATATTTATATTCAAGGCATGGGTCCTCACCTTGCAAGTCGCCATTTACATATCTACCTAAAAAGGATTTCCAATCTTTCCAACGTTTACCGGCATAAGAAATCCACTTGGTTTCGAGTTCTTCAGTTGATTTAAAAATAAATAATGCCTACAGTAAACAATAGAAGTACAAATTTAGATAAATTTGGTTCATTTGTATGAATGGACAAACAAACAATGCATTATAATTTTGTAGAATACTTGTATTTCCATCCACACTCTCTTCTTGATCTCGTCAGGGACTTTGGGCCATGATGCATATTCCATAATGTCCACTTTGTTCCGGGCCGTGAATGCTACGAATGTAATCCACTTCGTATGATAATTTTTACGCTCATTTTTGGAATTGAACAAAATCTCAAGAGTTTTCCCCTTCATACGCATTTCCAAAAGATCGTTACAATTTGTAGGCCCTTTACCTCTTTTAGCTATAGTAGAAGACCCATCTCCATTGCTCTTTCCCTCATCACTATGCTCCTCATTGCGTTTTCTTTTTCGGGCCATTAGCTTACCTTAAACTTCATGTAAAGACAAAGAGAAAACAAGATAACATCTTTGCATTTAAAGAAAAGCTTTAATTTCAAAACCCAAGTGCCATTGAACACTTTAAACCAAAAGAGACAAAAAACAAGAATGCTTGTAATGTCTAAATTTAAAAGGCAATGTACATTTCACAACGTCAACTATTGACAACTAGCATTTCACTTGTTTCTACTAAATGATTAAACCAAAACATAGTGAGAAAGGTAAAAGCTTAAAGGAGGAGTACTTCATTCCTAAAAAATACTCTCCTTCCCTAAAGCAAGAGAAGTACTTTGTGCTTTTGCAATAAAGAAGCTTTACATTGATGCAAAGATAGCTTTACTTTCAATAGATTAGGGGCATTCATGACACTAAACCAAGGGAGGAACACAACTTCAACTCAACCACAAAGCATTATCCTCCTTAGCACTAAAGGAGAAACACTAAATCGCATAAGGTAAAAGATTTAAGGAGAAGTGATATTTCAAACTCTACATTTATAAAAAAATCCCCCTCATCACGGAGAACGACTCACAAAGCATATTTCCCTCATTTCAAACAAAGATAAGGGAAAGCGAAGAGGAGAAAGTGATATTTGCAATACACAAGTGTCATTATCCAACTTAAACCAAAGGAGCCCAAAAAAGTGGACTTATAAAGGGTACCATTGATAAAGCACTTCACATTTCACAACCAACAACTAATGAGCACAATCATTTCTACTAAAGGATAAAACCAAAATATAGTGAGAAAGGTAAAAGCTTAAAGGAGGAGTACTTCACTCCTAAAAAATACTCTCCTTCCCTAAAACAAGAGAAGCTACACTCAAAAGGTACTTTGTGCTTTTGCAATATAGATGCTTTACATTGATGCAAAGATAGCTTTACTTTCAATATATAAGGGGTCTTCAAGACATTAAAACAAGGGAGCCCCAAAGAAGGAACCCTATAAAGCTTAAATTCCACAAAGTGGACTCAACAACCAAGCATTTTCCTCATTATCACTAAAGGAGGAACACTAAATCGACTAAGAACCAAAATCAAACACCAATGTTCTCAAATTAATCATGCAAAACCAAAATCAAACACCAAGGTTCTCATCTTAGTGAAGGAAAACCGAATTGAAAGGGTACTTAATTGAAATCCCAATCAAACACCTAGGTTCTCAACTTATGTAGGACAAAACACGAAATTCAACAACCAAACCAATTCAACCAACAATCGACAAATCCCAAAGCAATCCAATCATTCATCACTAGCATCACACCCGAAATCAACATTGTGAACAAAATCCCTAGTCCAATCGGAATTAATTAAAAAATGGAAGGTAACATTTCAAAAGCTTTAAAATGCAAGCATAGAAGTCGGCTAAACCTTATGTAGGATTGCACTCCTACATCCAAGGCCGAAAATCTTCTTGGGGAAAATGGAAGAAATGGTGGCCAGGGTCCGCGACACACAAAGCTCGGACCTTGGTCCTTGAGGACCAATTAGCAACGCCAAACAGCCGCCGGGAAGTGCGGGAAAAGGGCGGACTTTGATGGGTGGCGCCGGCGACGGCTCCAGGGTGTGACAAAACCGAACCGGGGCGGTAGAGGGGAGAGGGAAACAAGGGAGAAGCAGGGGAAAAGAAGAAGGAAATGAGAGGGGTTAGTTCAAATTATTTGAATTTAGACCGGCGGGTCGGTTCTACGGCGGTTCAACCAAAAACCGTCGTAGAAAATACTTTCTATGGCGGTTCAAAGTGAAACCGCCGTAGAAAGGGTACTTTCTACAGCGGTTTCACTTTGAACCGCAGTAGAAAGTATTTTCTACGGCGGTTTTTGGTTGAACCGTTGTAGAATGGTTTCTTTTAACGGCGGTTTTTCTTGAACCGGCGTAGAAGAGTGGAAAAAAATTGGAGCCAATTCCCGCGCTTTCCTATTAATTTCTAATTTTTTTTCATTTTCATAAATTAACCCCACAATTTTGTAATTATAATATTACATACCCAATTTACATTATATTTATTAATTATGTACAGAAGCTTGCCTTTTATGAACCATTTAATAATTAAATTTCAAATTTTCCCGTGAACCATTTCCACCGAAAAAATAATACGTACTATTACACAATAATTATAGGTAAAAGCTCAAAATTAATAAATTTCGTAAAATTACATGTAAGCTTCGATAAAGTAATAAGCTTCATTATCTTCCCTAAATTTTCTACGTTTTCGACTTGGGCGAATGGGATAAAATAATCAAATCGATAAATGCATTAAGTAAGTAGTATAAGAAAAATGAATTCTTAAGGGCCCAATAAAAAAATAAAGCAATATTTACTGGATTTCATTAGCTATATATATATATATTTGCAATTAAGGACGATAATATTAATCGAATATGTATAGTGAAATACATTAAATTTAGTATGTTGCTAAATATAATGTATTTTATTTACTTGCAACGGTTGATCATTATTAAATTGCATATTCAATATTACATGGGAATGCAGGGGAGAAGCATGGGAAATTAGAAAGATTAGACCAACAAATTTGAATTTAGACCGGCGGTTTATTCTACGGCGGTTCAAGGAAAAACCGCCGTAGAAAGTATTTTTCCTTGAACCGCCGTAATGGTTGGTTCTACGGGGTTTTTTTTTGACCCGCCGTAGAAAAGTGGAAACAATTGGAGCCAATTCCCGCGCGCGTATAAATTTCTATTTTTATTTCATTTTCTGAACCCTAAACCCTATTAATTTCTATTTTTTTTCATTTTCATAAATTAACCCCTAAATTTTGTAAATATAATATTACATACCCAATTTACATTATATTTATTAATTATGTACAGAAGCTCGCCTTGTATGAAACATGTAATAATTAAATTTCAAATTTTTCCTTGCACCATTCCACCGAAAAATTTCATGTACTATTACACAGTAATTATAGGTAAAAGCTCAAAATTAATAAATTTCGTAAAAGTACATGTAAGCTTCATTATCTTCCCTAAATTTTCTGCGTTTTCGACTTGGGTGAACGGGATAAAATACTCAAATCGATAAATGCTTTAAGTAAGTAGTATAAGAAAAATGAATTCTTAAGGGCCCAATAAAAAAATAAAGCAATACTTACTGGATTTCATTAGCTATATATATTTGCAATTAAGAACGATAATATTAATCGCATATGTATAGTGAAATACATTACGTACATTTATTATGTTCCTCAATATAATGTATTTTATTTACTTGCAACGATTGATCATTATTAAATTGCATATTCAATATTACATTCCCAATTAAAAAAAAGAATTTTCATTGAATTTATGGTAGGTTTTGTACTACTCAGTTTATGTGTTCTAAATTAATTATGTCTAGTTTAATAATTAAAGGCAATCAATAATTGCACTTTTTCTAAGATAAAACAAAAATAGCTTGAAAGAATTAATACTCTTTACAATTCTAAAAAGTATTAATTCTCTAGCGCTTCTGCTGTACAAGTACTCAATGTCGTATCCATGTATAGTCTTAATAATTTTCTAGTGCTTCTGTATATCTCGTACACATGCATGCTAGTTAAGAGGCGAAAAATAGAAATAGGTTGCCGCCGGTACGAAGCGCGCCTCAGTAGAAATTATATTGAAGAATCTCTCTAAAATAATAAAGATTTATTAATTGATAAACGAATAATTAATTCATTCAGCGGTCAATAACTAACCTCGCTAAATGAACATCTTTTTTCCGATGCACAGAAAAGTAATTTCTCAAGAGTTAAATATAAAATCAAAACAAAAATCATTGTAGAGCTTCCCATGTAAATTTTACCAAAACTACTCATTGTAAAAAAAACATGGAACATTTAATCAAAAATAAAAAACAAGGAAATCAATTTGCCAGAAAATTCGACAGAGTCTCCCCTATAAATGAAGCATACTCCCTGTCAAGGATATGCACATAATTAAATACTTCATTAAGATTCCAACTACTTCAATAATGCGGAATTCAGTTTAAAATCAATTCCGACAGAATCTCCCCTGTAAATTTAACCAAAACACCATGTCATCCTAACATCAACACAAAAGCTTCACACAATTTCCAGCAATAACAAATTCATTTCTAAACATTTCGCTATATGCAGTTCCCTGAAAATTTTATCCCGTGATTCAACGGCTTCATCCAAGTTGTGATCTGTTTCAATCAGACAGTACGAAGGATAAAAATAAATGTTGTTATAAAATTATGTCCATATAGTTTCATTAAAATCAAATATACATATATAAATATATATACAAACACACACACACACACACACACACACAAAAAACAA
This sequence comes from Leptodermis oblonga, assembly GCA_016801395.1. Lineage (NCBI taxonomy): Eukaryota > Viridiplantae > Streptophyta > Magnoliopsida > Gentianales > Rubiaceae > Leptodermis > Leptodermis oblonga. Next base: position 19,350,206 of record CM028750.1, on the reverse strand, counting down.
TATACTTGAAAATGATTTTAACATATTCTCTTTCTCTTATGGGACACTTGATCCTCGAACCATAATCCTTCGCTGTGGTCATCACAAAGTATGTATTTATCAAGTTCCCTGTCTTTTTCAACTACTGTCGATTCAGGTAAACCACTAGAGAAAGGGCCTGCCTCATAAAGCCCTTCTTCTGTATCAATCCCTTCCACTCTGTGATGTTGTTTACCATGAAGAACAATAGACCAATGTTCGTCACAAGGATCGGTGATATAAAAAACCTGTTTCACCTGCGATGCAAGTATAAATGGTTCCCCCTTGAAACCCTCTCGATTAAGGTCAACCAAAGTAAAACCCAATGGATCATCAGTTCGAACCCCATTATTGTTATCAACCCATTTGCATCGAAATACAGCTACTTTGAAACAAACATAGTCAAGCTCCCAAATATCTTCGATCACCCCGTAATATGCCATGCTTGCATACATTGGATTTTTATCCTTCCTGCTAGAAACATGTAAAGCCTCCGAGATTAATGTAACACCACTATTTTGTGCCATGCTCTTCTCATCTTGTCTCTTAGTAGCAAATGAATATCCATTTATGTCATAGTCTGAAAATGCTCGTACCGCATGGCTGGGCTTAAACGCCAACCATTTTAATGTCTTCGAAACGTCTTTGCCCATAACAGCATTACCAAACCAATTGACAAATGTCCGAATATGTTCATTGAGCACATTTTGATCCGTCCAAGCAGGATAAGACGTTCTTATTGAACGCATATGGTCTCTCACATAGGGCTCAACTTCTTCAGAATTGCGCAGTATGTAGAGATGTGCCTTCATCAATTCAACATTAAAAGGCGTAAACATTTTTCCTCCCCTTGTGTCCATACCTGTAATCCTCCCATCATGCTGATTCTTAGATATTCCAATTGATGTTGTATCGGCCAAGTACTCAGTGCAAAACTCAATTACCTCATCAGCTATATAACCTTCAACAATACTAGCATCAGGACGATAACGATTCTTAACATACCCCTTAAATACTTTCATATATCGCTCGAATGGGTACATCCATCGCAAATGAACAGGCTCGCAGATTTTTATCTCTCTAACCAAATGAATCACCAAATGTACCATAATATCAAAAAAGGCGGGTGGAAAATACATTTCTAATTGACAAAGGACAACAATTATTTCATCTTGTAACTGATCAAGTCTTTCGCGCACGATAACCTTGCTACATATAGCATTGAAGAAGAAACAAAGTTTTGTTATACTGGACTTAACATGCTTGGGCAATATCGAGTGAATAGCTACAGACAACAATTGTTGCATTAAGGCATGGCAATCATGAGACTTCAAACCAACAAGTTTGGCCGTTAAGTTCCGTTAGGCTTGACGGAAGGCCCATCCCGTGCATAGCACATGGCCATTTTAAGGGTAGTTTTGTCTTTTTATTCTTATGTTCTTCTTCATCCATCCCCCACCATCCTTCGCTTAAAAAAAAAAAAAAACTGTTTACTGGACACCACCACCATTTCCTTCGGCATCCTCTTCCTCACCTCTTCACCACCACCTCCACGTCCAATCCGATACCTCCATATCTTCTCTTCAGGCTGCTTCCAATCCCAACACCACCACATTTTTCGTCAATGAACCCTCATCAGCCACCAAACTATTCAAACCATAGAAATCTACAAATGGAGTGGTAGATTTCTGATCTAATAATGAAGAGAAAAAAAAAACATTAATTGTGGTGGGGATCGGATCTCCAATTTTTATGCGAAAGAAGTTGAGAATTTCATTGAATTGGCTTATAAGAATACAAAGTACGTCCATTGTCCGTGTAAAGCTTGTAAAAATGGTGCACGGTTTGATAACTCAGATACAATAAGATTCCATTTATATCGGAATGGATTTGATTCTTCTTATAAATTGTGAATTTGGCATGGTGAAAGTATTGACAGTTTTCCTGAGCAAAGAAAATCTCATGCAAAAGGAGATGATGGGATTACTAGAGATCAATTAGATGACATGATTGAGGATGTGGCCGAGGATTTTGCTGATAAATCGGAAGTTCTTGCTTCCATTTTGGGTGACAATGAGAAGCCTCTATACCACGGTTGCACTAGATATACACGCTTGTCTAGTGTTTTGAAGTTGTTTAATTTGAAAGTGGCAAATGGGTGGTCAGATACTAGTTTTACAGCCTTATTGAGGGTATTGAAAGATATGCTTCCAGAAAATAATGAACTTCCAGATCGAATTTATGAGGTGAAAAAAATATTGTGTCCAATGGGTATGGAGTATAAGAAGATCCACACTTGCCCAAACGATTGCGTCCTTTACAGGAATGAGTATAAGGATTTATTGCTTTGTCCTAAGTGTAAAACTTCACAATACAAAAACAAGCAGCTATGTGATGAGGTTGAAGACAGTACTGATGCGCAAAACAAGGGGCGCCGGCTAAGGTTCTGTGGTATCTTCCTATAATACCGAGATTTAAACGGTTGTTCGCTAATGCAAAAGATGCAAAACTTATGACATGGCATTCAGATCGGTGTATTCCTAGTGATGTTGACAAGGTGATAATGCATACATCAGACTCGTATCAGTGGAAAAAAATTGAACAACCGTTTGTGTACTGATGGAATGAACCCGTTTGGGAGTCTGAGTAGCACACATAGCTCATGGCCTGTGATGTTGGTTATTTACAATTTTCCGTCTTACTTGTGTATGAAGCGCAAGTATATACTTATGTCTCTAATGATTTCATGCCCACGACAACCAGGAAATGACATCGATGTGTATCTTGCTCCTCTTATTGAAGATTTGAAAAAGTTATGGGATGAAGGTGCACTTGTGTTTGATGCATACCGTGAAGAAATGTTCACATTACGTGTCATGTTGTTCTTTACCATTAATGATTTTCCTGCATATGGAAACTTATCTGGGTACTCTGTTAAAGGGCATAAAGCATGTCCTATATGTGAGCAGAGTACAGATTTTTGTGAGCTTGCACATGGGAGGAAGACAGTAAACCTTGGGCATCGTAGATTTCTTCCCGAGACTCATCCGTTTTGCCGTATGAAAAGAGCATTCAATGGATTTTAAGAGTTTAGAAAAGCTCCAGAACCCTTGAGCGGGCCAGAGGTGAAAGCTTGTGTGACGGACATTAATGTGGAGTTTGGAAAAATGATACATGTTGTTGGAAGAAAAAATCCATCTTTTTTGAACTTCCATACTGGGAGAACTTGGATGTCAAACATTGTCTCGACGTTATACATATTGAGAAAAATATTTGTGAAAGCCTGTTAGGTACGCTTTTGAACTAAGGATGGTTATAACGCGAGACTTGATATGGTTGATATGAACATAAGATCAAATTTAGCACCGGTAGCTCGACGACAACGCACATATCTACCCCCTGCCTGTCACACTTTGTCTAGAAAAGAGAAAAAACAACTGTGTTAAAGTTTGCGTAGCATCAAAGTTCCATCCACTGGCTGAGCTAGGGGGGGCGAGGCGGTGCTGACGCCCCCCCTTCCACCGGAAATCATGGGTATTATATGTATAAAAAAAAATTTCCTCTACAAAGCGCCCCCCCAACCGACAGCCATTCAGCCACCTGTTTTCCTTTTGCTGCAACTGGAGACTCCCGAGGAAGAAGAAGACTTAGAAGAGAGGAAGAAGACTTAGAAGAGCAGTAAGGAAAAGACAAAACATGTTTTTTTTTTTTAAATAGAAAAAGTAAGAATATTTTAATAGGAGAGAAGTTGAAAATTTCCCCCAAATTCTGCGATTTCAATTCCCCCAAATCACTTGCACCTCACAATTTCACATAAGGCAAAAGTGACAAATAATTACCAATTTCCATCACTATCATGCGAAAATTTTCCGTGAGGTATTATTCCTAACTTTAAATAGCTTCTCTATTTGTTTTCTTTGAAGAATATTTTTATCATTCGTGTTTTTATTGTTGTAATTAGGTTCTTGATAGGATGGTTCAAGAGATGAATGATCGTTTTCCAGAATCTAATACGGAGTTACTCAGCTGCATTGCTTGCTTAGATCCAAAGAATTCGTTCTCTCGATTTGACATTGGCAAGTTACTCTGTCTTTCTGAACTTTATCAACAGGATTTCTCTTGTAACGGTCGCCTAATACTCCGAGATCAACTTAAGTCTTTCATTCAAAATGTGCGAGATGATGAAGAGTTTTCTATGGTAGAAGATTTGGGAAGTCTTGCTAAAAAAATGGTTCAAACGGGCAAGAATGTATTTTTTTCATTAGTATATCGTCTTGTAGAGTTAGCATTGGTTTTATCAGTTGCAACTGTTTATGTTGAAATGGTTTTCTCTGCAATGAAGATTATTAAGACTGATTTGCGTAATAGCATGGGAGATGAGTGGATGAATGACAGTTTGGTAGTATACATAGAGAAAGATTTTTTGCGCAACTTGCAAATGAACCAATTTTGTAACATTTTCAACATATGAAGGAGCGTAGGATAGAATTGTCTCATTTGATTCCCATGCCAGATTGTAGTAATTCAAATGTCAAAAAATAGTTGTTTAATCATTGCTTATATAATGACATTTTAAATATATATTTATTTAATGATATAAATTTTATTTTCGTGCTTGTACTGTTGAGCCCCCCCTGGTTTTTAGTCCTGGCTCCGCCACTGGTTCCATCCAGATATTTTTCAAATGTAAGTAGACTTGTTTCCGTAAAATAATTAAAGAGTAAATTCTTAATTAAGTGGAATTATTAGATATAACAATGATAATAGTAAAATAATAATGAAGCTAATAATAAATATATATATAGATATATATATATATAATAAGATAATAAAAAAAATAAAAAAACAATAGAAAAAGGGAAACTCAATGCAGTGGGTAAGTAGCAGTAGTGAAAGACAAAAATAAATGCAAGAGAGTAAAAGAGGGAAGGGGCAGATCGTATAAGTTGAAGGACAAGAAAGAAAATAAGGAAGATAAAAGAAAAGGGAAACGTGAGGCAGTGAGGAAGTCACAGTAGCCAAAGCAAAACTAAAAAGGAGAGGGGGAGAAGGAAATGGGGTTCTTCCAGTGAGTGCAGAGAAAGAAGGGGAAGGGAGTAAGAAAAAAAGAAATGGAGGCAGACGCAGGAAAAGGAAGGAACAAGAAAAGGAAATAGGGAAAAGAAATCAAGAATTTGGTAATTGCAAATGGGAGTCAGAGAAAGGAACAAGGGAAACATTTCAAGAAAAGTTCGATCAGCAGAAGAAGAGAAAAAAAAAAAAAAAAAAAAACAGAGGAGGAGATAAGCAAACAGGGGAGGCCGACGGGAGGAAGAAAGGAGGCTCCGGGAAGGAAGGAAGAAAGAAGGGAGACGATCCAAGACCGTAGGCTTGATCACCGTAGTCCCACCTTTGATTTACGCCGCTTAGGTAAGCCTTTAACACTCTCCCTAGCTATTAGATTTGAGTCCCATGTATGCCGTAGGAAAACGTAAACTTGTCGTAAACGTCATCTTTTCGAACTTGAAATATGATCTAAATTTTCTGGAATCATGACATGCTATGCTAAGAATACAAATTAGCTAAGGAAGAAGACAATAGACGAATAGGGTAACGTTCGATTTGCCGAAAATAAGATAGAGGCTCTGAGAACTTATCGAACTATTGGCTTTCATTTTTACTGCCATTCGTAGTACTGCAATCTCCTGAATATGATGGAAATACTGGACATAGGATTTCAATAGTTTTAGAAACTTGTTTGGAGAAAAAGGGGAAAATGGCATGAAATCCTTTGAATTTTTGAATTGAACCGAACTCGTTGTTGGGCTGAATTGGGTTCACCCCAATTGGGTTTGTTTTCAACCCACTAAGCCCAAATTAATGGCACTTGAGCCCATTAGTTCTAATTGGCCCATTTGAGTATTTATTAATTTGGTTGATCAATTCTTGAATCAATTTGATTCAAGTGCACTGTGTGCCGGAAGTGTGAGCCGAGAGAAGCAAAAAAAAAATTGGGGAGAGAAATAGAGGGAGAGAAGGAGAGAAAAATTGGGAGGAAAATTCTAGGGTTCTTGTGAGTGAATATTTTTCTTCAAGCCAAGATTGAAAGTCAATTTGAAGCCTAATCTTGATGAAATTGCAGCCCGGAGTTCTTCTCATCTAGCCCTTCGAATCCAAGAGTAGTTTCTCATTTCCTTGGTGAGATCCTTCTAATTTTACTTTGGATTTGAAGTTAAAATTAGAAAATGTATTGTTGATGATATGATTGTGTATCCACTTATTTGGTGAACACTCTTGTGTGTCAATTATTGATTATAGTGGAGATTTGACTGGACTAGGTCCCGTGATTTTTTACCTCTTTGGATTTCCACGTTGAAAATCTCAGTGTCTCATTCTTGTTTATTTTCATGCTTATTGTGCTATATTATTTAGTATCCTTATGATTGTCTATTTTATGAGCCATTGGGAAAGATGAGATTGAATTGGGTTTTATGACTCTGTTAGTTCTGTGATTAATTAAATCCTTTCGCCTTGCACAATACTCGTTCTTTCATGTTTTTGATATCCTACAAATATTCTATGTGTGTTAGATGTGAGTTTTACAAAGTTTCTATAATTTTCGAAGAGATATTTTACTAAAGAAAATTTTTTACCCGAAGCTTCAAGGTCCGTTAATGGTGGAACCTGCAACTCGATTTGACATAGCTGATTTGTTCGAGCTGGCTGACCGATCATCGTTCGGCCATAACCGTTCTGACGGCCCAGAAAAATGGCAATGACCGATGATGAATCGGTCAGGGCCGACGTTGTTTTTTTTTTAAATTTTATTTAATTTATATAAAATAAATAAATAAAAAAGAAGAAGAAGAAGAAGAAGAAGAAGAAAAAGAAGAAGAAGAAGAAGAAAATAGAGCAACGGTTCTGGTTGAAAGCAGAACCATTGCTCTGTGAAGAAAAACTCTTACTGCCCGAATGTTTTCGTTAAAATAAAAGTAATAAATTAAATAAAATAACAATAAAACTAATAATAGTAATAAGGAGAAATAAATAATTGGGTAGATGATAAGTAAAAGTAAAATAAATGAATGGAATAATTTGTGGGTAGGTTCCGTGAAAACGCATTGGTAATATTTCGAAGATTTTAGAAAAAATACATTACCTCTAGAATTTCAATTAATACAAGATTTATTAAAATAAAGCATTAAAAAAATGTTTAAAAGAGATATTTTGACAAATATTTTAGTAAATTATAGCATTGACCCAGTTTATTTGGACTCGCTAGACACAGGTGAGTATTCTAACTGAAAACCTACTCTTGATTAGTGTGTGCTTGACAATGTGTATTATATGTTTAAATCCTTGTGAATATAATGTAGGTATATTTAACTGATTTTTCAACTAAAATTAGATATCGTATTTGCTTATGATTTAATTATAATGTTTTAAAAGGAGCGGTCGACTATTTTTCGTACCAGCTCAAATTTTGAATTATTATGTAAAGATTAATACTTATATTACATGAAAATGCGCTGATTGATATATGTATGAATAAGTTGGATTGATTACTTGTAAATTATGATTGATATTAATGTGAACGGTATGATATTGATAAACTAAATATTACTGATTGATTGAATGATACTGTTAACTGTGCATTACTGTAATGGGATCCTATGGGCCATGATCTACGTAGTCAAATGTGCTAGCCGGGGCTTGGGCATTTGGCGAAATAGTGACTTGGTGTGTCGGGCAACTCTGGAGACCCATACTGAGTGGGCGGGTCCACGTACTAGTGTTAAATTACTGGGGCGTTGTTGCCGAAGCCCTGTGTGGGCGCAAAAGTTCATTGGAAATAAATGATTAAAATCACCTCTATAGTTCCATCTGAACTCGCGAGTATCCTTTACGATTTGCTTTACTTTTTTCCTAATTGTATTATATATATATGATTGATTGCTTTATGTTAATTGCATATTTTACTGCTTTAATTATTTTAAACGAAGAATATTACTGAGCAAAAAAGCTCATGGGTGTTGTATGTTTTTAAACCCTACCCCAAGTTCGCAGTGACAGCATGGGCCACAGGATGGCGAACCTTACGGATAATCTTATTAAGTATTTACTTATGAATTAATAATTGGCCTGCGTCCATTTAAGTAATAGATTGGTAGGCTACGAAATCGGGACCTGTAATTTGTAATTCTAAGATTTAATATTAAAAACTTCTGCATTAATTATAATTTAGTTCTATTATTCTGATTGCACTACTGAGTCCTAGTGCGAACCAGACAGACGTTGGCCTGGATCCCCTTATTGGATAGGGGGTCGGGTTGGGGCGTTACACCACATGCAGGACTAAGGCTATGTTCTTTTTTATTTCATTTCAGCCAAATCATCAGTTTTTTCTTCCAAATTTTTACACAAAGAAAGAACCTCATTTTTTATTCAATTCAAAATTTAAAATTCTCCCTAAATCTTCACTCACATAAATTCTAAAAATAGCATAATAATTATATTTTTTCTTCTCTTTCCTACATAAATTTCCAAAAGAAATTTCCTTCATACAAATATTTCTTCCCTAAAACTAAAATTTTCCAAATGGGTCATTGAAACAACGGAACATGATATTTCTTTTTATGACTACTCTTGTGTAAATTGTCTGCACATGTTAGTAGTCACTTTCTCATCGTCGATGAGTCTAATTTTCACATGCAAGACTTGTCATATTTTCATAACTAATTTATATGGATACATATAACTAATTTTGTGTAAATGTATCCATATGTAAGACTAGTATTCTTTTTCTAAATAGTCTTGTATAAATTGTCTCCACATTCAAGAGTTGTCAATTTTTCGTCATATCATAATTCTAATCTTCACAAGTAAGACCTGTCATATTTTCATGACTAGTCTTGCGCAAATTAATTTCACATGAGTAGTAATGACATGATATTATTATCTTATTTATATGCATACTTTTTATAAATAAAATAATGTATTGTCACAATAGGCATTCCATTATTTTTCTTCATCTTCAATTTTTTAGGGTTTGTTTCATTTTACTCTACCTGTTTCGATATTTTGTAAAAACAAATTCCAATATTGGAGGTTCGTCATCTGAGGTGCCATTTTCAAACTCATATCCATCTTCAAGAGAATTTGATACTATGTTCACATTAGATGAGTCTGATGAAGATCACGCAGTTGTATCTCAAATTTTGCAGAAAAATGAAGTCATTGTGCAAAATAACCTCCGTCAACAAAGATGTCAAGGTAGACGTGGCTCAACTTCAAGTCGTATCATGGTGATGAATCAAGTACCTGTGTAATGTATATTGATTATTTTTCTTAGAATTCATGTTGTAATGAACAAACGTTTTACTGAAGATTTCGTATGTCATGTAGTTTATTCTTATGTACGCTCTTTGAAGCTATTAAAAATCATTATAACTACTTCAAACAACAAATAAATGCAGCAGGTAAAATTGGTAAACTCTAAACCCTAAACTCTACCTAAATCAACTTTAAAAAAAGATGGCCCGGCCCTTCTAAGTATTTTAGGTGCACTGGTTATAGTTACGGGCTTTAAGTTATAATACTAATGGGCTCCATTTGCTCAAACTTAAGATGATCCATCGTGATTCATAGGGTTTTTTTTTTCTTTGGCAAAATAATCATTGGTAATACAGTTTAGGGTGACAAATTCTTACACGATACGATATAAACGAGATAATTTTGAACCTTAACATCTTCTCAGATTAATTGGGTCGACACAAAAAGGGTTAAGATAGGTAATATCGATCGATAAGTGAACACACAACCCAAATCTGACACGAATACTTTATACTAAAATACCAAAGTACGATATGAACCTAAATGTTCGCGAATAAAATTTATTAGCATGAATAATTAAACGGGTAATATTAAAATTGAGAATTGTATCTTCTTCTCTCATCCTCCTTCATCGGAGAATGAGGGAAGTAGTTCTACTTTTGTTCTTATTATCTTTTGTTCTTATCCATGTTTATGTTGTTTTTCTCTCCGTTTATGGAGTTTCTATCTCTATCGATGGCATTTCACTCTCCATCTATGGCGATTTTCTCCTTGGCTATGTTGATTCCATTCATGACCATGTTGTATGAAGACTGGGTTGAGGATTTAGTCTCAAAACTTTCATCAGCAATTAGTAGCAGATCCGTGACTATCGGTACGAGAAGATCTATACTAGGTATAGATTTACAGTTTAGTAGATTAGATACACTGTTGTGGTTCAGATCTGTTAATTATCAAATCAAATGTATTGTAATCAGTTGTATTGACTGCTTCATTGTCTTTCGTCAATCGCTATTGGACGATTTCCAACATCATTAATGGAATTTTTAATTTTCAAGAAAAACAAAAGAAAAAAAATTGATAATTGTCTACACGAAAATCCACTAACTCGAAGCTTCAAATCCGAACACAACACCAATTGTCATCCTATACCCTATAACATCTTTAGATATTTACGGGTTTTTTAAAAATCTTTTCATATATTTGGAAGGGAACATGTTTTTGACGGCCGAACAAAAGAAAAAAAGTGGTCATTTATTTAAGAAGAGTTGTTGACAACTCGTTTAAACTGGAATCCTCCAAATCTTTATAAACATAGTAGCAATAACAGGATCCGGTTGGTACTCTGTTGTTTTGTAACCTTTTGTTTCAACATTACCCGATTCATTTGCATTATTAGACTAATAGCTTTTTACTCTTGTCACCTGATGTAGCAAGCGGTTAAATGTGTTCTAATTAAATCAAACAGAGATATTATGGTAAGATCGATGTGGCAAGATTTATAAGTTCTGATTATGACAAATTAATCTCAACAAGATGTAATACAGTATATGAGGTCGTGTTTCCAACCATTTGGTTTACGAGAGAATCTCCTGTTTTATTTACACACAATACAAAAGGTAATTGTTGTTTTAATATAATTATATACGGCAATAACTAAAGACCATACATCACAAGTTAAACTCAATAGACGATACAGGAAAAGTTAATCTCATAACTGCAATATATAGACGTTTTTTATAACAAATTAACAATACTTTTGTAGGCGCATCAAATATTGGTTTTTGTCTTTCATTCATTTTCTACCGACACCCATACAAAGTAGGAGTAGTAAGGAGGATATGCAAGGTTGACAATTTGACAGTGGTTGGAATCTAAAATCCGAGCCGAGTTGGGTTTGGCTTTCAAAAACAAAATCGTATGAGTTTATCAATAATTGGTGAGTAAAAGACACGAATCGGGGTGAAGTTACGTGCGCTAAACGGCAAAACTTGTTTCATTCCCTTAAACCTCTGCATTCAATGGCCACAGATTCGTTATCAATGTTCTTTCTTAGTACTCATATAATTAACTAAACACTTGCTGTTGCATCATTATGCATGAACGTAGTGAATATTGAACTATTTATGTACACTCAATACTATAAATACTATTTTTTTTGATACTATTTTTGGAGTTTAATACTATTTTTTTTTTCTTCTTTTTCTGGGATTAAAGTGTCTGATAAGACAAACGAGTAGTGTGGCATTGCCCAATGGAGTTTATTTTTATTTTTTCATTTTGGGCTTGCATGAATACTACTTTCATTGTCCGTGTAGTACGTTTTCAGTAAGTATTTATGAAAAATTGCATTCTTAATATAGAAAGTTGTTCAAACAATATTGAATTATTTATTTATTCAATTTTGAAATAAACAATACATAAAATTGGTTGATAAAGATGAATTTGTATGTACATGCTCTTGAAATGTGTGATAGTTGATGAACCATGAGTTGTACTTAACTAATAGTAGTAATTTTTTTCTCCATTTCATTAAATAAGTCCATTTTAAAATTATAGATTGTGACTGATAAAATGTCGTGTCATTGAACGTTTCTAGTAGAACAAAGAGAGTACTAGAACAATGTTGGATATTTTCAAAATATGCGGCTATTGTGCAGTTAACATCACATGCTTTATATTTAATACAATTATCTCAGAATTATTTCCACATATAATGTTTATTTTGAATGATTGAGTGTTGTAGTCCACTTTCAACTTTCAACTTTCAACTGCGATTCATTCGTCACTGATGATGTCCTTTATCTCATGAGTTTGAAGAATCTCATCACTTCATTCTATTCTAGTTTATTTCGCTTCAGTTCAGTTCAGTCTGTATATACAATAGCATCCCTTTAGCGACAATGGGATTCTTGGAAAATTTACATGGTATGTATGTTCCTTCTTTTCTTGATGATGCAGTGAAATAAAGCACAAATGATGTATATATATTCCAGTGGCCTACGATTTGTTTGCTGATTTTTCCCATTCACCTTTTTCTTCCCTTCATAGTTCATCCCCAAAACTTTTACAGCTTGTTTTATATGTTTTTGTTTGATTATTTGAGTAGCTAGCCGTGTTTCTGTTTTCATGCATGTTTTTTTCTCAATCTATCTATTAAGTTGTGATCACGATCTTCATTCTAGTTCTTAGAATTGCAATTCTCTCTGTATACTCCCTCATCTGTTTCATGAGAAAAATAGTATTACAAAATTGACTCTTCTAAAGGAACGAGGCAGTATATATATATATATATATATTTGGAAATGTTAATAAGTAAAGACTGAATGGCATGCAGGGCTTCCGTCAACGGTTTGCCAAGGATCGGGATCAATGTGTGTTCAGAGAACAGCCACAGATGTCTTGAATCTGCTATCAGTGTTTGTGTTCTTTTCAGTAATGATTATTGGTCTTACTAAGAGAATTAAATTGAGGCTGTGTAGGAGGAACTCAGCCATTTCTATCTGCTGTGCTTTTATGGGAGTTGCATATTTGGGTTTTGGCTTCTTGAATTTAAGTAGTTTACTCTGGTTATCATACCTGTACAGAGGACTTATTTGGATCACTCTGAGCTTATCCGTGCTTGTACACGGATCGCGATGGATCAAATATCTGATTTCAGGCTGGTGGGTTGTTTTTTGTATGTTAATTTCAGGACTAAACATTGAGGTTCTTGTGAAACTGCAAAACATTCAAGTTATTGAAGTTGCAGCTTGGATAGTGAACTTTTTGCTGCTCTTTTGTGCTCTTAGAACTGTCCAACTTCATTGCAATTTGGAAGACACTACTTTTTCAGAACCACTTATAGTTCATGACCAAAACTGTATCAATCTTGGTCAGGCTAGTTTCTTTAGCAGACTATCATTCTCCTGGATTAACCCTTTACTAGGGATAGGTAATTCCAAAACTTTAGCCCTTGAAGACATTCCTTCTCTAGGATTCGAAGATGAAGAGATTTTCTCAGGCATGGAGTTCACTTCAGAAGTCCAACAATGAACAGAATCTTGCTATCTGGGCAATAGCAAGAGTTTACTGGAAAAAAATGGTGCTTGCAGGGATTTATGCACTGCTCCGGGTAGTTTCTGTTGTAGTTGCTCCATTATTGCTGTTTGCTTTTGTCAAATATTACAATGAGGAAACAAGACATTTTGTTGAAGGTCTTGAATTAGTTGGAATCGTGGTTATTATCAAGGTTGTGGAATCCTTGTCTTATCGTCATTTCTTTTTCTTTCAAGGAGGATTGGTATGGGGATAAGGTCAGCTCTGATGGTGGCTGCTTATCAAAAGCAGCTCAAGTTTTCGAGTTTGGGGAGGAGAAGGCACTCGACAGCTGAGGTTGTAAACTATATTGCTGTTGATGCTTATCGAATGGGAGATTTTCCAATGTGGTTTCATATAGGATGGACTTCTGCATTGCAACTCTTTCTATCTGTTGCTGTCCTTTTCGGAGTTGTGGGGCTCGGTGTTCTTCCTGGTTTAATCCTTTTGTCGTCTTCTGCATTCTCAATGTACCATTTGCAAAAATACTTCAGAAGTGCCAATCTGAATTCATGAATGCTCAAGATAAGAGGATCAGGGCCATGTCAGAGATCCTAAACAATATGAAAATCATTAAGTTGCAGTCATGGGAGGAAAATTCAAGAAAATGGTGGAATCATATCGAGAGATTGAATTCAAATGGTTGGCAAAATCTCAGTATAAGAAGGTATATAGCACCGTCTTGTATTGGATGTGTCCAACCATCGTTTCCTCGGTGATTTTCTTTGGATGCATTCTATTCAAAAGTGCTCCAATAGACGCTGCCACAGTTTTCACAATCTTGGCTGCCCTGAGATGCATGTCAGAACCTGTTAGGTTGATTCCTGAGGCTCTGTCTATGTTAATGCAGGTTAAAGTTTCATTTGATAGGATCAATTTATTTCTCCAAGAAGATGAAATTAAACTTGAGGACACAAAGAGATATCCTTTGGGAGAATCAGAATCAGATATAAGTATATCCATATTCAAGCAGGTAATTTCAGTTGGGATACTCATTTAGCAAGTTTGACAGTTAAAAATGTGAACCTGAAAGTAAGGAGGGGGCAGAAAGTTGCAGTTTGTGGACAAAATGGTTCTGGAAAATCATCAGTTTTACATGCTATAGTAGGGGAAATACCAAAGGTTTCAGGAGATGTGAGAAAGAAAATGAATTTCATAATCTTGCTCTTTGCTTTCTGACTTTCTACTACTTAATTGTGTTCAATCTTGATTCTTCCAGGTGAATATATATGGATCTCTAGCTTATGTTTCTCAAGCTTCATGGATACAAAGTGGAACAATTCACGACAATATACTATTCGGGAAGCCAATGAACAAAGTCAGGTATGATGAAGCTATAAGAGTCTCTGCCTTGGACAAAGATATTGAGAGTTTTGACTATGGCGATCTCACAGAAATTGGTCAGAGAGGTCTTAATATGAGTGGTGGACAAAAGCAGAGAATCCAACTTGCTCGAGCTGTTTACAGTGATGCTGACATATACCTTCTTGATGACCCTTTTAGTGCAGTGGATGCACACACCGCTTCGGTTCTTTTTCATGTAAGGCTGATTTCATTGACGCGCGTTAGTAGAAGATAAGCAATTGCCTCAAATATTTATAATGATACATTTCTGTCTACATAATTTCAGGATTGTGTTATGTCTGCACTAGCAAATACGACTGTCATTCTTCTGACTCATCAAATTGAGTTCCTTTCAGAAGTTGATATTATTATGGTAATGGTGCAATTCTGATATTTTGCTTTATATATAATAGCTTAATGATCTTTCAGCTGTATTCTTAGTAATCATTAATCAATCTTGAAATTGTTTTCACTTGTTATTTGGGGAGGTAATGGAAGGAGGAGAGATAACTCAAGCTGGAAGTTATGAAGAATTGCTGAGAGCAGGAACTGCATTTGAACAGCTTGTTGTTGCTCATAGAAAAGCAATGACACTGTCTGATTCCTTCACTGTTAAAAGGGAATCTGAGCCTCAAAAGGCTAATGTGACTGACCTGAAACTGGAGATTAGGAAAGAAAGCAATGAGGGAGTACAGTTGACAGAAGAAGAAGAGAAGGAAATTGGTGACATTGGATTTAAGCCATTCTTGGATTACATTTCTGTCTCGAAGGGATCATTTAACCTTTCGGGCAATTTAATTACGCAGTCTGGTTTCATAATTCTTCAAGCTGTAGCAAGTTATTGGCTAGCTTTCGCAATACAATCTCCTAAAATCAGCAGCGTTGTTGTTGTTTCTGTGTACACTTTAATTTCAACACTCAGTGCCTTCTTTGTCTACCTAAGGTCTCTTTTCGCAGCTCTTCTCGGATTGGGGGCTTCCGAAGCCTTTTTCTCTGGTTTTACAGATTCAATTTTCAATGCTCCCTGCTCTTTTTCGACTCTACTCCAGTAGGGAGGATCTTGACAAGATTAAGCAATTTCCTTCCCTTTCTAGTACTAAATATTATGAGGATTTTTATCTTTTCTTATGTTTCAAACATTTTCCTCAGGCTTCCTCGGATTTGAGTTTGCTAGATTTTGACATCCCTTTTGCCTATGCTTTTGTGTTGGCTGCTTTAATTGAACTACTTGCAATAATTGGTATTATGGCCTCAGTAACATGGCCAGTCCTTGTAGTGGGAATCTTAGCTATGGTAGCCTCTAAATATCTCCAGGTGAGATACATATACTTCCATACATATCACTACCTTGGTTCTGTTAGAGGAGTCCACTTTGTAAAACTGTTACTCCTTTTGTTTAGTATTAGACAGCGGACTCTTCCAATGGAAGAGAAAGAGTACTAGTATTAGAAAGTGGACTCATTAAAAATTATAAAGTGGACTCTTCTAGTGAAACGGATGTAGTATATCTTTTTCACTAATACAACTTGTGATTACTGATTCATTTCTTGACTTAAAAGGAATACTATCAAGCCTCTTCTGGGGAATTAATGAGGATAAATGGAACCACAAAGGCCCCAATCATGAATTATACATCTGAGACAGCACAGGGAGTTTCCACTATAAGAGCATTTAACATGTCAGAAAGGTTCTTCCAGCGCTACCTCAAGCTGGTTGACACCGATGCGAAAGTTTTCCTCTTCTCCAATGCAGCAATGGAGTGGTTAGTTTTGAGGACTGAAACATTGCAAAATCTCACCCTTTTTACTGCTGCTTTTCTCTTGGTATATCTCCCTCAGGGTTATGTAGCTCCAGGTAACTAGATTCTTTTAGTGGGACGGAGGGAGTAATTATTTTCGCTATCTACCATTACCGGGTTTTTAACATCTTTTCTTTGTTGTTCTTATTTTCAGGACTCATTGGACTCTCTCTTTCTTATGCATTTGAGCTCTCTTCATGTCAAGTATTCTTCTCACGATGGTATAGTAGCTTGGTCAACTACATTATCTCAGTTGAGAGGATTAAGCAATTTATGCATATATCACCAGAACCTCCCGCAGGAAGACAAAAGACCGCCCTCTTCATGGCCTTCCAAGGGCAGAATAGAGTTGCTAGATTTAAAGGTTAAGACTTGAATTCAGAATGAATAGTTAAATTGATTTACATGACTCAGAGAAGTGAATCAAAATGATGAACATTAAGGCCCTGTGTGGAATGCATCATGGTTTTGAAATGCATTTCCAATTTTATAATACTTTTTCGTTATTTCCAATAAGCTTTTTTACATTTCCAACACACTTTTTTACATTCCCAATAAACTTTTTAATATTATAAAATTAAAATGCATCTCATGTTTTGAGATGCATTCCACACAGGGCCTAAATCTTTGCTACTATGCAGATTAAATCCCGGCCTAATGCTCCAATAGTGCTGAAAGGGATCACTTGCCCCTTCAAAGAAGAGACCAGAGTTGGAGTTGTTGGAAGGACTGGAAGTGGCAAAACAACACTGATTAGTGCTTTGTGTCGCCTCGTAGATCCCTACAGCGGGCAAATTATTGTAGATGGAATTGACATTTGCTCTATAGGTCTCAAGGATTCACGCATGAAGCTCAGCATCATTCCTTTTCAGGGGCAGCATTCGAACAAATTTGGATCCTTTGGGCATCTATTCTGATGAGGAGATATGGAAGGTGAACAGATTATACTTCTTCAGGACACTTTTAAATTATCAAGAAATACAGTTTTAGAGTATTTGATTACTTCTTCCTTTTTTAGGCTCTGGAGAAGTGCCAGTTGAAGGACACTGTCAGCAAACTTCCAAACTCTTTGGATTCTTCAGGTGACTCAATCAGATGAAACTTGAGCTGAAAATGTTAAAAACATCCTAAAATTATAATTTCCTTTGACCCTTTTCCACACAGTAAGTGACGAAGGTGAGAATTGGAGTATGGGGCAACGGCAGCTTTTCTGTCTTGGAAGAGTGCTTCTAAGAAGGAACAGAATTTTAGTCTTGGATGAAGCAACTGCCTCCATTGACTCCGGCCACGGATGCCATTCTGCAGAAAGTGATCAGAGAAGAATTCTCAAACTGCACTGTGATCACAGTGGCACATAGAGTTCCAACAGTCGTAGACAGCGATATGGTCATGGTTCTTCACTTCGGTATATATGCTTTATGTTCTGCTTAACGCTTAATCTCAACGATTACCGAGCAATGTCTCTTGACGTATATTTGTATTTGCTTTCCTTTTCTTTTTTATAGGGAAGCTTGTGGAGTATGATGAGCCTGCAAAATTGATGGAAACCAATTCTTCTTTCTCTAAGCTTGTAGCTGAATATTGGTCCAGCTGCAAAAAGAATAGTACCTCTTCAGAAATTTCAATACTGTAGTGTTACAGAAGCATTCGTAGTGAAAGAAGAGCTCATGTTTCAGAAAAGTGTTATTTTCTTGGATCAATCCATTACTACGTTTTGGAAACTCCAAAAATTTTAGCTCTTGAAGATATTCCCTGTCTAGGATATCAAGATGAAGCAGTTTCTGCATATGAGAAATTTGCTTCAAAAAGGACATGAGTCCAACACAAACACAGTACATTACTTGGTTCACCTTCGCATTTATACTTTTCACTTTATATTGTAATCTCCAAAAGTAGTGATAATTATTATTACTTTTTTATAACAAGTGAGCTAATATGCTTTCATTATTCAATAATATAATATAATAAGATTGCAAACTATTAGCAAAGAATGTGACAAAAATAATTTACCCAAAATACTATTTCGATATCTCCGAATTACCACCTACACCAAAATTTTTTATTTTGTTTAACTAATAAATTTGAAAGCACCCTCTGAGATTTCATCTTCCATAATTTTTGTGAAATACCCAAAATGCTCTTAACCAAATAGTTATTATTGATAGAACAAAAAATAGGATCCAGAGCAATTCATTTTCCCCAAAAATAACCTTCATTAATTTAACAATCAAGCCTTTTCTCTCCACCTTATTTGAATGTAATCATTCTCACCATCCCTTGCACCTTTCTCTCACAACAGAGAGTTTTCTTTTCCTTCTCTTTCACAACTATTCTCCCAAACTCTCATCAAAAGTTTTATCATCTCCCTCCAACTCAAGAACTTGTTCCTTAGGCCGCATGCCTCTTCTGTTTCACAAAATATCAGCTAAGAGTTTGATAATAAGAATATTCAAATGAAGAGAGGTGTTGAAGGTGTCTCTCTTAGGATGTATTTATAGGAGCATTCAAATCTCTTTGGTGGTTGGTGAGGAAACTTTAATCTGAATTAGCCAGAGTCCGTGCGACGGCCCATGCGACTCGTACGAGGCTTGGTCGCATCGCTCAGTTTGAATTTTCAACTGCCAACTACTTAGGCGTGCATGCGCATTCAATGCGTTCGTCCGTTGGCCATGCGAAGTCTCATGCGACACGTACATGGCTTCGTATAAGACTTAACCTTAGCGTGCTCCTTGGTCAATGACAGACACTCCTGCTGACTTGCAATTAGGTTTGTTGCCTGTAGGTTGTGCGATACTATGTGTGAGTCGTATGGTTTGTCGTACGATGCTTGGTATCAAAGCCTGATGTAGCTTCTAATCTTGCATTAATTGCTTCGTCTTTTTGTGGGTACTATTTATTGGTCGTACGATTTGTAGTTTCGGTTGTGTACTTGGCACTCGCAAATTCGCAAAATTTCTTCGAAGTGTCAGACATTTATTATGTGCGACCGATGATGCGATTTCGCATGCCTCTTCATATGGTCTCCAATGAGCTTTTATTTTTGCATTTTTCATTTAGGCAAACAGTTAAATTTTTTCACATATTTGTTATTTCATCACTCAAATTCAATATTTGAGTCCATAGGTCTAAAAACAATGTAACAAAATGGTGCTAAAATGGTCAGAGAACCAGTGTTAAAGACTTGATATATGGTAGTGGTGTTTTTTTTACAGTTTTTTCAACTAACTGGTTTTAAGTGGCGTTGTTTAAAACCCGTTTTGTGGTAGAATAGGTTCAAATTGGAGTTGGTTGTCCACACCAACAAATTACCAATAATGCATGATAAATGATCGATTTTATAGTTTAATTGCTTCCATTGCACTTTTAATTAATTCAACTCTCCGGCAGTAAAAATGGGTTTTACATGCACACAACAATTAGGTAAACATTGGCCCTTGAGGTTCAATTGCTCTTGTCACGAAATTTATTATTTGAATAATTGTACAGTTGCAAGAATGGATTAGTATACTTTTATTCTAATTTATTGTAATTGTACCGTTAATGACATATATATGGGAGTTTTAAAAAAATATTAATCAGTGTTATTTAAAGACAAGTAATTAAACTAGAAATATGCATAACATTACATAAAACCAATTAATCAGTCTAAAATATCCCTCCTCTCATTTGAGTAGAAGAGATCAAATTCTGCTCCAACAAAACCATATCCTTGTCCACTTAACTTCTTCATTTAGCATGGAGGAAACACACTTGTTTGAGGAAATTACTCTGCCTTGTTTGAGGAGCCACACTTACAGTTCAATAATATAATATCTGTGAAAAAAAAAATTAAAAATTGAACACTAAAATATATATGATTGCCTAATGTAACAAACTCGATACATATATATATATATATGTGTGCGCGCGCGTAATATTTATAATAATATATGGTATAAATTAGTTGATATATTTACAGTACGTTACATACAAGTATTGTTGGTTAGTAAAATTAATTTGGAGGGGTCGCGATGGAGAAGAAAGAAGAAGAAATAATAAATAATAAATGGGAAGGCGGGGAAATCATATCATATTATAAGTTAGCATATCAACTGATGAGGAATCATATCATTTTTTAGTTGTGTTTATGAAAAATTCATAGTTTAAAAGTTTTTATTATATATGCATGATTTTATTTGAACAACATCATGAGGTCTTTCACCCCTAAATAGCTTTGTTTCGTAGTTTTATTGATAATCTCACGCCACTCACCAAATTTCTTTGAAGTTTTAATAGTTAATTTATCTTTTTACTATTAATGTTTAATTAGTTAAGGGTATTTTTGTCTAAAAATATAATGCTTAATAGAGGAGGGTTATAAAAGTAATTACATTATATAAAGCTTTGACTTATGGTCATGGGGAGCAAAAGAAGTATTAAAAGAACATAAGGAGGCAAATGTCAAACTCCCCTATAAACACAGGGGGTTAATAATATTTAAGCGTAAAATGAATAACTTTTTATTTTTGTTTCCCTTTTTAATTCCTTTATACATATACAACTTCTTATAAATATTAAGGCACAAGACTTAAAATACCTAATTTGAAACAATTTGTTTCATTTATGTCTTTATTTTAAGTGTGTATTAATTGTAAATCACACACACATATATATATATATATATTATATATATATATATGTATAATTTGAAGAAATATTTCATTCTCATTAAGAGACCTAATATATTACATCGAAGGTAGTGGCTATGGGAAGGGGAAGAACGAAGTGGGGAGTCTTATACATAAGAGGAGTAAAAAAATTGAAAGCTAACTCTTCTATTGGAACAAAAAATATTTTTGAAAGTGAATTCTTCTAAGGGAATATCATTTCTGGATTAAACAGTAACGGATACCAAAATTATGAACCGCATGTTGACGGAAAAATGCAGAATAAAAGAGAAATTAGTAGGACCACCTAGCAATGTTTTAAAATTCGGACTGGTCATCGACTCAAAAAAGTAAAGGGTTCAAGGGTCAACCAATCTTGTGACATCATCATGATGTCATAAGTATATTTATAATAATAAACATGTTAATTAATACAATCTTAAAAATTATATGATACAAATTTAAATACACTACCGCAAAATAGGTCATCAACATAAGTTATTTGACCTTTTTAGCACCGATTTTTTACTTTTTGTTTTTTCAATTCGAATGATAGGCGGTTTTAATAATTTTGACTCATTAACACCGGTAGTAAGGCTGTCATGAGCCCTATTAAATGAAGGTAAAAGTACCTATAGCAAAAATATTAGAATAACACAGTGGTGGAACCACAGGGAACGGGATGAACAAAATTCTTGTTGCACCTATTGAACTAAGAACTTTTGGTTTGCAACCACATTTATGAGTCAGATTCACTCGAATGAATATATTATGATTAAACTAAGCGAGCAATTGATAACAAAATCAAAGAACAAAAGATTCACTTAAGCAAAGATTATAAAAAGGTATCCGGCACATACAAATCCACAGTAATCACATGAAACATCATGAAACCTAATTGCTCGTATATTTAATAGAGTAAAAAAGGAAACAACTCCTTGTAAGTCGCAAACGACGCAGCCGGATTGAAAAAGCAAACAGCCTTGCGTAAATTGATCTCGTCCCATTATCCAGATGTACAATTCTGATTCTCTAGTGCTGCACTTTCTTGCGTAACAAACAACTCCATGGATCACAATTAATTAATCTAATGTTCGGACTTTCCCTATTACAATCCTGGGCTGATTTAATTCAAGCCCTTAAAGAGCATCTCTTGGCAGCCCAGCACTATCAGCCTAAATCCTCTGCTCATCTTCCTAAAAACTTCAGCACCTTTGCAATCATTCTCCTCTCCTGTCAGGTATCCTAAAACCTGTGCTAAACATCAAAAACACTTGCAAATACCCATGAGATCTGCGTATGTAAACCCTATAAATAAATAATGTAAAGACACACATCACCCGGCGTTAAAGACACACATCACCCGGCAGCCCAGCACTATAAGCCTAAATCCTCCGCTCATCTTCCTAAAAACTTCAGCACCTTTGCAATCATTCTCCTCTCCTGTCAGGCATTCCAAAACCTGTGCTAAACATCAAAAACACTCGCAAATACCCATGAGATCTGCGTATTTAAACCCTATAAATAAACAATGTAAAGACACACATCACCCGGCGTTAAAGGCCACAGATCTTCAACATCGGTTATCATAAACATTGGTGTTAAATTCTAAAATTATTTTAAAGAAAAAATAAAATTAAACAGCGAAAGATAAAAGAATTACATTAACGATAATAAAAAATGTGCAAAAGATAGATAAAAAATTAAAAGACAAATGTACAAAATGCAATATTGTATGTTAAACTTTAACATTTTACACATTTATTAACCTTTTTTATAACGTAAAAATCTTCATTACAATCTGAATGATATAATATATTAATCTTTCTCTTCGTCTTTTGTTTTCCGTTCATCTTTTCGTTTGTTTAGAGCTTTATCTTTGTCTTCGTGTATCAAGAGCGTCGTCTTCCTCCGCGTCTTCTCCTTCCGTTATCTTTTTCTTCGTCTTCTACCACCATCACTTTCCTCTTCGAAAACACACTCATTCGCTATAGAGGCCTTTGAAAGGTACGCTCATCATCTCAAGCGGTTTTAGTTTAGTGTTGAATGACCATTTACCCCCTTGGCCTTTGTCTTCCTTCATATTCCCTGTCATTCTTCAGTACCTTTATCTAGTTCAAGAAAATATAGAAACATCACTAAAAACCTAAACCCAAATTGGTCAATGAAGCGTCAATAGCAACCTATGGCTATAATGGGAAGAAAATTAGTACCGAAAAAATCTATGAATGAACTAATAATTCGACGATTAAACCCAAAAGAAAGAAATCTAGTGCTATTGTCCTTGTGTATTTGGTTCCAAATAAACAGAGATAATAGCATTAGGTTGTTTTCCAACAGTTTTTATCGTTAGCTTTTTGCATGTTCATTTCACAAACTTTTCAGGTTCAACTCTTCCTCCCACTAGTCTAAAGTTGCTATCAACACCCCATTAGTTCACCCTTTTGTTTTTATGTCATACTTCAAAATTTTCATGAACTAGAGACGTGTTTCCCTCTAGTAGGATGACGGAAGGATGACAGCAAAAATGTGCCTGAAAATCTTCAAGCACACCCAATCCTAAACTTTCCCAAGTTTTCAACCAATACCAACCACCAATCAATCCAAATATAATGGGATTGGTTGTTAGGGCAATAAAACTGTACTAAGCCAAGTAAAATATAAAAACCAAAAATTAAACACATTAAAACAAGTTTCACAGTACCATAAACAAATTGAAAAAAAAAAACTTAAACATATTTAATTAGGCTGAAACGATCAGCAGGGGTGCAGATTCCATCTAATTAAAGGTTTTAACAGAAACAAATGAAAAAAAAAAAAAAACACACACATCAAACAGATTTAGATCAAATTGCATTGCAGGGTCCAAATTTGATCTAAATTTGTAAACATATTCAATAAACAGCATGCTTAATTCATATAACCCTTCAAAAACATTAGTTAATAAATAAAAACAACAACAACACATAAAATCGATTTAGATCGACCAGCACTGTATGGGTGCAAATTAGATCCAAATTGTAAATAGATTCAATAAATGCCATGTTTCATAACCATGCTTCAACCTTTTATCCTAGATGAACCAGTTTCCATCTAATATTACTAAATCTTTTTATATTAATTTTTCGTAATATTAATTTTGCTATAATCGTTGACATTTGCTTTGAGCTCAAATTACAAACATGACATAAATTTGAGCTCAGTTCATCAACTGCAGTATTAAATGATGTGAATGCCATTCTTCAGCCATGTAACTAAAGTTCCTAGATAAATTAGCCAACGATTTATTTAAGCAGGGCATTGTAATTTCGGTATTTATTAACTAATATTAATAGTTTCTATTGGGCATCTATTGTTGCTAAGATAGAGAGGGGGGAACAACCATTTTAAAGACTCTTTGAATTTTGAGTTTTGAGGACCAAGATTTCCTTTTTAATTATAGTGTTGTTGTTTGTGTGCCCACAGGAGTGCAGATGCCAATAGTGGCTCTTTTAGTTTTTGGATTTCTTGACCCGGTTATTCAATCTATGGAGGTTTTAGTTGATATTTGAGTTATTGAAAAAAGAAGGTTTATGTTTGATTTGTGCTTGAGTGGTAAAACGAAAAGACTTAATATTTTATTATACTTCTTTTGGATGGAGAAAACGAAAAAACAAAATATGACCTCTTATTCTAAGGGTTTAGGAATTTTAAAAATTTAACACTATTTTCTAGAATTTTAAATATTATTACGTCTTTTATAAGAATTTTCCCTTGCTTTTATAATTATATTTCGTACAAGCTAAAAAGATTAAATTATTATAAAGAATCATTTGTGATGAATCAATTGTGATAAATATCGATCCTTACGGTCAAAGAATATCGATCGTTATTGTGATATATATCGATCGTGATGAATACCGTTAATCTTTTCATTATCTTGCACCTTCTCTTGCAAAAGCTTTCAATTAATTCTTTTAAATTTCAACTTTACTCATTTGTGAAGCATAACGGCAGCCAGTCCTGTATTGTGTTACTCATTCACAGCTCCGATCCTTAAACTTAAGAAGCCAGAGGGCGAAATTATAAAAATGGGCCCCAAATTTTTTTTTTTTTTTTTTTTTGCTGATGTGAAGTATCGTCTATAAATTATAGTATTTTAAACATTTTCATAAGAAAAAAATTCTTTAGTAGCAATAGTTTCAATCATTTTTATAATATCTTTTCGCTTGATCAAATTTTGAGAAAAATGAGAGCAAAACAAACAAATAAAAGAAAAAGAAAATAGTATTACTATTAAGTAGAAAATGGAAAACTGGAAATAAATGCTAAAACAAAAGAAAAAGGAAAGTCTAAACAAATAAAAAAGGAAAAAAAGAATGGGAGGAAATGAGAAATTAATTAATGTAATATAATAAAAGTAAAATAGAAAGAAAAGAGGAAAAAATTAATTTTTATCGAAAAGAAAAAGAGAATTAAATCTTCTAAAAATAAGTATAAAAATAATAAGAAAAAAACATGAATAATTTTTTGAAAAAACTTAAACATGAAGTAAATTTAAGCCAATTCCATGATAAAAAAATTTATGCTAAGGTTCTAGATATAACATATGGGGTCTCAATTCAAAATTATTCATGCATTGTTAGTCAAAACACAATTAATATAAATACTGAATTGAGTAAAACGTCTAAAAATAAGTAGAAAAATAATTTAAAAAAATATAAACATTTTTAAAAAAAAACTTAAACATGAAGTAAATTTAAGAAAATTCGATAATAGAAAAATTGATGCTAAGGTTTTAGATATAATATATGGGGTCTCAATTCAAAATTATTCATGCATTGTTAGTCAAAACACAACTAATATAAATACTAAATTGAATATTATTTAAAAAAATTACAATACAAACACAAGTAATATGGGCCTTAATAGAATACTATTGTAAAAATTATAATTTTATTGCTTTTAAAAAAAATAAATTTACTATTATATTATAATAGAGTAATATAAAATTTGGTTCTTATAAATTATGGGCTCTATTTACAAATTTATAATTGTATTATTAGCCCAATACAATTAATATAAAAAATTATTGCAATAGTTACAACTCAAACACAAATTACATGGCCCTTAAACTAAAAATTGAGTTTAAAAATATTAATCTATTTTTAACTACACCTATATACATTTTTTTTTCAAAATAATTGGCGCCTGAGGCAGATGGGACCTGGGCAGTGGCCCAGGTTGGCCCTGCCTCAAGCCAGGCCTGCTCATTCATGGAAATGGTTACTGGTGTAACGGTTAGAACATTTATCTACATTTTCTTGTTTAAAGATAACGGAATTTACATTTATTTACGTTTTCTTGTTTTTGTTTTGTTTTTGAGTTTGTACCTATCCAATTAGTGATAATGTTATTTAGTGTATTTAGTGACTCATGTAAGTTATATTTGGATAAGTCTCACATCCTATTAGATAAATAAATAATAATAACCTTTAGAATTTACTATGTAGATATTGCAGTCAATGCAGTGTACTACCGTTACAAAGGAACCTGGCCAAACTAATGGAAACTATCAACTTTTGCGTTTGGGCACTAGCTCGTTCTTCTGTGAGTTTTTTTCTATATAAGACATAGTTTGTCTTCCCATTTTCCTTGCCAACAACGATACTAATTAAGCTTATTAGTTTCATCATTCTCAACTATGGCAATCCTCCACATCTTCGTAGCAGTACTACTGTGCTTTCTGCCTCTCCTCTTTTTCCTTCCCCGTCACAATAAGAACACAAAACCCCCAAAAACCCGGAATCCACCCGGCCCGCGAGGGCTACCATTCATTGGAAACTTGCACCAGCTAGATACTTCATGCCTTCACGGATACTTATGGAAGCTTTCGCAGAAATACGGCCCTTTGATGTCGATGAAGTTCGGTTCTGTTCATGCACTAGTGGTTTCTTCCTCGAGAATGGCCGAGGAAGTGCTCAAGAACCAAGATACCCTATTTTGTAGCCGCCCTAAAAAGGTTGGACAGCAAAAGATGAGCTACAACGGTTTGGACATTGCATTTGCGCCATACGGTAAAGAATGGAGAGAAATGAGAAAAATTTGCGTTGTTCATCTGTTGAATGTGAAAAGAGTTCAGCAGTTCCATTGCATTCGCGAGGATGAGGCATCCAGAATGGTCAGAAAATTTCGGAAAAATGCCGAATTGGGTAGGGTTACCAATTTGAGTGAGGCCATGATTTCGATCACGAGCACACTGATTTGTAGGATTGCTTTCGGGAAGAGGTTGGACGATGAAAGCCAGCAAAAGAGAGGATTTGACATTCTTCTTCATGAAATTCAAGAAATGTTCCCTGGGTTCTTCTTTGCGGAATATTTTCCTGCCCTTGGTTTTCTTGATAAACTCACTGGATTAAATTCTCGACTTGAGGACATATTTAATAGGTTTGACTCATTTTGTCAAGAAATTATTGATGAGCATCTTGATCCAAAGAGGCCGGACTCCATGGATGATGACCTAATTGATATCATGCTTCAACTGCAACGAGACATATCGACAACCTCTATGGAACTAATGATAAATCACATCAAAGCTATGCTCACCGTACGTAACGTTTATTTATTTATTAATTAACCTCCCCTTTTTACTATTTTAGCGGTTAAATTTTTAATTATAACTAATTAGTTGCATGGTCGGTGGGTAATTAATTAAATTTGGCCGTGGAACATAATATTTTATTCCTTGAAATAACTAATTTTAATGTAATTTTTTTCGATTAAAATTTATTAATCCGTGCACATTTAACCTTGGAAAATCCATTGTTTATTGTTTAAGATCGAACATTAATTTACATGCAGGATGTATTCATTGCGGGGACGGACACAAGCACAGTCACACTAGTTTGGGCCATGACAGCACTAATAAAGAATCCAAACGTTATGAAAAAGTTGCAGACAGAAATTAGAGAAGCCATAGGGAAGAAAGAAATGTTGGACGAAGATGACATCGAAAAACTCCCTTATCTGAAAGCAACCGTTAAGGAAACTTTGAGGTTGTTCCCAACTGATCCACTTCTGTTGCCCAGAGAATCCCTCGAAAACTGCAACCTAGACGGGTGCGAAATTCCGGCCAAGACTTTGGTGTATGTGAACGCATGGGGTATTGCGAGAGATCCAGAACTGTGGGAAAATGCTGATGAGTTTTTGCCTGAAAGATTCTTGAATTCCAACATTGATATAAAAGGGAAAGACTTTCGAGTAATTCCTTTCGGATCGGGGAGAAGGGGCTGCCCTGGGTATCTCCTGGGGCTTTCAATTGTCCATCTTCTACTTGGCAATCTTCTCCTCTCGTTTGATTGGGATTTACCATCTGGGATGACGAAAGAAGATATCGACTTGGAAGGTTTGCCTGGTCTTGCTTGCTTCAAGAAAAATGATCTGAAACTTGTTCCAAAAATCCCTGCCAGCCCTGCTTGATTTGTACTATTTATGTAATCTTTTGGCAACTACCTTCTCGATCTGGATTGCTATATGTCTGTATTATCTTCTTATGCATTATGCATAGTTAATTTAAGCTTTTTGTAAAATAAAAGTACATATATATATATATATATATATATATGTGTGTGTGCTTTGATTAGCATATTTATTACATAATTAATATAATTAGATGAAGTTTCTTTATCTTTAATTTGTCATTACTTTCTTTAATTTTAAAGAAAGTAATTATTATCTTTAAAGAAAATAAATAATAAGAAATAATTTAATTAATAAATGCAATGAAAAATTAATAAAGAATAAATTAATGATTTAAAATTAATCATGCATATTTCAAAAAAAAATTACTAATTAAGAATATATTAATGATTAAGAATTAATCATATATAATTCAAAAAATTTAAAAATAAATAAGGAATATTATTAGTGAAAGGTATTATTATATTTCTTATAGAACTAATCATATATTATATATAGATATAGTTACTAATATAATATTAATACTAACTGATATACCAAGAATGCTCTCTTGGGCTAGGGCTCGCGACATGGCTCAATTTACTTTGCCCAACTTAGTCTCACATCGATCCTTTTGAAATTATCTCTCAAAATTCCATCGGGATTATTCGTGATGTCGAACAATGAATGAATGCACATATATGAGTAACCCCCCATTATTCTTTCATTAATCTCTCACATAACTCATCAGTTATTCTCCTATAACTCACATATCTCATTCTCGATTGTGATTGATATTAACATTATTTCATATGTCCATTATTAATATTATTATTGTTATGTCGGTTATTTACATTACTACTATTATGTCCGTTATTAACATATTGCTGTTATCATTGTTTTCCCATCATATCCATAACGGTTTACATTCAATTATCCACCACTAAGACTTGAAATGAATTCACTTATAAATAGTAAGGACAAATGCTATTCAAAATGTGTGCAATTTCTACTTTGATTTGACTAAGATACCACGTGGGGGGGGGGGGGGGGGGGGGGGGGATAACCTCGCATTTGTAGGACAATTTCGAGATCCAAGAGGCTGATGTTGAGATCCACACGGAAAAGAACCAGATTTCATTGCCTACTGCTAGATCATGTTTCATCACTAATGAATAACTGGTTATTCGGTTTAGTTGGTTGGGGGAATGTCCCAACCGAAAAATGGACCGGTTAACAACAATTGGCTTACCTAGGGATGGCCACGGTTCCGGAACTGCCGCACGGTTCCAAAACCGCCGGTTACGGTTCATAAATCAGTGGAACCGAAACCGAAACCTTGGGGGGACGGTTCCGTGCCGGTTCCAGAACCACCGGTTCCGGTTCCAATTCCTGTTCTGTTACGGTTCCGGTTCTAGTCTGTCACGATTCCAATCTTTTCTGTTTATTTAACATTTTTTTCTTTTATTTAAAAATTTTAACTTATAAATGTTATTTTATTTTGACTCAATTAATAACTCAATTATTTATAAATAATTAAAATTACAAAAATAAAATAAAATATGTAGCGACGGTACATACATTTAAACAATTAAATGATTTATATAATAAAAGATACAAAAATAAATTGTGAAAAAATATATATACAGATGAATAATATCTCAATATATTATTTTAAAAAAATCAAGAGACTGATGTCTGGTTATAAATCGTGAGAAATCAGAGTTTGAACTTTGAAGCATTGAAACTTTTACAAAATAAATACTTCTTGAATATTTAATATAATTCATCTTCATCATTTGCAGAAGTTGCGATTGGATCTAATTTAATTTAATAATTAATTAATTTTAATCTAATTTAATGCTTATTTATATTATATTAATAATATAAATAAAAAGTATACTATTAGTTTATATGTCATTATAATATATATTTAAAAATGGTTTTTACATATATTATATGTCAAACATATAATATAATTATAATTATAAGAAAGAAGTTCAAAAAAAGTAAATAGTTGAAGTGGTTAATCAACTTTACTTAAAGTCTTTCAATTATAAAAAATGGTCGTGTGTTCGAATCTGTGCAAGAGGAATGTAAAAATTATTATTTTTATAGTTCTCACATTAGAACCGGAGGGTTGGAACTGGTGGTTCCGACCCGACCCGCCGGTTCCCGGTTCTCAAACAAGAGGAACCGGAACCTTAACCTCCAGAGATGGGTCCGGTTCCGGTTTTGGAACCGGGGGCCATGGTTCTAGTTCCGGTTCCAAAACCGGAGGTCCGGTTTCGGGTCGGTTCCGGTTCGAACCGAAACTGTGGCCATCTCTAGGCTTACCGATAAATTGGAACCGGTTAACTGCTGATTCCGGTTTAATTTCTGATTTTTCTAGTTTCATGAACAACTCTAGCCACATGTATAATAGTTGTGGGCCCTTGAAATGAGTTTTACCGGTGTTCCCCAACCAGACTGTTCAGACAACCTACAAACCGATAGCCTAGCCAATCCGAACATCCATTAAAACTAGTCAATGCCGGTACAATACTGGGGTGACCCAAGACCCAGCGAAACCCGGATCACCCAATTTTATTTACTTTTCTTTTCTTTAAGAAACAAAATTGGGCCACGCGGACAAGGTCATTGAATTGGGCCATTAGCCAGTAAATTAAAACATTGGGCCATGCAATTTTCAATTGTACACAAACCATTAACATTAACCTTGAAGAGAGAGAGTTATATATATACTTGAAGAGTTATATATCTACTTGAAGAGAGTATCTATAGTACTCTGTTCAATTATAAGGCTTCCTTTTGTGTTTTTTAATTTTTATTGTTTATAATA
Organism: Leptodermis oblonga; assembly: GCA_016801395.1. NCBI lineage: Eukaryota > Viridiplantae > Streptophyta > Magnoliopsida > Gentianales > Rubiaceae > Leptodermis > Leptodermis oblonga. The sequence continues at coordinate 19,318,732 of CM028750.1, read as the reverse complement.
CTTGTGAACAGTATTCACCGTATACATGCATATTGTACTGTTTTCAAGTTTAATTTTAAAATCTTAAAATGATACTTCAACAAACTAATAAAGATACTTGTGAACACTGATATTGTTCACAAGTATCTTTATTATTTTTTTCAAGTATCCATTTTACAAAAAGGAGAAAAATATGCATACTGTTCACTTGAATAGTACACAGTACTGTTCACATGAATAATATCTCACACATAAACTGGGTATGTGTGTGAGACCAACTCAATCATTATGTCTATTAAATTTTTATTCCCTATTCTTGCACTATCTCATATACGGTTGTTGAAAAAAAAATTTCTTTTCAACTGCGCTTGTTTTTATTTGGAAAGTTTGTTTCTATTTTTTTTATATATTTAAGTACATTCTATTATCTTATATTCTACCAGTAATGTAATTTTGGTTTTCAAAATATAGTTTCTAAATGTTAAAGTGAGTATGGTAGTTGTGTTTATTTTAAAAAGGCCGAGGATGGATCTTTCATTTTTTGCTATAGTATTTAGATGACATGTTGATTGTCTGTAAGAACATGTCAGAGACTAACAATTTAAAAGATCAGTTAAGTGCGGGGTTCGAAATGAAAGATTTTGGCCCTGCAAAGAAAATTATTGAAATGAAGATATATTGAGACTGAAATTGCAAAAAACTTTAATTATCCTAGAAAAGATACATTGAGAAGGTGTTAGAACGATTTGGCATGCAAAGTGAAAAACTTGTCAGTACTCCATTGGTGGCACATTTATTTCGACAGACTTATCTCCAAAAACTAAGAAAGAGATGGAGAAAATGTCAAATATTCCATATGCTAGTGCAGTTGGCAGTATCATGTATGACATGATTTGCACTCGGGCTTGATACCGCTCACGTTGTTAGTGTGGTGAGTCAATACTTGGGAAGCCCAGGAAAAGTTCATTGGCATGAAGTACAATGGATTTTGCAATACTTGAAGGGTAGTTTATGAGATACACATAGGCACCACTAAAGGTGTTGTAGACATGTGGACTCAAATTATGTTGGAGATCTTGTTAACAGAAGGTCACTGACGGGGTATGCTTTCACACTTCACAGATGTGCCGTCAATTGGAAAGCAACTTTACAATCAATTTTTGCTTTGTTAACAACTGAGGCAGAATATGTGGCAGTCACTGAATCTGTCAGAGAAGCTATATGGTTAGAGGTTTGATTAACAAAATGGGTATACTATTTGACAAGACAATAGTTTACTGTGACAATCAAAGTGCAATGCATTTGATGAAGAATCAAATATAAACGAACCAAACACATTGGGAAGACATGATGCACTCCATCATAGATATAATAGAAATGCTAAACGAGACCCCATACAAAATTATAATATAAAATTTGTACTATCCTTGAGCTGGAAAAATAAAAGAAAAAAATTCATTCTTGCATGAGCTTCATTCAAACTATTACTTAAAAAAATTTATAAGCAAACATTACAACTATATTATCGTGTATTAATATTGGGCTCTAAATAAAATCACATGGTGGAATTCAATAAATATCATTAAAAAATATATATATATATTTTTTTTTGGTAACAGCCGATTAAGTGGCTGGGGGGCATGGTGACCCTTTATTAATTTAAAAAAGGCGCAATGCCAAAAGAGGTTCCAAAGGGGACATAATGAGCCTTACATTAGGAATACATAATGAAAAAATGCAGATGCAACCTATACAGAGTGGAAACTACTCAAACCCTTAAATAAGGGAAACTACGAGCATCTAAAACCACCATGCCCCGCGTAACCGGAGGTAGGGTGGTGTGAGTGAAAAACTTAAAGTCAGCACAAGCACTTGCCAGCCGTGCTAGACGATTCGCAACCACATTCACCTCTTGGTAGATATGAGTGAAAAAGAAAGTAAGGAAGAAGCCACGTAGGCCCACAATATGCTTCAGGACAGGAGATGCTTGCCATGACCATACTCTTGCCTTGTAACAATTTAGCAATGTAAGAGAATCAGACCCCACCCAGAGTGACTGAATGTTCCTTTGCTTACGGGCCAATAAACCCAAAAAAAGAGCTACAGCTTCAGCCTGAAAACTTGTAAGGAAGCCCAAAGATGTACTCCCTGCCAACAAGACATACACCATAGAATCACGTACAACAAATCCCGCACCTGAAGGTCCCGGATTCCCCAACGAGGATCCATCCACATTAAGTTTCCACACACCTGGAGGATGAGGCAGCCAAGCGACCACTTTAGGATCCCTACATTTCCAATAAGCCCATTTCGGAATGATGCCATTGTCAACTAAAACCCATAAGCAGATAGTTGTGGAGGAGGCGAGAAATCTGAGAGGGTAAATATAAGAGACCTGGCTTCACGGAGGACCCTAGCAACAGGTTGGCACACACCCTCATGCCACATTTTGTTGTAACTTTTCCACATTACCAATTACAATATAGAGCAAACTAAGGCCCCAAAGCCCTTGGGTAAGTGATCCGTTTCGGTAAAAAACTCAAACATGCCTAAAATCGAAGCTCCCAATGGCTGTTGCAAATGGATCAGATAAAACCAATGATCCCATACCTCCTGTGCCCAACAACAGTGCAAAAAGATATGGTGCAACCCTCCCTCGTTATCGCAGAAAATACACTTTGATGCCATCAAAAAACCCATAGTGCGTAATATGTCGTCAAACGGCAATAGGGAATTGAGAAGGCGCCAAATAAGGACAGAAATCTTCAAAGGTATGTGAGTGGCCCAGGCCCTATTGGCCACAAAAAGAGGCAGCCGATCCCTCAGTAGCTCGTAAGCCAAATTTATGGAGAAATTCCCGGCTGGCTCCGGCTTCCAAGCATACCTATCTATACCCTCATGGAACTCGATATCAATATCTCTCAATGCTAACCAAATATCCAACTCAAAATAGTCTGAGAACTCCTCCAAGTAAATACCCTTATGCTTATAGAATTCTCGCACTGTCAACCGAGGGTTGTGTATCCAAGTCGGAGGGACCAAAGCCGCCAAGTGCCCCACACCAAGCCAATTCAAATACCAAAATATATGATGCCCCATCATTGAGGTCTACCATTGTTTTTTGCGTCATGAATTCCTGCACATCCCTATACCCTACCCAAGTTCTGGTTTTTCTCGCAGACACAGGCAAGGACCGCATGTACCTTGCCCAAAGAACTGACGACGCATGAATTTTCCACCAAATTTTACAAGAAAAAGCATTCACTACCCCTTTGATGCTGCGGACACCCAACCCATTCTCCGCCATCGGAAAACAAACTTTTTGCCAATAGCGCCAATGCTTGGGCGGACCATTTTCCTCTGTCGAGCCCCAAAAGAATCGAGCAAAACAAGCCTCCAAATCTCAGATGACTACCTTGGGAGGCTTAAGCACAGCCCACACATGAGTCGGAATAGCTGAAAGAACATGTTAGATCAAAATCAGACGCCCCCTTGGTGACAATAATCTCTTTTGCCACCTTGCAAGCAAACTATGGACTTTATCTAATAAGGGCTGGAACAAAGCCCTCACACAACTTCCTCGGTAGATGGGGTAACCCAAATAGGTAAAGGGGAAAGACCCCTTCCTCATGCCAGTCCATGCTCTAAGCAACGGTTCCCTATTCCCATACCGGCGGCCCACTGAAAAGGAACTCTTAGGCTAACTCACTTTTTGCCCAAACGCCATCTCATACTCTCATAGGAATTTCATAAAATTCTGAACTGAGGCTGGTTCTGCCCGCATAAATACTATCAGGTCATCCGCAAAAGCCAAATGAGTAACTATAGCCGAACCCCTAGGCCCCAAAAAAGAAATGAGGTGCCCTTTCGCAAAATGCGCTTTAATTCTCCGCGTAAAAGCCTCACTGACCAGGATGAATAAAAAGGGAGAGAAAGGGCCCCTTGTTTAATTCCCTGTGTCAACTAGAAAAAATTGGCGAGTCCTCCATTTATCAACACTGAAAACCAACTACTGCTCAGATTCCCCAAAACCAATGACACAAAATGATTCGAAAACCCAAAGGCCAGTAGTAGCAGCCTTAGAAAAACCCAACAAACCTGATCAAAGTCTTTCACCATATCCAACTTAAACATGACATTCCCACATATAACCTTTTTATCCAAAAAAGTAACCATCTCCTGAGTCAATAGTACATTATCGCTCAGCTCTCAACTGGGCAAAAAAGTTGCCTGCTCTGGAGAAATCAGCCATGGCATCAGGGGCTTCAATCTCTCACAAAGAAGTTTGGTGAACACCTTGTTGACAAAGTTGTAGAGGCTTATAGGCCTATAATGACTAAATGTTTGAGGCAAAGTTTTTTTCGAAAGCAGTGCAATCCAAGTACTCGACACAGCTCGCGGAATAGGAACTCCCGCCATAAATTCCTTCACTGCCTCTAATAAATCCGAGGATAGAAAATCCCAGCTACTCGGATAAAAAGTACCCTAATAGCCATCATGCCTGAGGAACTATCTGGATCCAGATCCCACACAACCCCTTTTGATTGCTACCGGTCGCAGTAGCCCTGCCTTATCATCCTGAGTAAGCAAAGAGGGAATCGAGGAGAGCAATAAATTCTGAGCTGCTTCCACCTCTTCAGACTCCCCTCCCTCATCCCTAGCAAACAACTGCTCATAAAACCCCACTACTTCCTTCCCAATATCTGCCATATTTGTCTGAGTGACACTAACTGATGTCTTTATCTAAAATATTCCTGCCTTAGCCCTCATCTCCAATAAAGAGGTATGGAAAGATTGGGTGATTTTATCGCCCTCCTTCAGCCACTTTACACCAGCTTTTTGTTTCTAAAACACCTCCTCTACTAGATGTTTGAATAAACAAGCCTCCGCGGCTCGGAAAGAAATCAAATCAATTTCCAGCCCATATTCATCAAAGAGCGACTGCAACCTATAACTTCTTTTTCAGCATGAGAGACATTATTTTGAACATTTCCAAACACCGTTGTACTTCATTCTGAAAGAACCCCCTTCAAACGGCGCAACTTCAAAGAGAATTTATGCATGCCAAAAGCATCAATAGGAACTTCCCAGCTTGTTTGTACAATCTCCAAAAAATCCTCCTTCCTCAGCTACATATTTTGGAATCTGATGGATTTTTTCACAGCATGGGGCGAGGGCGCCTTAAGTAGTAAAGGCACATGATCTGAAGAAGCTCTATTCAACAAAGAAATCTGACACCCCAGAAGCTTATGTAGCCACTCCTAGTTCACTAGCCCCCGAACCCTGTGCTTGGAACCTCTAGTTAAGCGGACCCCTGCCCATGTAAATTGACCTCCCATTAGTGGTAACTCAATCAAACCTTCATCATGTATAAAATTAGAAAAATCGCATATGGATGCAACAACTGGAGTAGCTCCATCCTCGTACTCATGTATTGAAGCAATAACATTAAAATTCCCCACTATTAGACGAGGTACATCCGTAGGCAAACCTGACAAGCCCCTCCACAACTCAACCCTCTGCAACCTAGTATTCAAAGCATACACAAAAACGACCTCACAAGGAATAGCCACTTGCGGGTGTATTAATTGAAAACGGAGAAATTGATCCGAGGAGCCCAATAAGGTTAAATTAAAATCCACCCTACAGAACACCCAAATTTTCCCAATGACTGAAGTAAAGGCAGTATTGAAACCAAAGACCCCCCAAAATTCATCTAACCTATCCACATATACAAAATGCTCTATAATAACCAACAAGGCCACATGATGCAACCTAATAATTTTTTTAATCGACACACTGAATTTTTTTTTTTTGATTCTGCGTATATTCCATATAAGCCAGTCATTTAAAACTGATTAAAAGAAGTTGATTTGGCAAGAGATCGAGCTACCATATGAAGAGGCCGATCTGGGTGCTTATCACGTGAGCGGCCTTTTGGGGGCACCCTCTCCTGATCGGGCAGTGGCGCCTCCAGTGGATCTGGCTCTGGCTGAAACAAAGCCTCCAGTAAAGCATCATCTGATTCCAAGACTCGTGTGGCTAGTGGTTCTGCTAGGGAGGCCCTGAATTTTTTGAAGTCCATTATTGAACTCGGTGGGGTTTGGGGCTGCTCATAGTCTGACACCACCTCTGTTCGGGTAACATGAAAATTGGGATGGTCTATACCCGTAGATAGTACAAGCTTGGACAGCAATGATGACTTCTTTTCCTCTAACATTTTAAACATGTCCTCCAAGCTTGCACCCAATTGTGGTACCTGCACCACAATAGCAGCCATCTGGGTTCCATCACCTCCCTTTGCCACTTGTACTTGCAATTCCTGGCTAGCAGCAGTAAACCCAGTAGAATCAATAGACCCTGTAGCGGCAGCAAAACCTTCCACTCGCATAGATGAGGCAAATTCATGCGTCTGAATAATTCCAGCATCTGAGGCAAAAAATTCCACAATTTTGGGGTCAGAAATAATCGGTACCAAAATGGGATGATTAGCTTCTCTCTCTTTTGAAATAGGGGATGATTGTACGTCAATGGCAACCCCTGGCTTCTCCTCGGCCGATAGGCCAGAACTTGATGCGACTACTTGGTGGGTTTTCTTCACGGGTTCCTCCTCTTCCAAATTCTGTAAAACTAAGAATTTATTGGTTTCTTCTTGGGTTTGTGGATTCTTCCCTTCGACAATTTTAGGGGTATAAATCTGCACTTGATTTTTTTGCTTAACTACTGTTTACGGCTGTTTGGTGGGAGGTTTATGGGTCTCAACGTTAAGACGTAAAAGAGGACCATGTCGCGGCTTCCATGGCTCTCTCCCTGGCCTCCCATCTGGGACACGACATTCCTTCTTTAGGTGTCCAATTTTTAAGCATCTAGAGCAATATATTGGCTTATTTGGTATTCCAAATACTACCAGTAACCATGAAAATACAACTAATGTAAACCTAAGAGGGGAGGGGTGAATTAGGTTTAAAAAATAAACTTAAGCAAACAAAAATCTTTTTGTGGATTGTGTGTGATTTTAAGTGTAAAGCAATAAAGGAAATAATTTAAAGAACACATAACAATTATAGTGGTTCAACTTTCCCTCCTCATGGAAAGTCTACTCCACTTCCAAGCTAAATGCTTGGTCTTAATCTCCCAATAAGATTCTTAAAGGAGAATCTTAAACCTTACAAGTTAACCGAAGGGATTACCTCTTAGTTTACTAAAACTATAGGTAATCCTTTAGTTATTCCCCTTGTTTAGACCCTTATCAACCTCTTGATAGGATCCAAGACATCCCTTTAATCTTTTTACAAAGTATGAAATTAATGCTATGAAAATAGCTAACTATTACAATAAGGATTTTCTATTCTAGCCTAACTTTGAAATAAATTGCTAGAACTCGGAAATGATCTTTTGAGAGCTTTTTAAAACTTGAAAATGAGCAAAAAATAGATGGAGAGAGGTGTCTTGAGTGTTCTTGAAGTGGGGGTGTTTATAGGAGAAGCGAGCCCTTGAAAAGGTTGAAAAATAGCCAAGAAAGTGAGCCACCTGAGAGCCTCGCGACAGGCCCCGCATTTGTCGCAGGAAGGCCTGCTTCAGTCACAGTCCTAGCCCTACGCGAGGCCTGCGCATGCGGTGCTAGGCCTGTGTGAGATGCGCACGGCGTCTGCCCTTGAGGAGTGCCGTCAGCCTTTGTCGGCCTTTGATTGACACTTTTTCATTTGCTTGCCGTTTCTTCGTTTTAACTCCGTTTTCTTTGCCCTTTTTTGTGTTGGTTCACCCGTGAACTCTTTTCTTCATTTTCTGACATAGAATCACCGTGGGTCCCACATTAGGACATGCTTGGGGCATGTTTTTTCTTCTTTCTTCATTTGCTTACCGTTTATTCGTTTTAGCTCATTTTTCATTGCCGTTTTTTTTTTTTGCATCGGTTCTCCCGTAAACATTTCTCTACATTTTTTCACTTAGAAAAACTGTTAAATTAATTCTCCTATTTGTTAACTCATCAATCAAAATAAGGATTAAGACCAACCGGGTCTAACAAACCGAATTCTGATCCAACCCAAATTCGATCCGAAAACGGCTTGCGTATATCCATCTCCAAATAGACCCGAGCCAGAGATGGCTGGTTAATAGAGAGGGTCGCTAAATCAGTCTTCAAAGCCGAACCAATTTGATTACCAATTCTAAAAACTGCTGCTTCATCACACCACTGAAAGAGTAGTCCATGAAGGTCGATCCAGATCGGTACGATGGGAGTCCGCAGAGGGGGTGAAATTCGATGTCCATTTAACCATTCTGACGGCGTATGATCCAAAATTCCAGACGGCATACAGCAATCTGCTTCACTGTCAAAATGGATCAAAACTTGATGCGAATCAATAAGGCCAATTTTGATAGGTTTCTTGAAATCTGCAATTTGAAAATTGTCTCTGAGTTTGTCCATGGTGAGGGGGGGGGGGGGGGGGGGGGGGGGGGGGGGGGGGCCTCCACGGGAGAATTTCCTTATCAAAGCAAGGTAGAGAGGAAGGGCGAGGATTTGAAGCTCCTCATTCTTGAAAAAAATAGCAGGCTCACTTGAGTTGTTTTCTCCGTGAACGGATTGATCTTGCTAAGCGGTGAGCGCTGATGAATATGTCGCCGGTGTAGTATGGGGCTGGTCTGTGTAAAGGTGGTGCCGAGGCGGCGGGGCCCCATCGGAGAGACCCGCCATGACGGTTGCAAGTGTGCGGCGCCTAGGTTTAGAAGGGTGCTCTGAGATTCATGCATATACCGCCAATAACTAATTTTTACTTAACTAATTTTTTCCACCCAATAAATAACATTAAAAAATATATGCTTAACTAATTTTTATAATATAGAGTTTTACTTTAATAACAAAGATACATACATGTATGGATCTCATTGAACAGTTATGAGCAAAAATTACTGTTGTATTAATACAATGGGCTCTCAAATAAAATTATAGTGTGAGAATGGAGTAATTTTTATTTCAAAAAAAAAAAAAAAATTTAATGTGGGCCGAGTTAAATTTTTTTTTTTCTTGCTTGAGTCTCATTCAAATAAAAATAGAGTGATTTAAGTAATCATGATAATAATATTACATAACACTATATTAATATAAAATTGGGCTCTGGAAGGTTGCCCAGCCTGCACGAGCCTTAATGCTGGCCTTGCTCGCATCGGGTAATTCTACAAACATGATGACTAAGCTGGTTCGAACGGAAAAGTTCAAGAATTACCTAGACTTGATTGGTATTTCCAATGGCTGATACTTCGAGTGGGGAGCAGCGGAAGAAAATGCTATATGTCTATGCTTTGTCCAAGGTGAACCGTTGTAAGAATGTGGCCAAAACAAAGCCATGTGTTTTTATATGGAGATCAAGTCTTTTTACTTGGTGAATATGTAGCAACATCTCCAACAATTGTGGGAGCTTGGATGAAATGATAAACCCTTTGGATCAACATTTACTTACCATTAAAAGAGTTTGTAGCCTTCGCATTTCACTTGCACCAACCAAAGAAACAAAGGCATTGCCTAACTTTGAGTTCTCATATCTTTCTTTGTTATTGTTAGACCTAGAGTTTCTCAATTTAACTTGTTTTGATGATTAAAAAGACAAATAAATTATTGGACTAATGAATTAAAAAAAAGATGAGTTTCAGAAAATCCCTTTATGGGCACCTTGCAAACTAAGATGCGAGTCGCATCCTAGGAGTCCTAGTTCAAGAACATGCCTAGAAGCGAAAAACATCTTCAGCAGTCCAGAAAGTGATTTGCGGCGCATGCTGCGAATCGCAGCAATGGAATTGCAGCTCAAGAACTTACCCAGAAATGAAGAGCATCTTCATTCGACCAAGAACACAAGCTGCGAGTCACAACCCTGTTCGGTACTCTCTAGTAGCTAAAAGTCCAAAAGCCAAAAGAGAAGAAAAAAAAAAGTGGCCGCAATTTCGCAACCAGCATTCGCAGGAGAAGCGAATCGCAACCAACTTCAGAGGGACTTGTGGTTAGACACAAATTCAAATCTTTTGTGCGAGCAGCGAAGGGAGCTGCAAATCCCAAGCAGCTGCTTTTCAACTAGCCGTTAAGAGCTGTTGGGAAGCAGATTTTGGGGTTCTATAAATACACGTCTCTGTATGCTGGTACTATGTTAAGAGGGGGCCGGGTGCAAAGAAGTAGAAGAAACTCAAAATCTCCTAAAGAAAAACAAGAGTTACTTTGAATTCGTTTTAATTGAAATGAAAAATCTAAAACAACAAATCCCAAATTTCCAGTCAACCCACAGGGAAGCACCACTGCCGCCGTCCACGCAGCCACCACCATTACCGTCATCTACCCTAGATTCATATGAGGTGAATCCAGACTCCAAATTATATTACAAATCATCACCAACTCTATGTCTAAAATGAGGCGGTGACGTATGAAACATGACAGAACCGTACCTTTCGGGAGACGATGGATTTCGGAGAAGCGATAGGAAGCCATAAGGTGGGAGAAAAACTGAGGGTAGTATTTGATTAATAAAGGGTAATCTAGGAAAATAATTAATTTATTCCTCTGGATCCTATTTTTTGTTCTTGCAATAACAACAATCTAACGAAATAATATTTTGCGTGAAATGCATGATTCATCACTTAACTATGGACTTTTACAAAAATTGACACTTTTCTTGAGAATGCTCTTTTTTGGATACTGAACTTTCATTTTCGGGCAAAACATGACACTCTGTTAGAGTCCACCGTTAACTTGCTAACGGATGGATATTTTGAGGGGTAAAATTGTCCGAACTACTCTTCCTTTTGCAAAACAGACCCCAAAATTTTATTTTCTTACATATTCACTCAATACTTTTTATAAAACAGACCCCAATCTTTTTTCTTTTTTTTTTTGATATTCACCTAATAATTTTTCTTCTTTATTTATTATACATTTTCTTTATGAAATTATAAAACATAATTATATTTGTTAGCAAATTTAATTTCAATATATTTTTATGCTAATTTTGTACCGTTAATGACATATATATGGGAGTTTTAAAAAATATTAATTAGTGTTATTTAAAGACAAGTAATTAGTGTTATTAATTAGTGTTATGTGACTAACTAACATTACACACAACCAATTTATCAGTCTAAAATATCCCTCCTCTCATTTGAGTTAAGAGGAAACACACTTGTTTGAGGAAATTACTCTGCCTTGTTTGAGGACACACTTAAAGTACAATAATATAATTGAGCACGAAAATGAATAACTTTTTTTTTTTTTCTCTTTTTAATTCCTTTTAGTCTATTTAGTCTAATCCGTTCCACTAGAAGAATTCACTTTTATACATGGACAACTTCTTATAAATACTAAGGTACAACACTTAAAATAGTTAATTTGACACAATTTGTTTTATTTATATTTTTTACTTTAAGTGCGTATTAATTGTATATCACACATATTATATATTAATAATAAAGGTACGAGAAGTAAAAAAAATTGAAAGTGAACTCTTCGATTGCAACAAAAATAATTTTGAAAGTGAATTCTTCTAAAGGAGTATCATTTATGGATTAAATAGTAACGGATACCAAAATTATAAACCGTATGTTGACGGAAAAAAGCAGAATAAAAAATAAATTGTTAGGACTATATAGCAATGTTTTATAATTCGGATCGGTCATCGACTCGAAAAAGTTAAGGATTCAAGTGTTAACCAGTTGAACTGTTGACATCATCATGAAGTCATAAGTATATTTATAATAATAAATATGTTAATGAATACAATCTTAAAAATTATATGATACAAATATAAATACACTACCACAAAACGGTTCATCAACATTGGTTATTTGACCATTTTAATACTAATTTTCTGCTTTTTCTTTTTGTTGCGAATAATAAGCGATTTTAGTAATCTTGACTCATCGGTTATCCTGGTCCCAAATTTAAAGGCCACGGATCTTCAATACCGGTTATCATCAAAATCGGTGTTAAATTCTAAAATTATTTTACAGAAAAGTTAAAATTAAACAGCGAAATATAAAATAATTATAATAACGATAATAAAAATGTGCAATAGATGGATAAAACATTAAAAGACAAATGTATAAAATGTAATATTGCATATTAAACTTTAACATTTTATATATTTATCAGCCTTTGTAATAATATAAATATCCTCATTACAATCTGAATGATATAATATATTAATCTTCCTTTTCGTCTTTTACTTTCCATTCATCTTTTCGTCTGTCTAGAACTTTATCTTTGTCTTCGTGTATCAAGAGCGCCATCTTCCTCCGCATCTTGTACTTCCGTTATTGTCTTCTTCGTCTTCTACCACCATCACTTTCCTCTTCGAAAACACACTCATTCTCTCTAGAGGCCTTTGAAAGGCACGCTCATTCTCTCAGGCGGTCTTAGGTTAATATCAAAAGGCCATTCACCCCTTTGGCCCTTGTCATTCTTCATATTTTTTGTCATTCTTCAGTACCTATATCTAGTTCAAGATATATAGAAGCATCACTAAAAAACCTAAAACCAAACTGGTCAATGGAGCATCAATAGCAACCTATGGCTATAAGGGAAAGAAATTTTTAGTACCCAAAAAATATGTGAATGAACTAAGAATCTAACAATAAAATCCAAAGGAAAGCAATCTAGTGCTATTGTCCTTGTGTATTTGGTTCCAAATAAATAGAGATAATCATATTAAGTTGTTTTCCAACAGTTTTTATCGTTGGCTTTTCGCATGTTCATTTCACAAAGTCTTTAGGTTCAACTCTTCTTCCCACTAGCCTAAAGTTGCTATCAACGCCCCTATTAATTCACCCTTTTGGCATCAGGTTTTTATGTCATACTTCCAAATTTTGCTAAACTAAAGAGGTGTTTCCCTCTAGTAGGATGACGGAAGAATGATAGCAAAAATGTACCTGAAAATCTTCAAGCAAGCCTGATCCTATTCACACCCACTGTACCCGTCAACTACCATTTAACCGGGTGTATGTGTGTGTGTATATATATATATATATATATATATATATGTATATATATAAAAAGCAAGAAACTCAAGAGAGTTTAAAGCAAGTTAATGTTCTAAACTTTTCCAAGTTTTCAACCAATACCAACCACCAATCAATACAAATATAATGAGATTGGTTGTTAGGGCAAAAAACTGTACTAAGCCCTGTAAAATATAAAAACCAAAAATTCAACACACTAAAACAAGTTTCACAGCACCATAAACAAACCAGAAAAAAAGGGAAAAAAAATAACTTAAGCAGATTTAATTTGGTCGAACCGATCAGCAAGGTGCAGATTCGACCTAATTAAACGTTTTAACAAAAATAGTAAAAAAAAGGTTTTAAATTAAAAAAAAAATAGTAAAAACAGATTTAGATTGAACCGCACTGCATGGGTGCATATTCGAGCCAAAATAGATTCAATAAATGCCATGCTCCATACAACCCTTCAAAAACATTTTTTTAAAAAAATCAACACATCAAACAGATTTAGATTGAACCGCACTGCAGGGGGTGCAGATTCGATCTGAATCTTTAAACAGCTTCAGCAAACAACATGTTTCACATGACCCTTTAAAAAAATAAAAAGATCTCCAGGCACGAAAGTAAATCTGTTTAATACAGCAAAAAAAAAAAAAAAAAAAAGGGCTAATATAAACAAAAATATTATCTCCAGACGTCGATGTTGTTCGCTTTCCCTGACTAAACAAAAAATATGACGCCTCTTCTTGGAAACCTACGAAATATTACAACGACAATGTTTATCAATCTGGGGCTCCACAGAAACATATAAAGAATACATGCTATAAGCGAACTATTAAATGATGTGTTATACATCTAAATATTAGACTGATCCTTTTTGTATAATGAAGAGTTTCAATTTAGAGTATGTATAACAATGATATTTTGAATATTGAAATTGATACTTATAAAATAAAATTTTAGATTTATGAAAGTAAGATTTATACACTATTAAAAGTAACTTATGAGCATTTTTATTTTTGAATTGAGTTATATATATATACGGTCCCAAAATGTGGATGAAATTTTCTTTTTTCACAATTTTCCCAAAATAATGTCTAATTTAACTAATGAAATGACATTTGAGATTCAAAAATATTAAAAACACAAAAAATGTTCCTCATAACAAATAAAAAAACATTAATTATTAATTACCAAACATATTTTTTCCATTATACTACTAAACCCACTAACATATGGATTGCAATCCGAACACGAGCCGCCGCCGCAAGGAATTTGGAGAAGCTTTCCATCGAAGACGCAAGCTTCGTTGATTTGAATTTGGTTGGATCTCAAATTTGATTCATCTATTTGCAATCAGCCACCGCCGCATGAATTAGGGGAGGCTGAATCATTGTTTTGCAAAGATGCTAGTTTTTCCGTTTCGATCATGGCGGATGGCTGGCCAGCGCTGGCTCCCCTCAATTTTGCAGCTTCCATGGCTGGTAATCATCGCCTACTGCCGCCGCGTGCGCCAATCAATCGACCATTCATGCCGGTAGCCGAACTCAAGGGGAAGCCGCTACTGGTTTTTTTGAAGGAGGAGATGCCTGAGTTGCAAGTGCCGCTACAGAAAGCATTAATCGGTAAGTTTTCCAAGGGCAAAAAACAAGTTTGAATCAGGGCTAATTTCTTGACGGTAGACTTCTTTGGGGGGGGGGGGGGGGGGGGGGGGGTACCATATTGGCTTAATTTATAACATACAAGTTTTGATCCGATTTGAGGAAGACGCTGATTACCACAGATGTTTCATGCACGGGGTCTGGAATTTCCCCAACTATGCCCTATGTATTGTCAAGTGGATGCCAGACTTTGATCCACGGGCAAAATCATCTATTGTCTTGGTTTGGATTACACTGCCGATGCTGCTATTCCAGTTGAATAATGACTAGGCATTCATGAACATCGGGAATATGGTGGGAAGAGCTTTGAAGTCAGACTTCACCTCGGCTACGTTGTCTCAAACACGAGATGCTCGCGTTTGCGTGGAAGTTGATTTGTTGGTAGCTTTGCAGGACTCAGTTTTCTTGGAGTGCGATGGGCGAGTTTTCCAGCAGCGCCTGGCATATGACCGTCTCCCGTACTACTCCATGACATGTCTAAAGGTTGGTCACTTCGAGGCTGTGTGCTCGCGGAACAAACCGATCGCGAAGGGTGATCAAGGGAAGGGATTGAACAAGGACCCCAAGTTGCAGGGTGTCACTGATCTTCATCAGATTCTGGACAAAGGAAAAGAGAAGATACAGGCACAGGACAACCAAGTTCGCCGTCTTATGCGAATGTAGACGGTGTCAGGGCCATCGGCTCAGCCAGGGGTTGACGGGACTGCTTTGGTTCCAACTAGGGTTCCGGTGACTCTCGCCGGGATCGCTGCTGATGGAGCTCAGGTTTCGGTGGGTGATGAAGGTGGATCGAGAAAGGCCAGGGATTCGAGAGTAGGAGGAGGAGGGCCGGTGACGGCTGGAGTTTCGATGGGTGAGGGATGTGGATTGGGAATGCCTAGGGTTTCGAGGATGGAGGCTAGGGTTTTGGGGACAGTGACTAGGGTTTCGGTTGATAAAGAATGTGGATCGGGGTTGGCTAGGGCTCCGGCGTTGCCCATCGGGCCCAATTTGAAATCGCCTACGGTTTGCATTGGGGTCCAGGGAATGGCTGGGGTTTCGTCTAGTTACTTGTTGCCCAAGAAATTGCTTCCGACCTTGGTAGAGCTATCGCTCGCCCTAACAAAAGATAGTAAATTACTACCAGACCTGCAAAACAGCTAAGATTAGCACAGTAGAAAGCAGGGTCGAATCCACAGGGAACGGAGTGATTATTATTCTTAATCCTACTGATTTCAAGCAATTGTTTGGTTAGCAACTACCTTTGTGCACTGGAGTGCCTTGTAAAGTCACTTGTTATTACTAAGTAAAAACACTAATGAAGAAGATTAAATTATCAAATGTATAAGAGCAATCCAGCAACATGTAAATGTGCAATACTCTCATACATATCAATCACAAACTCAAAGATATATTAATAGGCATACATCAACCAGTTATAGATTACCGTGAATAAGCACAGACATAACCCAATTCCCCCTTATTTATCGACAACTAACATGAATAGGCACAGACATAATTGTACTCTAATTAATATAGAACAGGCCGGAAAAGCCAACACCCATTAACTATACCAACAGCATTAATAATTAGGAGAACCTGATTCTAGTTATTCCTAGCCACATCACCAGTTTGGAATTACTAACCCCTTACCCTGCATTACCTGACGGTAACTTCACCACTAATTAACCTATCCACTAAATGACATGAAGTAGTGAGACGGATTAATTGGTTCTACTGAATCTACACAAGTTGATCAGGTTCATATAAATTCAAGTAATGAGATATAGACACCCAGAGTGAAAGGGAACACATGCATATTAATTACAAACAATTCGGTTTCATAACATGCATAGATTAATTGCTATTTACATTATGCTGGATCTAGAAATTTAGCTACTCATAGTAATTAAACTAATTAAATAATTATAAATATAAGACATATTAATCTAATTAATTAATAAGTAATAATCCTAATTAATAGCTACTGTCGGAATTCAAGAACATGCATAAATTAATATTAACTAATGCTACTGCCCACGGCAACGACTAATCAATTAATTAACTAATTAATAACTTAATTAGCAATTCTAACTAACAGCACCGAAAGCGAATTAATTAAAAGCAGAATAAACTAGTACTTGCATGTACGAACTATAGATTCAGAATAAACTAAATAGTAATGGACTCAAGGGTTTAATTAAGAAATAAAGCAATTAACTAAATAATTCATTAGCCTCCACTATTCAATTCACCGACCCGAACCGATCAACACCAGTGGACATACGGAATTCATTAATAAGAGACTTAACTAATTCATAAACTAATAGACTAGGACTGAATTCAATCAATCCATTCAACTGACAATTTAACCAACAAGAAATACTAATAATCTATTAGAGCCGAACAACTAAAAGAGAAAGAAAAGACACTTGATTGAATTTAATTGTTGTCGATGGGAAACTCTACGCCGGGATT
This sequence comes from Leptodermis oblonga, assembly GCA_016801395.1. Lineage (NCBI taxonomy): Eukaryota > Viridiplantae > Streptophyta > Magnoliopsida > Gentianales > Rubiaceae > Leptodermis > Leptodermis oblonga. The sequence goes on along the minus strand of CM028750.1, from coordinate 19,301,660 downwards.
CAAGAACCGAAGGAAAAATCTCAAAACTGCTGCAGCAGCTATTTTACGTGAATTAAACTAGAAATCGGAACGCCTAATTCTATACTAACTCCGTCCATTTATAATGTGCAGAGTTAGTTTAACATAAGGAAACTAAAATATTCTCCTAAGAGATTGAATTAAACTAGGAAATAATAACTAAGGCAACAGAATTAAAAAAGGAATAATGTATCATGGTAGGAATAAAATTCTTACAAGTGTCACAAGTCGACTTAAATTAGGAAACACAGTCCCATCACAACTCTTCGTTACTTGCATCAGAAATAACTCAGATCTGGTAGGTGAATTAATTCTTTCAGGGCTCTTTCTCTTCAGACTCGGTCATGCTCCCTTTCTATTGGGCCTATTTGTGTGTCATGAACCCAATAGAAAGTTTAGGAAGAACCCGTAACAGCTTCTCTACTACGCAAATAGCCCGTTAGGCGGTCGGAACTTCATTTCTGCTTTCTTTTTGAGTCCTCCTACACATCACAACTCGTAACCTAAACTTGCATAATTCATCACAAATAACTGCAAACACCCATGAGATCTGCGGATTTAAACCTTATAAATAAACAACGTAAAGACACACATGAAATACCCTCACACTTGAATAACGCTTGTCCTCAAGCATGAAGTGAAGAATTAAAACAAGTCTTTACTTTGTTGTTTATGACTCAATAGATACGAGAACACACAAGTCAAATAACATAATGCAAAGAGGAATGAATAAAAGAAAAGGCACAACTAACCAGAGACTCTCAGTACTAACTCAACAAGAATTAGACTCAAATTCATATTTTTTCTTGCCCAGAATATAGAACTAATCTTACTTGCACCATAAGAATTAAAATAGATTAAGTTATATGAAGCTACCCAATCAACCAGCAAACCATAACCTGTTGAAGTAAACACAGCTTAACCAAATAATTCCTTGCAGACACTCTATTGGGAGTGATGCTCACAATCTCACATATTGAAACAATTTGGGACACTCACTCTCCTAATCTAGCCGGATCTCTCAAGCTTGACCATTTGACCATCGCCATAGTTGAGTTACATGCTGTACCCCTGTCAAGAACAACCTCAAAAATATTTGGACGCAATGGGGCTAGGGATCTGTATCTGGTTGGGCCCTATTGGGTTCTAAGCTCATTATTGATCAAAACAATCCAGTGTGCATGAGAGAGAACTTGCTGTTTCAGAAACACGGCATCATTAACATCCGCTAAGGTAGATAGAACACATGTATTTTCTTTCGAGTTGGAGCTGTACTTGCCCTCTGTCTTTACATTACAAAACAATACCATATATTTAATAAAGAGCTCACATAATCAGAATTTTACTGCTCTTTACAGGTACATCATCATATCATCTACCCAACAACATGTATGCTTTGCATAATTTTTAACCTTCAACACATAGACAAACTCCATATCAATCAAATTAAACCAGAAATTGTGGCCTTTCTTTACTTAACCACTGTAGAGCCTCCTTTTAGGTGAGCAGAACATGCATATGACAACTTCACAATTGATACCTTCTTCAATAACAATGTAGGGCAGTAAGAACAACTTATCATGATCATTATGCACACTGGGGGGAAAAAAAGACAATTAAAAGACAAGCGTTGGCTATATATATATATAGTGACTTTTTTGGAATGGTCAAGGCAACAATTGGCTTACTAGGGGATAACTGTATTGGTAGGTTTAGAAATTCAAGCCAAAAGAGTTACCCTAGACAGGTTCCCCATCATCCAGTCATACAACATGCAAGAACCATCTTGACAGTCAAAATAGGCAAACAAGAGAGCTCCCACCTCACAACATCCATGCAGGCTTAAAAATATTTTTTAAGTAGGCTAAGAAAAAGGAATCTTTTAGTTAAACCATGCCTAATCAACATGTTCAAACCGATACCACAACCATTTAGCATGCATATATCATGATTTATTTTTCTTCTATGGTGCTTTTTCAAATCAGAGTTTATCTTGGGCATAACAACAACTGGACTCACAAGAAAAACACAATTGACAAGTGCATGACTCACAAAGCAAAACAAAACACAAAAGAAAAGGGATCAAAAGAAGAAGAAAACAAAGGCCAAAGGGATCACAACACCCTCACACTTAAAATTAATCATGCTTGCCCTCAAGCATGCAATAAGATTAAAGTAAGGATTACACAAAAGCCATGCAAAACTATAGTGGACAAGACTCTAGAGGACAACACACATGTATACAAGACTTTACATAAAAGAAATAGGAAACTCACTTAGGGGGGTGCTAGGTTAAATGACCCCAAATCTTGTCAAGGCGTGCAACTATAGCTCCAAACTGTTCATCCATGTGCTGCATGATAGCATTGTTACGGGCTTCCAACTCAGGTGGAGCTCTTGCACTCTTTTCTTAATTTCTTACCTGCACGCAGAAAACTAAAACATTAGTCCAAAGTTATAGACTATTGTACTACATCACCCCTAATTTTTTCTTCTTTTTTCTTTTTTCTTTTCTTTTCTTTTTTTTTGCTTTTTTTTTTTGTTTTTCTATTTTTTTGGGAAAGGGAAAAACTGAAAGCGATAAAAATTGGGTTGCCTCCCACTAGCACCTTTCTTTATAGTCTTTGGCCAACTCAGTACATCTCTTTCAATGATACGGACAACACCACAATGGAATTGCTTCCACTCCTCCGTTTGGGTAAACAGAACCCCCGTCCGGTGGCTCATATCATTTTGTCCTGTTCATCTCACCAGGTAAATCCTTGATATTGGAAGTTGCCAGCACTCCTCCTTTGCCTTGGTAGAGCTGTTGACCAGTATCAAATTGTATAGGTGTTTCAAGCCATGTTGTTTTGTTACCTCTTTTTCGCACATTGGTTTTCATACCTTCTTCATATCTCTGGTCATTCTTCTTATCAGAACCTGGAGATTGTTTTAATTCAAGCTGCGAAGCTTGATTTAACAATGGGCTAATTTTTCCTGCGGGGTTCTGCTTGGGCAGACTGAGGTTTGGCTCTATATAGGCGATTGCCTGTAGCTTATCCTGCAAAAAATTTGTCTCAAGAGGTTCTTGGACAAAAATGTTAGTTATATCAACACTAAACACATTCTGAACAACCATTGGACTTTTCATGGCGTCATCCATACTAAAAGTAACCTTTTCACCACAATAGTCCAAACAAATCGTCCCATTATACACATCAATAAGAGATCTAGTAGTCTTTAGGAAAGGACAACCTAACAAAACTCCGGTTGATCCCTGGGAGGGGTTACTACTCATTTCCACAACATAAAAATCAGCTATATAAACAAACGAGTGCACTTTAACCAATACATTCTCTAACAGACCTTTAGGATACACACAAGATCTATCAGCCAACTATATAACCACTTCAGTATTTACCAATTCAACACCCTTTAAAGTTTTGTATACTGAAAGAGGCATTACATTAATTGCAGCACCTAAATCGCACATAGCATGCTCAATTTCCTTGTTACCTATTATGCAAGGTAAAGAAAACATACCTTGGTCCTTGCACTTTGGCGGCAACTTCTTCTGAATGACAGCAGACACATTCTCGCCCATGATGACCTTTCGTACTCCTCTTGGTTTGCCAGCCATAAATTCCTTCAGAAATTTTCCAATGGGTGGAATCTTGATGGCTTTCAGGAAGGGTATGTTAACCTCCATTTTTTCAAATATAGCTAAATACTCACTTGGCTCCTCTTTTGGCTTCTGCTTCTTACTGATCAAGCTATTTGGAAAAGGAGGTGCACTGTACGGATTACCTCCTTTAAGGCTCAATCAGGCTGGTGTCCTCTCTGCAATCTCAGTGTCTTCAGGCATTAACTCTTCTTCTCCATGTTCAGGATCGATGGTTTGCTTGGGCAGATCGACCATAGTAGCTGAAGATTTCTTGACTACTGGTTCCAACACTTTCCCACTTTTTAGGGTTATCTCACTTACACTTCTGCTGGGGCTTCCTTCGTCTTGTTTCGATTTCACCACCACTTGCTTCGTGCTAATCAGACTATTTGGGAATGGAGGTGGACTGTAAGGATTACCCCCTTTAAGACTCAACCTGGGCATTGGTTTTTCTTCAATCTCAGATTGTTTAAACATTGATGCGGTAGTCTGCTTGGGGGGGCAGTTCGACCATAGTTGTTGCTGATTTCCTTGCCATGGGTTCTAACACTATCCCACTTCTTATAGATATTGCACTTGCTCTCCTTGGGTGGTACCTGAACCTGTGAAGGCAGTTTGCCTTGGTTACCCCTCAACTCCTGCATAGAAGCTGACAACTGGGATATCATGCTGGCTAGGCTGTCGATACTAGCCTTCTGTTCCTTCTGCTGGTTGAGTATGGTACTAATCACATCACCAGAATCTTTACCATTTCATTGTGTTTGGTACGAATTATGGCCCTACTGGAACCCTCTCTGCTGAGGTGGTTTGTATGCCTGATTCTGATGCTGATTCTGGTACTAGTTCTGGTGACCCTAATACTGGGGCTGCTGACTTTGATCCTGGCTGCCTGGTTCAGTCTATCTAAAACTAGGATGATCTTTCCACCCTTGGTTGTATGTGTTGGAGTAAGGGTCCCTTCTCTGATGTGGACCATTCCAGTTCCCAGCAGCATTTGCTTGGGCCAGGGAGTCAGTGAGTGCAAGGTTACACATATGGGTATGATGTCCCATATTTCCTCAGATTTCATAAACTTCCTCTGTCTGCACCTTATTCGTTCCAACTACCATTTTAGTCATTATCTCAGTCATCTTTCTCATTTCGGTTACCAGTTGGGAGTTGTTCTCTATGATGTCATCCTGCTCACGAGGTCCCACGTCATCAATAATGCGCACTTCAGCGGTCCGCTTGGCCAGACGGATGCTAGGCTCAGCAAAGTCATTATGTACTTCCAGTGTCTCCTTTATTATTTTACGAGTAGATGTGGCAGTATTATTCAGAAATGCACCACCACTGGCAGAATCCATATGCATCCTCTTGGCTTCCGTCATTCTGTGATAGAAGAACTGCAGCAACTCACCATCTGAGTACCTATGGTTTGGGCAACTGTCGCACAATCGCTTAAATCTGAGCCAATAGGTGCGGAGGGACTCATCATAATCTTATCGGATCCCACTTATCTCCTTCTTCACTGCATTAGTCTTCATGGCTGGGAAGTAATTTTTAAGGAAAGCCTCCTTCATCTTCCTCCATGTAGTGATGGAGTTTGGCTCTAGGGAAGAGAACCACATGTTGGCTTCGCCTGTCAGGACAAAAGGGAATACCACGAGTCGGAGCTGCTCCACAGTGGCTTCTACAGGTAACTTACCCACCTTGCACCCCTTAACGTACTCACGCAAAAAGCTGTGGGGATCCTCTCCTGGTCTACCACGGTACCTTGGCAGCACACTCAGCCAACTAGATTTATGATGAGGGCATCCCAAGTCCATCGACAAGTCCACAGACAAGTGAGTCCAGAGAAGCTGAGGAGGTTCGGGTTCTACACCGAGACCCAACAATGCTTCAGGATCCAAGTCCATATATATCAAAGGGATCCACTTGTAGAAATCATTGGGCCAATGATCTGCACCTTTTAGGTGTATTATTTTAGCACTTGTTATGGCAGTTCTCACAGGCTTTTGCCCAAGGTTTTAATGTTTATTTGCAGTTTTAGAGATCGGGCCTAAGAAGAAAAGAATGTGCAAAAAAGTGAAAGAATTTGAGCAGATGAGTCACACTTGAAAAGCCTACACGATTTGTGGGATAAATCAAGAAGGAAGCCCGTAGGAGAGGTTCGGCCAATTTGCGATAAAGCAAGAAAAATCGAGGTCCAAAGCAAAATAAGAAAGTGGATGCGTGGAAGATAAAATTGATCCAATTGGAATCTTAATTAATTTGGTGTGCTGTCATCCAATCCAATTGGATTCAAATTTGCTGCACCCAAAATCAAATGCAAGTGGGGCGAATCAAGTTGGGAATTTAATCCAATCCAATTGGAATTTATTCCAATCAGTTGAATGAAATCCGTGGGCATGCGCGGGGTTGATGCGGAGAAGCTTAAAAGGGAAGCAATGAAGTTTTGGGCAATTACCAATCCAAGAAGGAATTAAAGAGAGAAGTTGGGAGTTACCAAATTTGAAGAGACTCCATGTGCTAAATTAATTCTCTTTCCAAGTAGAAGAAGGTTTTCTTATTCCATTAGGAGATTGGTTAATTGCTGATTTGTATCCCTATATATATGGGATTATTCCTGCACTTATAAGATACAGGTTTTTTTAGAGACAAGTTTTTAGATAGAAGTTTTCTAGATAAGTTTTATAGACTAGTTTCTTAGTTTACAAATAATTCTCGCGCAAGATACAGTTTCGCGTTAGTATAGTTTTCCTCTGTTTTTCTCTGTTCTGTTCTTTTTGCTCTGTTTCGATCGCAACTTTGGATTTTCCCGACGGCAGTCTACCGTTTGGCCAAACCGGCGGTTGTCAGATCGCGACTTCTTAAATTCCAGTACAATATTCCCTTTTCTTTTTTAATGTCTTCTTTTATAATTATGTGTTTTTCGTGTTTTATCATGAGTAGCTAATTTATAAGTTCTGGTATTATGTAAGAAGCCATAATCCATGCATGTATGAAACCCAGGAATTAATCTAAGGTCTAATGAATTATGTTTCTAAATTGCCGGTGTTTATATATCTAATTACTAAGATTCTATTAAGCCTGATCAACTTAGTCTAATCTGGTAGAGTCAGTGAGTGGCACAACTACCGGCCGAGTAGTACAGGATTAATTGGGTAATAATTTCTAATGCATCGTCAGTAGGAATTATTAGTTTCGGGTTCTTCTAGTTCTTAATGCTTCTATTTGTTAATTAATAAGGTTTGTGGGGACTCGCGGTCTGTTAGTTAACGTAGTTAGAGAATAATTCCTTTGCGGGGACTCGCGGGGGATTATCGAGAATCTATGGGAGAATTGGGATTATTTACGGGGACTCGCGGTAATACTATAACTGAAACGGCATAAGTAATTAGATAAGTTAAGAGGTTTATGATTGCATGTATGAGATTAAGGTGGATTTACATAATACCGGAATTTCCTCTCATTAATTGATTTCGGTTTATGTCTTTTATTTAATTATTAGTTTAATTATTATTTTGCTAAATTTAAGTGACAACTCTAAGGTCTCTTAAGAGACACAAAGGTGACTACTAGTCATAGTTTGGTTTTATTTGCATGTTAAATTGGAATTAGAATTAAATTGCCGTCTCTGTGGATTGACCCTGTCTACTACTGTGCTATATTTTCTTAGCATCTTAATTACAGGTTTTAAGCAGTATTTTTTACTATATTTGGTAGACCCACGACAAGTCATATCAGCCAATGACAAGAAGCAGAGCAAAGAAGGTTCAAGAGACTCTCAACAACCTTGTATAAGCTTGCCGACAGGATGCTCAATTGATAGTAGAAGCCAACGCCTTGGAGAACAAAGCCGGAAAGGTTCAAATTGCAACTCTCCTTACAATTCTTGAAGAAGAGGCGCAATTCCCCATTCCACAATGAAGATAAGGCTGTTTCTTGAAGTTCTTGAAGACACCGGAAGGTTCTTGGACTTTAAAGAGACATTTCTTGAAGTTCTTGATTTTCTTGAAAATCTTGAATTTCATATTTTGCAGAATCTTGAAAAATCTTGAAAATCTTGATTCCGAAGTGATTCCGGGAGATTCCAGAAGATTCCGGAAGCTCCCTACACCATTCCATCATACGCCATCAACAATTGGGCCAACCCAATTGGAGTCCATTCCACATCATCAAAGTCGGCCAGCCCATCAAGAAGCCCACACGCAAGGCCTAGTCCATTAGGGTTTGCGAAAGTAAGGTTTAGGGTTTGGGGGAAAATAAGGGTTTGTGCATGTTCCCTATTTTGCCCTTAGTTTATTAGTTTCCAAAAAGGATCCCTTCTTGATCTCCCTTTTTGGATAGGATTTATATTTATTTTCTACCTATTTTTTAAGTGTGAATTTCGTCCATAACCATATCCATATGGAAGACAAATTCAGCAACTTCCAAAACCTAGTTCCTTTAGGTTTTGGGTTTGTAAGAAATCAATCTCTTGATTGGTTTCCAATTTTAATTGTTTTCCTAGTCTAAATAGGGTAGAATTTCGTCCACCTAATCATATAAAGGTGACTTAATTTGTTCACCATTGTCCTTGTTCATTTAGGACTTGGTTTGTAAGGAAAATCCAATTCTGATTGGTTTCCACTTTCGCTGCTTTCAGTTATTCTTTTCCTATTGTAATTTGGATACCCCTATACCTATAAATAGGGGCATCCACGAAATTAATAAACAAGTATTCAGATCTTAAAACTATTAGTTTGAGTACTCTCCCTTTATTACTTTATGTATTTTGCATGCTGGTAATTTATATATTGCATGAAACTTAGCTTAATTAGGTTATTTGCTCTACCTAATTAAATTCGCATGTTTCACCTCTTTTCTTACTTGGTTCGAATCCCTTGAGTAAATTAGCTTAGGTTGGTTTATTTTTGTTAACTGGATTTTCGGGTAAGTTAAGAGTTTATACGAGCTACGCCACTTAATCAGACTTTCCTTGGCATTTCATCCGCATGTGTACCTTGGTCCACATCAATTTGAGTTGGAAGTGGCCCGTGACATCAGGCATTACAATTGCTGAAGGCTCATCCTCAGTGTCGTGGCTGCTTAGTTCCTTCAGAGTGGGCTCCCTAGGAGGAGCAAGGTTCCTTTCATCCCTTCCTTCTTCTCTGGAGTGTTCTTCTGCTCTGTCTCCCTTCTCAGAATATGTAGCAGACTTAGTTTCAGCTTTGGATATTGGTTTGGAACCACTATCTTCTTGGGCAAGCAAAGCACTGTCAATAGCGTCCTGGCGTCGTTTCTGAGCTTCTTTCTTTAACCTTTTGCAAGTTTTCTCAATCTCAGGATCGGTAGGTAGCAATATAGGTTTTGACGACCAGCTCATACAACACCAAAACGTCAAACATATCAATAGGAAACAGAAAAATAAATCTATACACCGTTCCCCGGCAACGCGCCATTTTGGTAGAGCTATCACTCGCCCTAACAAAAGATAGTAAATTACTACCAGACCCGCAAAACAGTTAAGATTAGCACAGTAGAAAGCAGGGTCGAATCCACAGGGAACGGAGTGATTATTATTCTTAATCCTACTGATTTCAAGCAATTGTTTGGTTAGCAACTACCTTTGTGCACTGGAGTGCCTTGTAAAGTCACTTGTGATTACTAAGTAAAAACACTAATGAAGAAGATTAAATTATCAAATGTATAAGAGCAATCCAGCAACATGTAAATGTGCAATACTCTCATACATATCAATCACAAACTCAAAGATATATTAATAGGCATACATCAACCAGTTATAGATTACCGTGAATAAGCACAGACATAACCCAATTCCCCCTTATTTATCGACAACTAACATGAATAGGCACAGACATAATTGTACTCTAATTAATATAGAACAGGCCGGAAAAGCCAACACCCATTAACTATACCAACAACATTAATAATTAGGAGAACCTGATTCTAGTTATTCCTAGCCACGTCACCAGTTTGGAATTACTAACCCCTTATCCTGCATTACCTGACGGTAACTTCACCACTAATTAACCTATCCACTAAATGACATGAATTAGTGAGACAGATTAATTGGTTCTACTGAATCTACACAAGTTGATTAGGCTCATATAAATTCAAGTAATGAGATATAGACACCCAGAGTGAAAGGGAATACATGCATATTAATTACAAACAATTCGGTTTCATAACATGCATAGATTAATTGCTATTTACATTATGCTGGATTTAGAAATTTAGCTACTCATAGTAATTAAACTAATTAAATAATTATAAATGTAAGACATATTAATCTAATTAATTAATATGTAATAATCCTAATTAATAGCTACAGTCGAAATTAAGAACATGCATAAATTAATATTAACTAATGCTACTGCCCACGTCAACGACTAATCAATTAATTAACTAATTAATAACTTAATTAGCAATTCTAACTAACAACACCGAAAGCGAAATTAATTAAAAGCAGAATAAACTAGTACTTGCATGTACGAACTATAGATTCAGAATAAACTAAATAGTAATGGACTCAAGGGTTTAATTAAGAAATAAAGCAATTAACTAAATAATTCATTAGCCTCCACTATTCAATTCACCGACCCGAACCGGTCAACACCAGAGACTTAACTAATTCATAAACTAATAGACTAGGACTGAATTCAATCAATCCATTCAACTGACAATTTAACCAACAAGAAATACTAATAATCTATTAGAGCCGAACAACTAAAAGAGAGAAAAGATACTTGATTGAATTTAATTGTTGTCGACGGGAAACTCTATGCCAGGATTCAAGAACCGAAGGAAAAATCTCAAAACTGCTGCAGCCGCTATTTTACTTGAATTAAACTAGAAATCGGAATGAATCAGAATGCCTAATTCTATGCTAACTCCGTCCATTTATAATGTGCAGAGTTAGTTTAACATAAGGAAACTAAAATATTCTCCTAAAAGATAGAATTAAACTAGGAAATAATAACTAAGGCAGCAGAATTAAAAAAGGAATAATGTATCATGGTAGGAATAAAATTCCTACAAGTGTCACAAGTCAACTTAAATTAGGAAACACAGTTCCATCACAACTCTTCGTTACTTGCATCAGAAATAACTCAGATCTGGCAGGTGAATTAATTCTTTCTGGGCTCTTTCTCTTCAGACTCGGTCATGCTCCCTTTCTATTGGGCCTATTTGTGTGTCATGAACCCAATAGAAAGTTTAGGAAGAACCCGTAACAGCTTCTCTACTATGCAAATGGCCCGTTAGGCGGTCAGAACTTCATTTCTGCTTTCTTTTGTAGTCCTCTACACATTACAACTCGTAACCTAAACCTGCATAATTCATCACAAATAACTGCAAATACCCATGAGATCTGCGGATTTAAACCTTATAAATAAACAACGTAAAGACACACATCATACCTCCCATGGAACTGTACCACGGGCCAGGTATCACAACTATGCTTTGGTGGAGGATATTACTGGGGAGGAGGAGGGGTGACCCACTGCCAACCCACCGGTACGCCAGACCTCGATCTTGAACCATTGCCTGGGGAAGGTGCTATTGTTCAAGTAATGGAGGAATGTTGGCAAAACCTACAGTCATCACTACCACCCACGGGCTCTTTGGAGGGGGAGTTCCAATCACTGTAGGGCTCAAATTTAGGATGTCGATGGAAATAGCTAGGGGACAGTAAATCGGACACAGAGGCTGGGGCCGTAGCGCAGAATCCATTCCAAGTTCTTAACCTCGAGGGAGATGATGAGGAGGGTGCCGATACAAAATGGGAAACCAAAGCCAATGATGGGGTTGAAAGCTAAGGGGAATCTAACCCTACAAACCTTGAATCACCTAAAGCTCAGGCAAAGCATAAGAGGCAATAGAAGAAACCAGTGCCACCTCGTATAGTCACCACAAGGCAGCTGATCAAATCGACTTCAATATCAAATGTTTCCATATGACGTGGCTCGTTGGAATATTAGGGGCATCAGATCGAAGGCCTTTTTAAGAATATTGAAATCAATAAAGAAGGAACATAATATTACTTTACTGGTGGTGCTCGAGCCCATGGCTAATTCCGATAGCTTGGAGGAGTTCAGGGTGGGTTTGGGATACCACTCTACCTTTTCATCTGCTAGTAGTAAAATTTGGGTTTTCTGCACTGTAGACTACAATTTGAATTTGTTGTTGAATACAGAACAATTGCTGGCGTTTGAGCTTGGCCACCCGACTATATCGGGTCCCTGCATAGTGGGCTTTGGTTATGGTCTCCATTACACCCCACATCGAAGACCTTTATGGGATGACCTGACCTTGCTACAGAGCCCTTGACTATTTTTTTATTATGGGGGAGTTTAATGTAATAGTGGCAATCGACGAGTATAAAGGTAGTGCGGTAGCGGATTTGAATTTGCTAGGGGAGTTTTCAAACTTCATCAGCATCGTACGGCTGGTGGAGGTAGTCTCGTCCGGGTCAAAATTCACTTGGTCTAGCTATCAGAACACAGGTGGCCGACGGGTCAAGGTTCAGAAGAAGGGGGATAGGGGTTTTGTGAATTAGGACTGGATTCAGCTATTTCCTGAGGTAGCTATAAAGGTGCTCAGCAGGGCAACTTCCGATCATGTCCTTTGCTCCTTATGCCCCCGACTTCTATGCCCTCAGTAAAAAAGTCATTTCGGTACTAGTGCATGTAGGAAAAGCGGCAGGGATTTCTTAAAGTTATCTAGGATAGTTGGGTGCCGAATTCAGAGGTACTGTATGCTACGGTTCTCCCTCAAGTTGCGCAGGCTCAAACCAGATTTGAGGGAGTGGAATAAATTAGTCTTTGGCAATGTTTTCTCTAATGTCTTGGAGACTTAAGGCGAGGTGGAGCAGCTGCAAAACATTTATGATGATAATGGCACTGACTCGGAGCTTGTCGCCCTCCAACGGGGGAAGGCAGTATTGGCCCAGCGGCTGTTAGAGGAAGAGATTTTTTGGCTGCAAATATTTCAATAAGATTGCTTAAAGAAGGGGAGCAGAACACGAAATTATTTCATAGCATGCTGCGGAACCTGTTACGCCCCGGCCCCCCGTTCCCTCAGATCCATTCCTGACAAGGAAAAGCGAGATGGGTCGAATAAGCGTCATTCAGAAATCGCGCCCAACAATCGATATAGATCATAAAACTGTATTTATTACCCTAGCAATTCAAGCAGTTCATGGCAGTGGAAAAGTAAAGATAAAGTTTGAGGACGGTCATAGACCAAATTATCTTCCCAAAACCGTAATTGTACTTAGTCTAACTATTACAGAGTTCTTGTCTTTATTGCTTTTGTTCACGCCCATCGGCCTTACCACTATCGTCACTCAAGTCAAGCACCTGTAAAATAATATGATGGAAAAGGGTGAGCTTCACTAAGCTCAGTGAGACATCTCAAGTTTTCCTTAGAAAAATTTCCACCGTAAATCTTTAAATAATAGGCATAGTAAGCGAGTAAAGCGTTCATGCATATATCTATATAACAATGGAATTGTAGTCATGCATGGCAAGCAGGTAAACAAGTTAATCAAGTCAAGCGCGTATATCAAGTCAAGCGGGTCATGTAGTATAGGCAAGTATATAGCAAATACTAATGTAGGCATGGCAGCACAGATACAACATTCAAATCCAGCACATTTGAGCCACTAGACTCCTAGCGATCAGATAGCGCGGTCTAGCTTTCTAATAATAAAGCTAAGTTGGTATCTATTCAAGTTTCACTCACTCGCATTGATGGTTTGCAAAGCACATCTCCCCCACGGCAGCCGTATCGGTAGAACTGGGTATGCTCGACGGCTGGGGTTTTTGATCCTTGGCCTTTTTCCAAATCAGGCCAAAACGGGTGTTCCTCTCATACAGAAGGAGTTCGACTATCAGCGATAAGACTTCTGCCAGCAAGCCCTACCTAGCAGACACACGGCTACTATATATTCAATCGGGAGAACTCGGAGCCCAAGTCTTTTCACGTATGTCCTCTGACCTATTTCACGCTAAGGTGATCATGGCAAACACTAGCATGCTTCATACATTTCTAGAGGCAATCATGCAAATCCTAGATGTCATAATCCTGGAACGGGCCCAGTCCTTTCTTGGCTGATGCATGATGTTTGTATGTGTTCATGGGCATACATCTCTAGAGGCAAATATGCAATCTTAGATGACATGTGATTAACCCTGAGAAGGCACCACCCTTCATGGCTACTATGTCATGCTTGCATATATAGGTGCATACATTTATAGATATTCAATTGATCATGGCAAGTCATGTACATTCAAGTCAAGTTAAGCATGGCATAACATAATCAATCATAGCATCATCATGTTAAGCAACACGTATACACACTTAGCAATAAGTTGTATTTAGAAAATCAAGCAATCAAGTAGGTATTGTTATACACAATTACTAATTAGATAGTCCAATTAAGTCTTATAAAAATAGTAAGTAATCCCTTACCTTTCCTAAAGCGTGAGCGGTCAATGGTTGACGGGTTCGCTTCTCGATCAATAGTCAACTCCTGCATTACGAGCATGCTAATATAAGTCAACTATGTTTTGACTTTAAAGTGTGACTTTACGTTTTACTCTTGGTTTGGCTTTTGGTCAACTAGGGTTGACTTTGACTTTTGGTCAACTCGGGTTGACTTTGACTTTTAGTTAACTCGGGTTGACTTTGACTTTTGGTCAACTAGAGTTGACTTTAAATTTTAGGTAAACTAGGTTTGATTTTGACTTTTAGGTCAACTGGGTTTGACTTTGACTTTTAGGTTAACTGGGTTTGACTTTAACTTTAGGTCAATGGTCAAAAGTCAAGTTCAAAGGTCAAGTCAAGTTTACAATTAAGGTTTAGTTCTGACATAAGGTTAAGTTTCAAGTAATGGTCTTTCTTAATTCCTTTTGGTTAATTTTGAAACTAAGGTAAAGCTTTTGGTTATTTTTGAAAATAAGGTAAACTTTTGGGCTAAAACCAATTTCAGAAAAATAAGGCAAATTTTCTGCCAACTAGAGTGGAAACTCGCACCTAGGTTTTGTGTTCTTCGTGTTCTTCAAGTTTTCAGGTTTAAAATTCAAGAAAAGGGTTTCTGGGTCTCGTCCGAGTGGCTATCCGACTCGGATGGAAAATCGGATGGCTGGTTCTGTTTTCCAGAAACTACTCGTTCAGGGTACCACTTTCGGGGTTGGTTTAAACATGTTTCTAATCTGTTTTAATACGTTCCAAAGTTGTAGATCTATAGTCTACCATACAGGCTATCGGTTGGAAATTAAATCACGCGAAAACAAGTACTTTAACTACATTAAATTTCATCCCAAACTGGGCTCGGAACACTGATTTTAACTTATGCATAATTCCGGATTTTGATTTTCAGATCTAACTTATACGATTTATTAATATCTAAGGCATGCATCCTAAGCATAATAACATGTAAGGAATTCAACCAACATCCTAAACATGCTTTCTATTTATCAATTAACATGAATTTCTTAATTACTTGTTATTCAAATTTTCTATATGTTCATGCTTTTAATCATTTTTCGATTCTAAATCCCACATCAAATACTCACCATGAGGTCCTACGGATACCACGAACTTAAAGACTTCAATGAAAACAGTATGGCAACAGTTCGTCGACGGCGGCGGCGCTGCACTTCACGGCTTCTTTAACTTTTTTCTTAAGTGTTTGTAAAGGTTTAATTATTGAAATTAAGGATGTATTTATAGGCATCCTATAGGTTAAGGGAGATCAAAATCTTCCTTAGACATGGTAAGATTAATTCGGGTAGTTTCCTTATACCGAATTGATTGTGATTCCGGATTCCTCAATTGAAAATTTCGTTTCCCGTTTTTGTTTTCTTCTGTCTGAGTACTCGTCCGACTCAGACGGTAAATCGCATAGGCTAATTTCGTGAATTCCTTCCTTTTCGAATTCCTTTGCTGTCCGAGTTTCTGTCGGACTCGGATGGAAACTCGTACGACGTGATTTTCCAGATTCGCTCATGTTTTTTGCTTCTCTTCTTTCCTTGTTTCACTATAGGTAATTATCACTTCTATATTAACTACCAGTCAGCATTAATTCTAGCAATCAATTAGGCAATCCCTCTAGAAATCAATCAAGCAATCAATTTAAGCAATTAATCACGCAATCAATTAAACAATCACTCAGGCAATCAATCAAGCACTTCATTTATTCGGTTTCCGAAATTTAAGAGCAAGAAAATGTCCATTTTACCCTTAATATGTTACGGTTTCTAGCTCAAAATTTTTGAGTCCTCACATTCACCCCCACTTAACAAAATTATGTCCCGAAATTCCCTAACTCACTCTTTCCTCGGATAGTTCTGGGTACCTTTCACGCATATTAGCCTCGGGTTCCCAAGTGGCTTCTTCTAACCCATGGCATTTCCACTGTACCTTCACTAAGGAAACTTCCTTTGTCCTTAGCTTCTTAGTGCTTTGGTCTAAGATTTGCACGTGTTTCTCCTCGTACTCTAGTCTCTCTTCCACTTCTAAGTCATCTAGTAGTACCACATGCTTTGGGTCAGCCAAATACTTCCGTAGCATGGATACGTGAAACACTAGATGCATCTTTCCCATGGATACAGGTAATTCGACTTTGTAGGCAACTTCGCCCATGCGCTTTAGAATCTTGAAAGGTCCCAGGAATCTAGGACTCAACTTTCCTCTTCTTCCATGCTTAACGATGTGAGAGTACGGGGTCACTTTCAGGAAGACTTTCTCTCCTTCCTCAAAAATTAACTCTTTACGACGTCTATCCGTGTAACTCTTCTGCATACTTTGAGCAGTCACTACTCACTGACGTATCGTTTTCACGTCATTATACGCTTCGTCTACCAACGGAACTAAGTTGGTTGGCGTAATCTTTCTCTCTCCTACTTCTTCTCAATACAACGGGGATCTACACTTCCTTCCATACAATGCTTCATAGGGTACCGTCCCCAACGACACTTGGTAGCTATTGTTATAGGAAAATTTAATCAACGGTAGGTGCGTATCCCAAGCTTCTCCAAAATCCATGGAGCAAGCTCGGAGCATGTCTTTGAGAATTTGGATGGTTCGCTCAGACTATCCATCGGTCTGGGGATAAGCAGCGGTACTAAAGTTCAGCTGTGTACCTAACGCTGGCTGCAACTGTTGCCACAATCTGGAAGTAAATCGGGGATCACGATCTAACGTGATGCTAGCGGGTACTCCATGTAGTCTAACTATCTCTCGGATGTAGAGTTGGGTTAACTTCTCCAACGAGTATATGGTGATTTCGGAAGTCCTGATACGAAATCATGGTAATGTGCTCCCATTTCTATTCTGGGATTTCGAGTGATTTCAACAATCCTGACGGTCGTTGATGCTCAACTTTCACTTGCTGGCACGTTAAATAGGTGGATTCAAATTGGGCAACTTTCCTCTTCATGTTGTCCCAACGGTACTGGGTTCTCAAGTCCTTATACATCTTGGTGCAACCTGGGTGCACCGGGTATCCTGACTTATGGGCTTCTGCCATTATTTCTTATTTCAATGCATCGTCTTTCGGCACATACAGTCGTCCGCGATACTTAGGCTTCCATCTTGTCCTATCTGGTAATCGGGATGCGTGCCTTGTCGCGCTAGTTCTACTCGGCGACTCAAGGTAAGGTCCTCTTCTTGAGCCTTCTTGATTCTCTCGGGAACTTGGGTTTAACGGTTACGTTAGCGCAGATTGCTAATCGCGCTAACTGAGCTTTTCAGTTCAAAGCATTGGCTACTACGCTTGCCTTGCTTGGGTGGTACTGGATTGTACAATCGTAATCTTGCAGAAACTCCATCCATCTTCACTGTTTAAGGTTTAAGTCCTTTTGCAAAAATAGATACTTCATGTTCTTATGACAAAAAAGGCTTTAAACATCACTCCATACAGGTAATGTCTCCACTTTGCCAAAGCGAAGATTACGGCGGCTAACTCCATGTCGTGGGTTGGGTAATTCTGCTCGTGCACTTTTAACTTTTTGGATGCATATGCAACTACCTTCCCTTTTTTTGCATTGAGACGCAACCGAGTCCCTCTTTGGACACATCCGTGAATACCACAAAGTTTTCTTTTCCCTTGGGCAGCGTCAACACAGGTGCGGATGTGAGTCTCTTCTTCAAATCATGAAAATCGGCTTCTGCTTTCTCGTTCCAAACGAACTTGACATCCTTCTGAGTCAACTTGGTCATTGGTCCTGCAATCTTCGAGAAGTCGGGGATAAACCTTTGATTATATCCTGCTAATCCTAGAAAGCTATGTACTTCTGTCGGGTTCTTGGGGGTTTTCTAATCCCTTACAGTTTCTACTTTAGTTGGGTCCACAGGAATTCCCTTCTTGGAAATTATGTGACCAAGGAACAAAACTTGGTCTAACCAGAACTCGCACTTACTAAACTTGGCATGCATCTTAGTGTATTCTCAAACCCCAAAAGAGCATGAGGAACACTTAAGGAAAGTGTTGCACTCGGTGCATTAAGTCCATGAATGCGGCTGCTGCATTGGTCAATCCAAAAGGCATCACTACAAAATCATAGTGTCTGTAGCGGGTGTTAAATGCGGTACAGGGAATGCCCTCCTCCCGAATGCATAACTGGTAATATCCTTGGTGAATGTTAAGTTTGGAAAAGACCGTTGCTCCCTGCAAGTGGTCAAATAACTCATCTATCAATGGCAAAGGATACTTGTTCTTGATGGTAAGGTTGTTCAAACCTCGGTTATTTTATGTAAATCCTCATGGTTCTATCTTTCTTCTTCTCGAAGAGAGGTACTGGTTCGGATGTAACCTTGGGCTAAAAGTTCTTCGAGCTGCTTCTTCAGCTCACTTAGTTTTGCCGGGGCCATTCGGTACGGAGTTCAAGAATAAGGTTCAGCCTCGGGAAATAGATCAATGGTAAACTCAATTTCCCTAACAGGTTGTATAGTTGTTAACTCCTCTGGAAATACGTCCTTGTATTCCTTAACTATATGTGTACTCTCAATCTTGGCTTTCTCTCTGGGTTTGTTCATCATTACGGCTAGGAATCCTTGTACTCCTTTCCATAATAATTTCCAGGCTTTGAGTCTGGATATCAATGGGGTTGAAGGTTTCTTACTATTCAGCATCAATACTACTTGGGGTTGTTCGGGTTCCTTAAAGATCACTGCCTTTCCTCGGCAATCTAAGAAAGCATGATTCCTGGCTAACCAATCTATTCCTAAGATGGCATCGTATCCTCTGAGGTCAAGCGTCACTAAATCTGCAGGTCAGTTTTATCCTTGGATGTTCACTTCACATCCTCTATATACGGTATTGGTACATAATAGAACATCAGAAGTTGGGGTACTCACTTCCAATGTATAAGGTAACTTTTCAAGTCTTCCTAAGCTCTTAGGCAAAGTTCAAGGCAATAAAAGATTAAGTCTGATCGGTATCCCACTTTTGGGTTATCGCTCGCCACCAATCCAATGTGGCAGTGTCCGTTTGGAATGCGGCAAACTTAA
This sequence comes from Leptodermis oblonga, assembly GCA_016801395.1. Taxonomy (NCBI): domain Eukaryota; kingdom Viridiplantae; phylum Streptophyta; class Magnoliopsida; order Gentianales; family Rubiaceae; genus Leptodermis; species Leptodermis oblonga. The sequence goes on along the minus strand of CM028750.1, from coordinate 19,282,492 downwards.
TTTTGTGAGCATCGCTACATCTTATTAGTGCAAACGTCCGTTGCACACTCTCTAGCCACACTTCGTCTTTATCACTATCGGGTTCTCCATCGAAACGAGATGGGTGAAATTTTAGGAACTGGCCTAGGGCCCGATGCTCATCATCCTGGCATTCTGGCCTACGGTGAAGGTCCGCCACTAGCGTAGTCAAGTGTCCAATAGCGTTGTGGATAGGGGCTAGTCCCTCACTTGATCCTGATGCGTTTCCTAGGGTATTGCGAGACATCTACAATGGTCAAAAAAGTTTTCTATATTTAGTACGACCTAGGTCTTAAGCCAACTTAGTCGTGTTTTCTAGTTCATGATTCATTCTAGCCGGAACCTAGTGTACATGCATCTAGGTTATTCAAGTTTCAAGTAAGTCATTCACGCAAGTCAAGTATTAATACCTACATGTTACAAAATATAAAGCAATCTGGAAGTCACCATCGATGACTAACCATTTTATTCACTCCAAGTAAGCGGTTTAGAGATCCCACCTCTCAACCAAAACACTTAACACTCAAAAGTAGTCCACAAAACACATAAAGAAAGAGGGCACATATAATTGTCTAGCTCTTAAACATAACAAGCAAAAATAGAAATGCGCAAACAACGCGTCTAGCACTCTCGTCCTAAGACTACTGGTCTTCTTCTTCCTCTTCCTCTTCCTCTTCTTCCTCGACCTCCATAGGTTGAGGGGGAACTGGAAGCACTGTGGAGATAGCTGCGGTCAATCTTCCAAAGCCACTCACTAAAGTACGCATAATCCCCCTTAGTCGGCGTAGTTCTGTACGTTCTGTATCTTGGCCTTGGAGTTCCTGCTCCATGCCTGAACTCACTGAGAGAGGTCGTCTTTCTGCTTGTCTAGGTTATAGATCACCATATTCAGCATTTCGAGTTCCTTCCTAAACTCGTCTCGTTCTGCCACTACGCATTGCACAACCCTGTTTGGGTAATGCAATATTGCTCCCATATCTCTGGCTGCCCTCTGACTAATTGTTGGGGACCAGTAATGCAGGGCTCCATTTGGACTGGCTCGGTAGCTGATTCCCTTAGCTTGGACATTGTCCTCGTAAATGCTCCCGGTTTAGTTAAATGCCATTTCCTTGAAGTCCATACGAAGTTAGTTTATCGTAAGCTTTTACAAGTTATGCAAGTTTCATATCCATACCTAGTTCCAAGTTCCTAGATAGTGTTTTAAGAATTACTCAATTATTTACTAAGTTTTATGATGCTTAGGATTGCCTGAATTCTATTGCGTTTGGACCTAAATCCCCATTTTTAGGAACTTAAGGCTCTGATACCAACTGTGACGCCAGGGGTATCAGAGTAGGCAGGTAAAGTTTTATGATCTCTGGATCCAATAAGTCCAGGAATTATTTAAATTCAATCTTTTAAAGTTTAGGACCTCCGCTTTTTTAAGAACGGTGGCTCTGATACCAACTTTGACGAAAGGGGTATCAGAGTAAGCAGGTAAAGTTTTATGATCCCTATATCCAATTACTCCAGGAATTATTAGAATTCAATCTTTTAGGTTTAGGACCTCTATTCTTTTAAGAACGTCATCTCTGATACCAACTGTGATGCCCCGCCCCGACCACCTGTTCCCTCAGATCAATTCCTGACAAGGAAGAGCGAGACAGGTCGAGTGGGCATTATTCAGGGCTCGCGCCCAACAATCGATACAGATAATAAATAATAATTACCATAAAATTGTATTTATTACCCAAGCAATTCAAGCAGTTCATTGTACCGAAAAAGTAAAGATAAACTCTGAGGACGGTCATAGACCAAATTATCCTCCAAAAACCATAACTGTACTTAGTCTAACTACTACAGAGTTCTTATCCTTATTACTTTTGTTCACGTCCATTGGCCTTACCACCATCGTCACTTAAGTCAAGCCCCTTGAAAATAATAAGATGGAAAGGGGTGAGCTCAGTGAGAGATCTCGGGTTTCCTTAGGAAAATTTCCACTGTAAATCTTTAAATAACAGTCTGAGTAAGTGAGTAAAGAGTTCATGTATATATCTATAAAACAGTGGAATTGTAATCTTGCATGGCAAGCAGGTAAACAAGTCAATCAAGTCAAGCGCATAAATCAAGTCAAGCAGGTCATGTAGTATAGGTAAGCATATAGTAAATACTAATGTAGACATGGTAGCACAAATACAACATTCATATGCAGCATATTTGAGCCACTAGACTCCTAGCGATTAAATAGCGCGGTCTAGCTTTCTCATAATAAAGCTAAGTCGGTATCTATTCACGTTTTACTCACTCACGTTGATGGTTTGCGAAGCACATCGCCCCCACTGCAGCTGTATCGGTAACACCGGGTATGCTCGACGACAGGGTTTTGGATCCTTGGCCTTTTTCCAAATCGGGCCAAAACGGGTGTTCCTCTTATATAGAAGGAGTGTCGACTATCAGCGACACGACTTTTGCCGGCAAGCCCTACCTAGCTGACCCGCGGCTACTATCTATTCAATTGGGAAGATTTCGGAGCCCAAGTCTTTTAAAGTAGATCCTCTGACCTATTTCACGCTAAGGTTATCATGGCAAACCCTAGCATGCTTTATACATTTCTAGAGGCAATCATGCAAATCCTAGATGTCATAATCCTGGGACGAGCCTAGTCCTTTCTTGGCCGATGCATGATGTTTGTATGTGTTCATAGGCAGAGACATCTCTAGAGGCAAATATGCAATTCTAGATGACATGTGATTAACCCTGAGAAGGCACCACCCTTCATGGCTACTATGTCATGCTTGCATATATAGATGCATACATTTATAAACATTCAATTGATCATGGCAAGTCACGTACATTCAAGTCAAATTAAGCATGCCATAACATAATCAATCATAACATCATCATGTTAAGCAACACGTATACACACTTAGCAATAAGTTGTATTTAAAATAGGCAAGTGCTGAGGTGTGGGAAATATCTTTAGAAAATCAAGCAATCAAGTAGGTATTTTTACACACAATTACTAATTAGATAGACCAATTAAGTCTTATGCAAATAGCAAGTAATCCCCTTACTTTTCCTAAAGCCTAAGCCGTCAACGGATGACGGGTTCGCTTCTCAGTCAACGGTTAACTCCTACATTACGAGCGTGCTAATATAAGTCAACTATGTTTTGACTTTAATGTGTGACTTTACATTTTACTCTTGGTTTGACTTTTGGTCACCTAGGGTTAACTTTGACTTTTGGTCAACTAGGGTTGACTTTGCCTTTTAGGTCAACTAGGTTTGACTTTGACTTTTAGGTCAACTGAGTTTGACTTTAACTTTAGGTTAAGGTTAAAGGTCAATGGTCAATGGTCAAAAGTTAAGTTCAAAGGTCAAATCAAGTTTACAATTAAGGTTAAGTTTTGAAATAAGGTCAAGTTTCAAGTAATGGTCTTTTTCAATTCCTTTTGAAAATTAGGCAAGATTTTGGTCCTTTTTGAAAGTAAGGTAAACTTTTGGGCTAAAACCAATTTCAGAAAAATAAGGCAAAATTTCGGTTCTGGCCTGTGTCCGAGTTTCTGTTCGACTCGAGTGGAAACTCGCACTTGGTTTTTATCTTCTTCGTGTTTTTCAAGTTTTCAGGTTTAAAATTCAAGAAAAGGCTTTCTGGGTCTCGTCCAAGTAGCTGTCCGACTCAGATGGGAAATCAGATAGCTGGTTTTGTTTTCCAGAAACTACTGGTTCGGGGTACCACTTTCAAGGTTGGTTTAAACATGTTTCGAATATGTTTTAATCCGTTCCAAAGATGTAGATCTATAGTCTACCATACGGGCTATTGGTAGGAAATTAAATCATGAGAAAACAAGTACTTTAACTGCTTTAAATTTCGTCCCGAACTAGGCTCGGAACACTGATTTTAACTCATGCATAATTCTGGATTTTGATTTTCAGATCTAACTTATATGATTTGTTAATATCTAGAGGCATGCATCCTAAGCATAATAACATGTAAGGAATTCAACCAACATCCTAAACATGCTTTCTATCTATCAATTAACATGAATTTCTGAATTACTTGTTATTCAAGTTTTCCTATATGTTCATGCTTTTAATCCATTTTTTATTCTAAATCCTAAATCAAACACTCATCGTGAGGTCCTACGAATACCACGAACTTAAAGACTTCAATGAAGGCGGTACGGTGGCGATTCGTCGACGGCACCGGCGTTGCACTTCATGGCTTCTTTAACCTTTTTTCTTAAGTGTTTGTAAAGGTTTAGTTCTTAAAATTAAGGATGTATTTATAGGCATTCTATAGGTTAAGGGAGATCAGAATATTCCTTAAACATGGTAAGATTAATTCGGTAGTTTCCTTCTACCGAATTGATTGTGATTCCGGATTCCTTAATTAAAGATTTCGTTTCCCGTTTTTGTTTTCTTCTGTTCGAGTACTTATCCGACTCGAACGGTATATCGCATAGGCTAATTCTGCAACTTCCTTCCTTTTCGAATTCTTCTGCTGTCCAAGTTTCTGTCCGACTCTGATAGAAACTCGTATGACGCAATTTTCCAGATTCGTTCCTTTTTTTTGCTTCTCTCCTTTCCTTGTTTTACTTTAGGTAATTATCACTTCTATATTAACTACCAATCAACATTAATTCTAGCAATCAATTAGGCAATCCCTCTAGAAATCAATTAAGCAATCAATTTAAGCAATTAATCACGCAATCACTCAGGTAATTAATCAAGCACTTCATTTATTCGGTTTTCGTAATTTAAGAGCAACCAAAATGTCCATTTTACTCCTAATACATTACGATTTCTAGCTCAAAATTGTAAGGTCCTCACAGAACCGGTTAGTTTGAGCTGGAATTTTTTAGATCCAAACACCGACAAGGACTATATTGAGATATCAAGATTCCATTAGCCGGGATGGTGCTCGATTATTTGAAGAACTTTTCAAGGGTGAAGAACCGGATAGGGCTACGGTGGAGGAGCTTCTCGGGCATGTGCCAACACTCGTGGAAGACCCTTCTTTGTTAACTGTTGGGGTTGGAATGGATGAGTTAAAGGCATTGGTTTGGGAACTTGCTCTGGATAGTTCCCCAGGTAGTGACGAGTACCCGGGGAGTTTGTACATGTTTGCATGGGATATCATTTGGACAAATTTGAAAGTGGCAGTTGAGGAATTCATGGCAGGCGTTCTGGTTCCAAGGGCTATCACCAGCACCTAGATAGCTCTGCTACCTAAGAAGGACGCTCCCGTAACATTTGTATATTATTTCCCCATCAGCTTATGTAACTTCCTTAACAAGGTCTTTACAAAGATGCTCTGTGCTAGGTTGAAGCCGATTATTTCATCCCTTATCTTGCCAGAATAGTCTGCCTTTCTTTCTAGCTAAGAAATAGCAGATAATGCTCTCCTTGCTCAGGAATTGGTGAATTGTTTGGACAGAAAATGCAGGCCAGGGAATGTGTTCTACAAGTTGGATATGATGAAGGCTTTTGATTGGGTGTCTTGGGAATTTTTACGGGGCTCTGTTGCTCAAGATGGGATTCTCAGATTTGTTCGTGAAGCTTGTATTAGGCAACCTACAGGCCGCATGGTTTCCGTGTTAGTTAACGGGCAGCCGATAGGCTTTTTTCTGGGTTCGAGGGGGATAAAGCAAGGGGATCCTCTCTCTCCGTATCTTTTCATCTTGGTAGTTAAGGTGTTCTCCTGAGGTTTAAACGCATGAGTTGCTGAGGGGCAGATTCTTCCATATACAACGCCTGGGAGGGTCCTAGGATTACACATATGTACTTTGTAGATGACCTTTTGATTTTCTTAAGTGTGGAGCGGGAATTTATCAAAGGATTTATGGATTTCTTACAAGTTTATGAGGGAGCGACTGGGCAAAAGGTCAGTTTACCAAAGTCGGCGTTCTTCTTGCATGTAGGATGTCAGATAAAGAGCCACTCATTCGGACTCTTACTGGGATGTTGCTAGGGGCTTTCCCTTTCACATATCTAGGTGTCCATTTTTTAAGGGCATATGTGTTAGAAGCCTGTTTCAGCCGATCATTGATAAATTAAAAACGGAAACTGGTAGGATGGCAGAAGCAGTTTCTTTCACAGAGAGGTCAGCTGATGCTTATCAAACACTATCAAACATGTCCTATCAACAATACCCATACACTACTGGGTTGCTCTGTCCCCGCCTAAAGGGGTTATCACAGAAATACAAGTCGATCTTTGCTAAGTTCTTTTGGGGAGAAAATGAAGAACGAGCCAAACGGCATTGAAAATCCTGGCAGTGGATCATAATGCCGATAGCGGAGAAAGGGTTAGGAGTCAGAAGTGTTGCAGCGATGGTAAGGGCCTTCTCATGCAAATTGTGATGGAAATTGCACCAATCTAGGGTAATTTGGGCAAGATATAAGCGGGCATTGACACTCTGCACGCACATCCAAGACATGGGTGTATATGGAAGATGTTGGCCACCTTATGGCCGACAACACGGAGATATCCGTGGGGGATGGCAGGTCGCTATTCTGGAACACGAATTGGTCAGGGAAAGGGTTTCTAGCAGAATTTGTGAAGGATTTAGCCATACAGAACCCTTACCTAACTTTGCAGGGGCTTAGGTCATAGAAAAATGAAGTGATGGCGTAGCTACAACTAGTCCTTGAAGCCGATGTGTTACGAGTGACAAGAGATTTTCCTTGTAATTTCCTCCCTACTCCAGATCACCTACTGTGGAAGCTTAACATCAGGGGGAAGTTTTCTGTTCGCTTTGCATATGATCTAGTTCATCCAAGGGACCAGGAGGGATTCTCAACGGCCCCATGGAATAGTCCACTTCCGACTAAGTTGTTAGTATTTATGTGGTAGGTGGTGAATCGGATCTTACCGCTCGATGATGCTTTGCACAGAATAGGTTTTTTGCTTGCCTCAAAATGTCCTTTTGGCGGCATGGAGGGGGAACGGGAACATCTTTTCCTCACTTGCGCATGGGCCAGGGATGTTTGGGCCTTCTGGTTTGGCGCCCTACGTTTCAGTCAACCTGAAGTTGCCAACGCTTAAGGACTTGTTAAATTGGTTCTGGGATCGGGAGAATGTAGAATTTCAAGCGTTACCTAAGGAGATTGCTGACCTTCGGCTAGTGGTGGTCTGTTGGTTGCTTTGGGTAGGATACTGTAGTGGATCGGGTGCTTTTAAGGACTCGGAAGTTGGTCTGGGAACTATGTGTTGTGCGCTCCCCCCAGTGCAGCTTGAGGGCGCAATTCTTGAAGGGTACAATTTTACCACTTGGGAGTACCAGAAGAAGAAAATAGCAAAGGTAGTAGCATGGGAAGGTCCACGGCACACGCAATATAAGTTGAATGTAGATGGATCATCCATGGGAAACCCTGGACCTGCAATCGCGGGAACGGTACTGCGAACTATTATAGGGGAAGTGGTGTTTGCGGCTAGTGTCTTCTTGGATTGCATCACGGCCTTCCAAGCGGAGGCATTAGCGCTCTTGTATAGGCTCATGATTTTTCGACAGCTAGGCTTTTTGGTTCTGGAGATAGAAATTGACTCATAAGTGCTGGTCTATGATATAAAGATAGGAAAGGGTCCATGGCAGTCGCCGAGTATTTTGTTTCGAGTAGGAAGACTCATTGGGAACTATGTTTTGCGACACATATACAGGGAAGGGAACGAGATTGCGGATGCCTTGGCCACTGGGGCAAGTGCTACATGTTCGAAAGCCCTTTATTTCATAAGGAGCCTTCCCCGACAGATTAGGGGGTTGGTCCTTGTACATGCTAGGAGTTTTCTATATATCCGAGTATGGACATGTTTTTGAGACAGGTCAGGTTGCATGTCCCCCTTGTTTGTAGTTCTTCCTTTTTCGGATTAAAGGAAAAGACTACGGTCTCCAGCTTCGGCTGTTTTACCCCCCTCCCCCCTTAAAAAAAAAAAAGAAGGAAAAAACCCACTAACATATATCTTAACTTAATTATATATATATATATATATATAGTTCATATCTTGTTCCATTATCTTTACTTTTAAAATAAGATGGGCAATTTGGGACATATTGAATAATTTTTTTTATAGAAATTATATTTTAGAAAGTAACACGTATACTTTCGTAATGAAATGTTATACTTTTGAATATAAAGATTTGTGCTTTTAAAATTAACATTTATACTTTTCAAATAAAAAGAGTTTCACTTTTAAATTTAAGAGTTATACTTTTAAGAATTAAATTTATATTTATGAACATAAAATATTTATATTTTTGAAAGTGAAATTTATATATTTAAAATTAGAATCACTTTTTACCCCCCTGTGTTATGAGCTTTTAACTACTAGCCCCCATGTTATGAAAACTAACAGTCAACCCCGTAGTAGTCAAACCTAAAAACTCAATGAAAGTACAAAGATACCCAAAACATTTTTGTTTCCATCCCATTTTACCCTCAAAATGTCGTACGCTTTTCTTTTTTTTTTTCATTTTTCCCCCCTAATTCTCCATCTTCTGTGCTTTTTTTTCTCCTTGACAGAGCTGTCATGTACCTCTGCAAACACAGTATTTATACTACTTTTAACCTGTAATCAAAGGATTAAATAAATCTAATACAATGGTAGTCAGGATCGATCCACATGGACGGATATTCTTAATCTCTTTTTATCTATTAATGCTTTAGTAACTATTTTGACGAGCCGTCACCTTTGTGTCCCTTAAGAGACCTTTAGTTTGTCACGAACACTTAAGAGAAACAGAAATAGCAAGTAAACTTATATAAATTATAGAGAAAGTATTCTAGTATTATATAATCCACCTTCATCCCATGCATGCAATCATAACCCAATTTCTCCTTAACTTCTCGGTAATCTCTGTGAGTCCCCACTAGTCAAAATTACTTCTCTAGCCAACCAATTAATTAATTCGCGAGTACCCGCTAGTCACCTAATTAATTATTTAGCAGCATTAAGATCTACAGAAACCTAACACTAACAACTCCTATCATCGTAATTCAAGAAATTATTACTCAATTAATAGTACCTCACGGCCGAAGGTTGTACCACTCGAAGGCTCTACCAGATTAAACTAAGGTGATCAGTCTTAATAGAACCTTAGTACTTATACTTACGAACACTGATTCAATTAAGAACATAGTTAATTAGATTAATTCAGGGTTCATACATGCATGGATTACAATTTCAATACATAACAGTATAACAATATATTTAGCTACTCATAACTTGATAATCATGAGGAAACTAGTACAATTGCAATTCTGGAGCAACCGACTGTTTGGCCAACCGGTAGCCTGTGCAGTCGGGAACTTTGAACCGATGAAAAAAAACACCGCAAAGATTAAGTCTCTTCAAAAGCCAAATTAATTCACTACTAAGCTACGGAAATCAAAGGGAAAATAGAAGCCAAAAACTAAACTAAAAGAATATGTAAACGCTTAAAGAAAATATATCTGAGTATTATCTCAAGTTGCCTATTTATAGGACTTATGCAACTAGCAATTGGAATAAAATGTATCTCCTAATCAAATAAGGAGATTAATCAATCAGCACTTCAGATTTGGGAAGGAGATCTTGTGCCCTTAGAATTCCGATTTTCTTCTTTCCTTCTTGAATTCTCCTTCCTTTTCTGCTTCCTTGTTTCACACAGAATTGCTTATTTCCGTTTCTTCCTTGATCTCGGGTTTCTTGACCCGCAAGTAGCTCCTCGGATCTTTGCTTCCGCGGCCCGATCCGCTTGGATGCCTTTGTGCTTCTAAAATCCATCTTTTTGCACTTCTCTTCTGCAATTGGGCTGTTCTCCTAAATCTGCACAATTAGTACAAAACTTGGGCAAAAAGCCCATGACAACTGTCAATTAATCTCTAAATTATCAGGTACAATATCGGCGGATCACTCATATTCTTCATCTTCACACGCTTTTTCTTTTTTCCCCTTAATTCTCCATCTTCTGTGTTTTTCTTCTCCTATTCTTCATCTTCTCAGTTTTTTTTTCCTTCATCTTCCTCCATCATCATGATTCCGAAACAGTCCACAAATCCCGCCAGGCATCGTTACCCAAAGGCTTCTCCGGGAAACCCAAACGAAGGCAACTCACCACATATCTATTGAGTTCGTTTAGCTAGTGGCCGATCCGACTCGAACACCTGAACAGAACACGATTCGTTTCTCGTCCTCAACTCGGTGGTGCTGGACTCTAGTATCAGAGGATTCAGAGCCCTCATCAAGGAAGTGAGGCTAGTGACTTCTCCGATGGGTAAGATGCATTGAAAAAATCATCTGGGTTCTGGGCGGAATAGAAAGCTCCGCGAGCGGACTCGTTTTTCTGGTCTGTTCGGATGGGCGAAAATAGGACAATGATTGATGAATGAGAAGAAGATCTGATGATGATTTGAGTTTTCTTAATGGTGGATGAAGGGGGATGGGTAAAAGTGAGGTTGTTGGTGGTTTAGAATTAATTCATGAATGATTTGAGTGCCTGCCCCACTCATATCCATGTATGAAATTGTGTGTGGAGATCTATGTGTGGAGTTGCTTCGGTCAAGGAAGAAGATGAAGAATATAGAAAAAAAAAAAAAAAAAAAAAAAAAAAAAGGAAAAAAAGTCTACGTTGGTTTGCAGTATAAATGTAAACATCAATTTGAGGCTAAAATTGGATATTCAGAACAAATTTATGGGCATTTTTGTACTTTCATTGAGTTTTTAGGTTAAACTCGTAGTAGAGGAGGTTGACTGTTAGTTTTCATAACATGGGGGGCTAGTAGTTAAAAGCTCATTACACACGGATAAAAAGTGATTAAGCTTTAAAGTTATTAATAAATAAAAATAAACTTATTATAAAAATTTAGTTAATTAAAAAAGTATGAGAATAAATTAGTGGCTATACATGCGGTTTCACAGGTAACCAGCCCTTAGAAAATTTATTAAATAGTGTTACCAGAGTTTTGCTTTCGTAAAATATGTATGTTTTGACAAAATTACACCGTCTAGTCCCTTAATTTCACCAATATATTTCTATTTTACTTTCTCTATGTGTAGTGTTATTTATTATAGAAAATGTAATTATATGATTTTACACATAAGTTTATTAATTGTGTCTTTACGTTGATTAGCGAATTATAGCAAAGCAAAATTTTCTAACATCTCTTATACTATTAGTACATGATGATGACGTTATCTTGCGTATATAGTGACTCATGTAAGTTATATTTGGATCACGTAACGGTGAATTATATGTTGATACTATAACGTAAATTGTATTAAGTATCACATTCTAATAAATAAACTAATAATAATTACCTTTAGAAATTTTACTATTGTAGATATTGCAGTCAATGCACTGTACTACCGTTACAAATGAACCTGGCCAAACTAATGGAAAATGTACTGTCAACTTTTCTCTATATAAGACGTAGTTTGTCTTCCCATTTTCCTTACCAACAACGATACTAATTAAGCTAATTAGTTTCATTATTCTCAACTATGGCAATCCTCCACATCTTCCTAGCAGTACTGCTGTCCCTTCTGCCTCTCCTCTTTTCCCTTCGTCATTTCAATAAGAACCCAAAACCCTCGAAAACTCGGAATCCACCCGGCCCTCGAGGGCTACCATTCATTGGAAACTTGCACCAGCTAGATACTTCATGCCTTCACCAATACTTATGGAAGCTTTCGCAGAAATACGGCCCTTTGATGTCAATGAAGTTAGGTTCTGTTCCAGCACTGGTGGTTTCTTCCTCGAGATTAGCTGAGGAAGTGCTCAAGAACCAAGATACCCTATTTTGCAGCCGCCCTAAAAAAGTTGGACAGCAAAAGATGAGCTACAATGGTTTGGACATCGGATTTGCGCCATACGGTAAAGAATGGAGAGAAATGAGAAAAATTTGCGTTGTTCATCTGTTGAATGTGAAAAGAATTCAGCAGTTTCGCCCCATTCGCGAGGATGAAGCATCAAGAATGGTCGGAAATTTTCGAAAAAATGCTGAATTGGGTAAGGTTACTAATTTGACTGAGGCCATGATTTCGATCACGAGCACATTGATTTGTAGGATTGCTTTCGGGAAGAGGTTGGACGATGAAAGCCAGCAAAAGAGAGGATTCGACATTCTTCTTCATGAAATTCAAGAAATGTTCACGGCGTTCTTCTTTGCGGACTATTTTCCTGTTCTTGGATGGCTTGATAAACTCACTGGATTAAACTCTCGACTTGATGACATATTTAATAGGTTTGACTCATTTTGTCAAGAAATTATTGATGAGCATCTTGATCCAAAGAGGCCGGAGTCCATGGACGAGGACATTATTGATATCATGCTTCAACTGCAACGAGACATATCGACCACCTCAATGGAATTAACGTTGAATCACATCAAAGCTATGCTCACCGTACGTAACGTTTATTTATTAATTAATCTCCCCTTTTTACAATTGCAGCGGTTCAACTTTTTAATTATAAAAAATATGAGAAATGCAATTTAGTATAAAAAATTCTTTTTGAAAATAAAACTGATCTTTGAAATTCATTATTCAACTGCCTCGCGGCGCGCCCATCCTTCTCGTTACTTCAGCTGCATGGTGGGTGGTCAATTAAATGTGGCCAAGGAACATAATATTTTATTCCTTGAAATAACTAATTAATGTAATTTTTCCGATAAAAAATTATCAAAATGAGCTATGCAGTCATATTATTTATTGTTTAACGTGTACATTCAACTTCGGAAAATCCATTGTTTATTTGTTTAAGAACATTGCATGCAGGATATTTTCCTTGCCGGGACGGACACAACCACAGTCACACTAGTTTGGGCCATGACAGCACTAATAAAGAACCCAAATGTTATGAAAAAGTTGCAGACAGAAATTAGAGAAACCATGGGGAAGAAAGAAATGTTAGATGAAGATGATATCGAAAAACTCCCTTATCTCAAAGCAACAGTTAAGGAAACTTTGAGGTTGTTCCCAACTGATCCACTTCTGTTGCCCAGAGAATCCCTCGAAAACTGCAACTTAGACGGGTACGAAATTCCGGCCAAGACTTTGGTGTATGTGAACGCATGGGGTATTGCGAGAGATCCAAAACTGTGGGAAAATGCCGATGAGTTTTCGCCTGAAAGATTCTTGAATTCCAACATTGATCTGAAAGGGAAAGACTTCCGCGTAATTCCTTTTGGATCGGGGAGAAGGGGCTGCCCTGGTTATTTCATGGGGCTTTCAATTGTCCATCTTCTACTTGGCAATCTTCTCCTCTCGTTTGATTGGGATTTACCATCTGGGATGAAGAAAGAAGATATCGACTTGGAAGGTTTGCCTGGTCTTGCTTGCTTCAAGAAAAATGATTTGAAACTTGTTCCAAAAATCCCTGCCAGCCTTGCTTGATTACTGCCATTTATGTATGGAGATTATCTTTTTGCAACTACCTTCTCTATCTGGACTGCTATATGTCTGTATTATCTTCTTATATATAGTAAAATAAAGTTGCCAAATATATATGTACGTGCTTTGAGTAGCATATTTTCTATATAATATAATTAGCTGAAGCTTTATCTTTAATTTAATATATATATATATATATATATTATATTAACTGTGTGTGTTGAAGGCGTCCCTCAAGAAAACATATTTTTCCTAGGAGGCAGAGCAATACTATTTTTTTTTTTTCCAAGGACTCAGTATGTATATATAATGTGAAGGCTCAATCAGTTATAACCTTTCATTGAAACTGTATGAATGTGGCCAAAGCAAGGCCATGTCCTTTTATTTGGAGATCAAGTCTTTTACTTGGTGGATATTCAGCCACATGTAGTGTACCGGTTAACCCGTCGATAATATGTAGCTTTTGCAGGGTATAACGTGCAGTTTAGCTGTTAAAACCGACAAATCAATAAATTTTAAAAAGAGAAAGAATGAACCAAATCATAAGTTAAATAAATAATATATCTGTCATGTATAATTAGAAGATGAAATAACTAATGAGATGAATAAAATAATGATTTATAATCAATCATACATAATTCATAAATGAAATGACAAATTAATTAAATGATTTGTTTAGAATCAATCATGCATATTTTAAAAATAAATAACTATTAAGAAATAAGTTAATTAATAAATGTAATGACCAATTAATAAAGAATAAATTAATAATTTAAAATTAATAATGCATAATTCAAAAAGAAAATAACTAATTAAGAATATATTAATGATTAAGAATCAATGGTTCAAGTATGTGTGTTATAATTAAAAAATATATATTTTTAACTCTATTTATCATAGATTAATTACTATTTACTCATTTTATTTTATATATCTTTACATTATCATATATAATAATATTATTGGGCATCCACATGTTGTATTTCTAAGGCCCCGTTTGGTAACAAGATTTGGATTGAAACTTTGGTTTGGATTGTGATATTAAAATATTAAATTTGTATTGAGAATGTAAAAAAATGTATTAAAAATATAAAAGGTGTATTGAAAATGTAAAAAAGACTTTTGAGAAATGATGAGAAATTAGTATAGAAAGCAAAATGAGATTCAAACCTTGGTTTGAACCAAGTTACCAAACAGGGCCTCATAGAACTAAACCTTCATATATTATATATAGATATAGTTACTAATATAATATTAATTGACATAGCAAGAATGCTCTCTTGGGTTGGGCCTAAGGACATGGCCCGATTTACGTGACCCAACTTAGTCGAACGTCGAATTTTTTGAAGTTGTCTCTCAATTTCTCAATATTCACTAATACAAAAAGTAGATTTAACGGCTGTAGTTTAACAGCGGAAGAGACCAGAACTGCCATTAAAAAAAAACATGGACTTTTCACGGCAGTTTGTATAGAACCGCCATAGAAAGCCATTATCTACGGCGGTTATTTGATAACCGCCGTAGTAAGTAACTTTCTACGGCGGTCAAATTGACAACCGCCGTACAAAGTGATAACCGCCGTAGTAAGTAACTTTCTACGGCGGTTAATTGGCAACCGCCGTAGAAAGTTCATTTCCATGGCGGTTTTTCAAATAACTGCCATGAAAAATTACTTTCTATGGCGGTTATTTGATAACCGCCATAGAATAGACATATTTAACCTTAAATAACAGTGTCTATCTCCATATTCAGGGCCTTCTCGTGCTGTGAAGTCGTCTTCTCCATCCTCATACTACGGTTTTACACATTTCAAGTTTAGAATGGATATTTGAAGCTGCAATTTACCACTTTAAGGTTAGAGACTATTAAAATTTCTTACTTTTAGCTTATTCTTGTACATTAGATATGTATATATCAAATTTATTTTTATTTATGGTTGATTGAACATTAAAGTTACAATCCATATATGGTGAACCTTAGTATTGTGGATTGGTAGTTAGTTATACTACGTAGTTTGTTGGTGATGTGATATGATTTGTAGTGTTTGGTTCTTATTGGATGATGTTCATATATATTAGCACTACTTAATGGATTAATTTTGTATGCATTGCATGTGTTTGATAAAATGCATAAATGAATATTTTTGATTATATGTTATATGAGTAACATTATTATGAAATAATACACACAAGCATGCAACTAATTACTTTCTACATTGTTGGTTAAATTATTTATTTCTTTTTTAAAATTATTTAAAGGTGTTAGTTACGCATGGATCGAAATATCTTGTTATATGATTATTGGACCTCCAATTTGTATGCGAAAGAAGTTGAGAATTTTATTGAATTGGCTTTTAAGAATACAAAGTCTGTCCATTGTCCGTGTAAAGCCTATAAAAATAGTGCGCGATTTGATAAATCTGATACAATAAGATTCCATTTATATCGGAATCGTTTTGATCCTTCTTATAAATTGTGGATTTGGGATGATGAAAGTATTGAGAGTTTTTCTGAACAAAGAAAATTTAATGCAAAAGAAGATGATGGGATTACGAAAGATCAATTGGATGACATGATTGAGGATGTGGCTAAGGATTTTACTGATAAACTGGAAGTTCTTGCTTCACTTTTGGGTTACAATGAAAAGCCTCTATATACCGGTTGCACTAGATATACACACTTGTCTAGTGTTTTGAAGTTGTTTAATTTGAAAGTGGCAAATGGGTGGTCAGATACTAGTTTTACAGCCTTATTGAGGGTACTGAAAGATATGCTTCCAGAAGATAATGAACTTCCAGATCAAATTTATGAGGTGAAAAAATTATTGTGTCTAATGGGTATAGAGTATAAGAAGATCCATGCTTCCCCAAACGATTGCATCCTTTACAAGAATGAGTATGAGGATTTTTTGGTTTGTCCCAAGTGTAATACTTCACGATACAAAAAGAAGCAACTATGTGATGAGGTTGAAGACAGTACTGATGCGCAAAAGAAGGGGTTGCCGGCTAAGGTTCTGTGGTATCTTCCTATAATACCGAGATTTAAACAGTTGTTTGCTAATGCAAAAGATGCAAAACATATGACATGGCATTCAGATCGATGTAGTCCCAGTGATGACAAGATGATAATGCATACATCAGATTCGGATCAGTGGAAAAAAATTGATTCAATGTATCCTTCATTTGGGGGAGAAGCAACAAATTTGAGGCTTGGTTTGTGTACTGATGGAATGAACCCTTTTGGTAGTCTGAGTAGCACACATAGCTCATGGCCAGTGATGTTGGTTATTTACAATTTGCCGCCTTACTTGTGTATGAAGCGTAAATATATACTTATGTCTGTAATGATTTCAGGTCCACGACAACCAGGAAATGACATCGATGTTTATCTGGCTCCTCTTATTGAAGACTTGAAAAAAGTATGGGATAAAGGTGCACTTTTGTTTGATGCACACCGTCAAGAAATGTTCACATTACGTGCCATGTTGTTCTGTACCATTAATGATTTTCTAGCATATGGAAACTTGTCTGGGTACTCTATTAAAAGGCATAAAGCATGCCCTATATGTGAGCAGAGTACAGATTTTTGTCAGCTTGTACATGGGAGGAAAACAGTATACCTTGGGCATCGTAGATTTCTTCCCGAGTCTCATCCGTATCACCGTATGAAAAGAGCATTCAATGGAAATCAAGAGTTTAGAAAAGCTCCAGAACCCTTGAGCGGGCCTGAGGTGAATGCTTGTGTGAAGGACATTAATGTGGAGTTTGGAAAACCTTCAGAGTCCAGCAATAATGTTACATGTTGTTGGAAGAAAAAATCCATCTTTTTTGAACTTCCATACTGGGAGACCTTGGATGTAAGATATTGTCTCGACGTTATACATATTGAGAAAAAAATATTTGTGAAAGCTTGTAAGGTACGCTTTTGAACATACCTGGGAAAACTAAGAATGGTTATAACGCGAGACTTGATATGGTTAATATAAATATACAATCAAATTTAGCACCAGTAGCTCGAGGACAACGCACATATCTACCACCTGCCTGTCATACTTTGTCCAGAAAAGAGAAGAAACAATTGTGTTCAAGTTTGAGTAGCATCAAAGTTCCATCAAGATATTCTTCCAATGTAAGTAGACTTGTTTCTATAAAAGTTTTGAAACTTGTTGGTTTAAAGTCTCATGATTGCCATTCCTTACTGCAACAATTGTTGCATGTAGCTATTCGCTCGATATTGCCCAAGCATGTTAAGTACAGTATAACAAGACTTTGTTTCTTCTTCAATGCTATATGTAGCAAGGTAATCGCTCATGAAAGACTTGATCAGTTACAAGATGAAATAATTGTTGTCTTGTGTCAATTAGAAATGTATTTTCCACCCCTTTTTTTTGATATTATGGTACATTTGGTGATTCATTTGGTTAGAGAGATAAAAATCTGTGGGCCTGTTCATTTGCAATGGATGTACTCATTTGAGCGATATATGAAAGTCTTTAAGGGGTATGTTAAGAATCGTTATCGTTATGATGCTAGTATTGTTGAAGGTTATATAGCTGAGGTGGTAATTGATTTTTGCACTGGGTACTTGGCGGATACAGCATCAATTGGAATACCTAAGAATCGGCACGATGGGAGGATTACAGGTATGGGCACAAGGGGAGGAAGAATGTTTACGCCTTCTAATGTTGAATTGATGAAGTTTCATCTCTACATACTACACAATTCTGAAGAAGTTGAGCCCTATGTGACAGACCATATGAGTTCAATAAGAAAGTCTTATCCTGCTTGGACGGATCAAAATGTGCTCAATTAATATAATTGGACATTTTTCAATTGGCTTGGTAATGCTGTCATGGGCAAAGACGTTTCGAAGACATTAAAATGGTTGGCGTTTAAGCCCAGCCATGTGGTATAAATGGATATTCAATTGCTACTAAGAGACTAGATGAGAAGAGCACGGCACAAAACAGTGGTGCTGCATTAATCTCAGAGGCTTTGCAAGTTTCTAGCAGGAAGGATAAAAATTCACTGTATGCAAACATGTCATATTACGGGGTAATTGAAGATATTTGGGAGCTTGACTATGTTTGTTTCAAAGTAGCTTTATTTTGATGCAAATGGGTTGATAACAATAATGGAGTCTGAACTGATGATCCATTGGGATTTACCTTGGTTGACCTTAATCGAGAGGGTTTCAATGGGGAGCCATTTATACTTGCATCGCAGGTGAAACAAGTTTTTTATGTCACCGATCCTTGTGACGAACATTGGTCTGTTGTTCTTCATGGCAAACAACATCACGGCGTGGAAGGGATTGATATAGAAGAAGGGCTTTATGAGGCGGGCCCTTTCTCTAGTAGGTTACCAGAATTGACGCCAGTTGAAGAAGATAGGAAACTAGATAAATACATACTTCGTGATGACCACAATGAATGCTTATGGTTCGAAGATCAAATGTCCCATAAAAGAAAGAGAATATATTGATATCATTTTCAGGTATATTGTTTATTTGTGTGTGTGTGTGTGTGTGTATATTTATATATGTAGATTTGATTTTAATGAAACTATGTGGACATAATTTTATAACAACATGTATTTTTATCCTTTTTATTGTTTGATTGAAACAGGTCACACAACTTGGATGAAGTCGCGCAATTATGGGACAAAATTTACAGGGAACAGAAGATATCAAAATGATGAAGTTGTGAATTTGTTATTGCTGAAAATTGTGTAAAGCTTTTGTGTTGATGTTAGGATAACAGGGAGTTTTGGTTAAATTTACAGGGGAGGCTCTGTCGGAATTGATGTTGTTGGAATCTTCACTATTTATGTTCATTTGACAGGAAGTTTTGATACATATATAGGGGAGACTCTGTCAAATTTTCTATAAAATTGAATTTCTACTTGTTTAGAGTTGTTTAAAGCTCCACTGTTTAGATTAGCTGCAACATTTGAAATTTGTTTACAGGGGTAAGGCAAAAAGTTCGTACGCACGTCCACCTCTTTCTATTTTTCCGACTCTTAATTTCAATAAAATAAGGTATAGAAGCAAAGGAACATCTAACTAGTCCGTATATGAGAGATACAGAAATGATTGACAATTAATTAAGACTTTACATGGATACGACATTGAGTAATACTTGTAACCAATTGTGAAGACTATTAATTAATTGCCGCTATGAATGTTTATCTTATCATAATTGAATTTCTTGATTTACTTTATTTAAATAGAGATAAGTATATAGAAATTGAATAGTAAAAATCTTACTGGCAAGTAATTCAATGAAAATTATTACTTTTGAGGTTTTCCTATAATTATTGTGTAACAAGACTTGAAAATTTTTTTAGGGCCTAAATTAAATAAGCAAAGTAGTTAACTAAAAATTATGGATTTAATTATTTATTGTTTATCATAACCTAAAGGCTGGAGTTTGTATGTAGTTAATAAATATAATGTATTTTATTATAAAAATTGATCAATATTACATTTAAAAAAATTTTGGGGTTATGTTACAAAAAATAAAAACTAGAAATTAATATGAATAGAGGCGCGCGCGGGAATTCTTTGAATTTATTAAGACACTTTCTACAGCGGTTTTCAATCAACCGCCGTAGAAAACACACTTTCTATGGCGGTTTTCCATCAACTGCCGTAGAAAACCCACTTTCTACGGCGGTTTCAATTTAAACCGCCGTAGAATGTGAAGCAAAAAAGGAGCAAATTCCCGTGCGTGCCTCTATTCATATTAATTTCAAGGTTTTCTTTTTTGTAAATTAACCCCGAAATTTTTTTTAATTTAATATGCAATTTAATATTGATAAATTTTTATAGCAAAATACAATAAATTTATTAAATTGATAAATATAATGTATTGTACTATAAAAATTGATCAATATTAAATTGCATATTTAATATTAAATTAAAAAAATGTCGGGGTTAATTTACATAAAAGAAAAACTAGAAATTAATATGAATAGAGGCCCGTGTGGGAATTCGTTCCAATTTTTTTAAACTCCAATTAATATTTTTGTTTGTACAGTTAAACCTCGATAAATTAATACCCTTTGGATCGGAAAAAAATATATTCATTTAGCGAGTTTATTTTAGAGACAGTTCTTCAATACTGTTTTAGTGAAAATTGTTTGAATCTGGAGAAGCTATAAAGTTTTAGTGAAACTTAATGTCGTGATCAATAATTTCATGTACGTATATATATAGCAAATGAAATCCAGTAATTATTACTTTATATTTTTATTGGGCCTTAAGGATTCATTTTTTTATTTTTTATTTACTGAACAGCCACAAATATACTTATAATTTTCATTTGTGTCCACTTTTATACCTAAACTTTTTTTGTAGCGAGAAATGTACCTAAACTAATTTAAAGGGGCCAAAAATGTCCTGAACCGTTAGGATTTAACGGGAACACAGTCGGGAATGCAAGAAATTATTATATAATCGAGGTTATTACTTTATCAAGGTTTAACTGTAATTCACTGAAAAGTATTACTTTTGAGGTTTTCCTATAATTATTATGTAATAATAATTGAAAATTTCTTGAGGGCCTAAAATAATGGATTAGTTAAGTTAAAATTTGAAATTTAATTATTTACTGTTTATCATAACCTAAAGGCTGGAGTTTGTATATAGTTAATAATTACAATCTATTTTACTATAAAAATTGATAAATATTAAAATTTATATTTAATTTAAATTTTAAAAAATTTTGGGGTTAATTTACAATAAAGAAAAACTTGAAATTAATTGGAGTAGAGGCGCGCGCGGGAAATGGCTCCATTTTTTGCTCATTTTCTAAGGCGATTCACATAAACCGTCGTAGAAAACAAACTTTTAAAACTTGTTTTCTAAGGCGGTTTCATTTAAACCGCCGTAGAAAGTATGTTTTCTACGGCGGTTTTATACAAACCGCCATAGAAACATACGGGTGGGTCGGGTACTTTAATACACTTCAAATAAGCGAGCCTTTTGAATTTAGCTGCCAAAAAAAAGCCTTCCTTCCCCTATTTCGCTCCCGTTGTCCCAACGCATCCCATCATCTTCTCCGAGGGGTTCCCGTCGCCGGCGCCATCCTGTCGCTGCCGACTTTCCATCTTCGTTTCGGGATTCTTTCCCCGGCGTTGACAGTTAGGCCCGGCGTCACCAACTCCGGCTATGGTGTCTTAAATGGCCATTTACCAACCCTTGGATATCCCTTCCCCAATCAGAATTTGGGCTCAATCAGTCATTCTTGAGGGATTAGTCAACTAAAAAAGGTTATATCTTATAGTTTCATGTTTAGTTTAGCTTTAGAATTTTTCAGGTTACTTGATTATTGTGATTGGCCTAGGGTTTTTTGTTAATGTTAAATTCGGGTTTGTAGAGATGATGAATGCTTGGATTGTTTTGGTTTTCATCAATTCGTGGTTGATTTCGGGTTTGATGGTTGAATTCGAGATTTGGTGGTTGAATTTGGGTTTGGTTTGATCGATTGGTTTTAGAATTCGTGTTTGGTTTTGATCGATTGGGGTTGATTTTGGGTTTACTTGATTATGTTAATCGATTGGTGGTTAAATTCGGGTTTTTTTATGCATATATATATATTTTTTTGTTATACTTTTATTTTCTCCTTTGCTCTTTCATTTTCGGGTTATAATGGATCGGGTCCCTCTATTTCTTATGTTATGCATATCTAAATCACAGTGTTTACATGCCTTTACTTTGACCCTTTTGTTGGTTGGGGGAGAGAGAAGGGTTGTGGTCAAATGCTTGTTCTCATGAATTGAAGGGGTAAAATGTCACTTGAATTTTTCAATTTCTACCTTTCTTAGGCACATTTTTTGTCTCCTTTGGTTTAAAGTGTGTAATGGTGCTTGGATTTTGAAATTAAAACCTTCTTTGGCTCTCTTTCCGTTATCTTTTTTAGAAGTGAAGCTTGTATCCTTTGTGTGTCACTTTTCTTGAAAATGATCCTTGTTTATACTTGGAGAGTGTGAAATGTCACTTCTCCTTAAACTTTTTCCCTTTCTTACTCCATTTTGTGTGCCTCCTTTATTGATCTTGATTCAAATGCTTGTCCTCGTGAATTGAAGGGGTGAAATGCCACTTGATTTATCAATTTCTAACTTTCTTAGGCGCATTTTTTTGTCTCCCACTACAAGAAAAGACCTCTTTAGAGATACCGCCAAAATTGTCTCAAATAGTGCATTTACTGTCTCAAAATGGTTTTTGAGACAGTCTTGAGACAGAAAATGCGGCGTCTCCTTTCGGCCGTCGCAAAAGAAATTTGAGATAGTAAATCTGTCTCAAATAGTGATTGAGACAAACTTGAGACAGATTTTCATCTGTCTCAAAAGTATTTGAGACAATCATTTTTCTGTCTCAAATATTGTGTCTCAAGTTGTTAAAAATTGAGACACTTAATTGAGACAATAATATGCTGTCTCAAATAGAATTAGAGACAATAGTTTCCTATCTTTAATATTGTGTCTTGAATATTTATATGTCAGAGACACTGAATTGAGACAATTCTATACCGTCTCAAATAGAATTAAAGACAATAGTCATTTTGTCCCAAATATCATGTCTTATTTTGTTAAGGGCTGGAAACACTAAATCGAGAAGGCAATAATTCATCTCAAATAAAAAATAAATATAGCAAGTTTGCTAATTTAAGAACTAATAAACACTACTATTTTATAAACAAGAATAGTATCCAAAATGTAAATAAATATTTACAACTGCACACCGTACTTGATACAATCACTAAAATTCCATGTGCATTTTATAAGCGCTAGACATTACTTTGATAAAAGCTAAAGAAAAGACAGTTGATCAATATGATATCTAAATAGTTTAATTGTTTCATAAAGAAAACATTGGCTGCTATCTTGGAAAAAGCTAAAAGTGTCGAGCAATAAAATAATGTATGCAAAAGTTCCAAGAGTCTGGAGCTAACTTCCATCCATCAATTCATCTTCAGAGTCCTGAAAAAAAAACAATAAAGAGTTTTCAATAAGATCATCTACAAACTTCTATAATGACATTTACAAACATCTCAGCATAGTTTAGCTATATTGAATCCCTCAAACATACTATAAGGAAACGCCTAACCAAGCAGTTATGAAAGTACCTATGAAGAAATAACGGAGTTATTATTCTAATAGAGCTCATATCTCCAATAGGCACGGGAACACCCATTTGAATCATTGCTTGAAGGACAACATTGGAATAACATTTCCTTTCTAACAAAACTTGCTTATCATGTACTCGCATATAAGTGAAATAGAACGAAATGTAATTTTGAAAGAACATAATTGACAAACAATTACCCTATCTCTGTTGTATTGGACTGTTTTAAGTTTGGTTCTTCACCACAGAACATGTTTCACACATTATTAAACATAACAAGATCAATCACTTGTCACAACACAAGATTCTACATGAATTCAGTTAACTTCTCATAGCCTGACTTCTTTTTGTGTGAAAGGGAACTTATACATGATAGTTCACATTATAGTTCATGGCTAACTCTTCCAGAGCCGTAATAGTATTAGGGACAAGTTCAGCTGCCGAGCCCCATGATTTGATGTAATTATTCCAGCCACTCCAGTTTGTACAGTTGATCTTGCTAAGAGTGAGGAAAGGAAAATAACATAGTGATCTTAATAGCAAATCAAGATACTTTGAAGAGTAAAGATAAAATTACAAGCACTCAAACAGTTTCACAAGTGCCTACCATCCTATGTTGTTAATACACCCTTGACAAGAATTGGTAGCTCAGTAATTGTCTGCAGCCACTTCACATCCTATCCATGCAACAATAAAATATTTACAAATGCTCCCCAACCATTATATCAGAAGTTTAAGATGTAGGCTACAAAGTACCTTCTAGCTGAGGGATCTATCAACTTGATCAGCAACATAAAAAGCAAGACCAAAATCATTAGCCTACAAAAGTTAAGTAGATCATCAGTGCAAACAGTATTATAATATGGATTTAGATTTTATTCCTTTCCACAAGCATTGTACCTTGTCCATCTTTCCAAGATCCAATCCATCAAAATTTCTCACTGTCAAATGGGCTGGCAATTCAAATCTATTTAACTTTGCAATGTCATTCTTCACATATTAATAACAAGCTCCAAGTATGAAAGAGGAAGAATGCAACAATAAACCAAGAAGACCAATTACAAATTACTAAAGTTGTTCAACTTTGAAAGGCAAGAAGAATACTGTTCTTATTTATTCACCTATTTTTGTTATCAGCTTCCCTACGTCCCAAGTCATGGAGTATCCACAGTAAGAACAATTTCCTTACCTAGACCTTTCAGCTCTTTTTACAAGTTGTGCAACAACCTTTCGATCTTTCATGACCTACAAGCACAGGAAAGAAGTGATAGATGAACGAGGACACTTTAAATTGACACCTTAAAACATAGAAAGGCATATAATGTCAAAGTGCTTCAGGTTTTTGTTAATCACAACAAAACATTAATTAAAAGAATGGAACTTCAGGTAACAACAATTGTATGTTTCCGATGAACCCCTATAACAGTAGCACTAATGTGAGAAACAGCCAACACAATTTATCCATTTTTACGAGTTCTTATTATACCTTTTCTGGCAGCTCCATGTTTCAAGAAAATTACAATTAAAATTTATCCTAGAGATTAATTTCCTCATTCAGTTGAGGATTCCCAATCACCAATGTATCCGAAAACATATTTCTATCACTTTTAAGCAGACACAAAACAATAAAGTATTCTCCTTAACACATTTAAACTTTCTAAACTTCATTCTATAAATCTAGTAACCCTCAACAAAAACACAATTACATCAATCTTTCTACAACACAATTACAGAGAGTTCCCCAAGAGATTTTCTCATCAATTTTACCATACTATTCTTATATTTATTCGTGGGACTTGCCCTCATTCTAAATAATTTAAATCCAAGAACATTTATCAAATTTTCAATCAATAAAACATACGCTGAACATGCGAAGACTAACTTCCTATGAATTTGATTTTTAAATATATTTTGTTACTCAAAATAAAATCTTTAGGACTCTTAGTACATCAATTTCTATATTTCTACTTGCTTTGGGTAATTATAAGGTTAAATTGAAAAGGGTGACGAAGCCTACCTCTTGACCAATTTTCCTTGTGGCCTTTTCCGGTCCTTGATTCTTCTTCTCCCATGTTTCTCAGAATCAACCTCATGTGACTTCTTAGGTTCTAAGAAGTTTTAATTTCTTCATCCATTTTTCTATTTTCATTTGGGGTTTCTTTTATTTGCAATGTAGTGTGGGAGAGAGCAAGTAATTCAGCTTTGGTTTGGGTTTCTTATTGCTGCAATGCCGTGGAAGGAGGAGAGAATGGATGGGGAAGGAGGAGGTGTGGGTTTCTATGGGAAAACTTAGGAAAGCAAGAGGAAGGAGAGATCTGTGAGAGAAGAAGGGGAAGAGAGAACGGGGGTTTTGGGTTTGGGGGAAGAAGCTTGCTTTTCTCTAATCTTTTTCATTTAGACACTTGTTGAAGTCCTTATTAAGATTTTAATTTATTTTCCTTTCCTTCCCATTATTTTAGTTTTTATCTATTAATCTAACTTACTAATTTTAATAATTTTATAACTGGGTTCTTCTTTTAACTTGTTTTAATTTCAATTTTATCTCATTAACTTCCACCATCCCTTATGAAGTTAATTAGTTTCCTTAATTTTTCAAAATTGTTAATTAAATAAAATTATCCATTTTTTTCGTGGAACATGTTAATGAATTTTAATTAACTTTTCTCTAGTATGTATTTAACAAAGTTTAGTTGGAAAGTTTTTAGTCTTAGCTTAAAACCTCTAATTTTGTTTTTGGGTTTTGAAATTATCATGACATTTGTTATTATTCTAATTTTAAATGTTGATATTTTAATTTTATTTTGGTTACCAATATTTTTAAACTAATCTTATTTCTAAATCATAAATTTTATATTCAAAATTTTAATTTTCAAATTAACTTATAAAACGTAATATTCAGAATTTTAAAAGATACTAAGTCATATAAATGAGTCAATTTCGACAATGTCATTCCTATGTGCTTTGATGTATTTTGGGAAATAGAGGTGTCACTTATAGTTTTAGGAGTAAAAATGGTATTGATTCAATTGGTTGCTGAAAAAGAAATGGAGGGTTTTAAATTTCGTAAGTAAAATGGTGGTTTCAATCCCAGGAAGGAGATAGATGATGGAAGTTTCATATAGAAGGAGGAAGGAGCATGAATTTCATATTTTGACAAGAAAAAGGGTATTGTATGAAGCACTTGAACGATACAAATTTTGGGTCTTGAAGTTTCCCAAGTTTTTTATCTTTACTATTTTATGAGAAATTTTTTTATACTATCTTCAATAATTTTCTCAGTTAATTACATTTAAGATGAAGTATTTTTTTTTATCTCACTTTAATTGTCTTAATTAATTAGGTTGAGACAATTTTTTTTACTATCTTAAATAAGTGTCTCAATTAATTTCATTTGGGACAAAGTATTTTACTGTCCCTAATAAGTGTTTCAATTAGTTTTATATGAGACAACAATCCAACAATCGTCTCAATTATTATGTCTCAAATTAATTATTGAGACAGTCACTAAAGTGTCTCAAAATGATGGAATTTGAGACGATTTTCTTATACTGTCTCAAAAATTTGTCTCAAATACCATGTTTTCTTGTAGTGTCCTTTGGTTTAAAGTGTATAATGGCGCTTGGCTTTTGAAATTAAAACTTTCTTTGCCTCTCTTTCCGATATCTTTTTTAGAGACGTTGCAATTATTACTTTGTATGTTGCTTTTCTTGAAAAGGATCCTTGTTTTATACTTGGAGAGTGTGAAATGTCACTTCTCCTTGAACTTTTTCCCTTTCTTACTCTATTTTTTGTGCCTCCTTTATAAATCTTGATTCAAATGCTTGTCCTCATGAATTGAAGGGGTGAAATGCCACTTGCTTTTTCAATTTCTACCTTTCTTAGGCGCATTTTTGTGTCTCCTTTGGTTAAAGTGTTTAATGGCGCATGGTTTTTGAAATCAAAACTTTCTTTGCATCTCTTCTGGGGCTCGTGTGTTTATGAAAAGATGTTATCTTGTTTTCTATCTATCTTTACCTAATGTTTAAGATAAGGTAATGGGCCGAAAGATAAAACGCAATGAGGAGCATAGTGATGAGGGAAATGGCAATGAAGATGGTTCTTCTACTAGAGCTAGAAGAGGTAGGGGGCCTACAAATTGCAACGATCTTTTGGAAATACGTATAAGGGGGAAAACAATTGAGATTGCATTCAATTCCAAAAATGAGCCTAAAAATGCGCATACGAAGTGGATTACTTTCGTTGCATTCACTGCCCGGAGCAAAGTGGACATTATGGAATATGCGGCCCAAAGTCCCTGACGAGATCAAGAAGAGAGTGTGGATGAAAATACAGGTATTCTACAAAATTATAATGCATTGTTTGTAAACCCATTTATACAAATGAACCAAATTTACCTAACTTTGTACTTCTATTGTTTAATGTAAGCATTATTTGTTTTTAAATCAACTGAAGAGCTCAAAACCAAATGGATTTCTTATGCCGGTATACATTGGAAAGATTGGAAATCCTTTTTAGGTAGATATGTCAATGGCGACTTGAAGGGTGAGGACCCATGCCTTGAATATAAATATCTCCCAAGGGAGACATGGCTTAAGTTTAAGGCTAGCTGATGAGGAAATCCAAGGCTAAAACAACACAAGTTATGAGTCAGAATCCACGAAGACAAAGGAAAGCTCCAATGACATTAATAAGAAGGAAATGAAGATTACAAGAGTTACCCTACTCGCCATAAAAGTGGAAATGGTGGAAATGGTGAATACTAATCATCCCAGCTAAGAAAATGGTAGAAATGGTATTTCCAAGTTGTGGAAATGGTGGAAATGGTATTTACAAGTTACAGAAATTGTAGAAATGGTAACTACTAGTCTTTCCAGTGAAGAAATGGAGTTTTCACAATTTTAAAGAATTTTGGGAATGAAATGTTTTTGAGTTTCCAAAATGATTCCGAGAGCTTCCAGAAGATTCCAGAAGCTTCCTGCATCTATGTCATTATGCTACATCAATTGGGCCGAATTCCATCAAGCCCATCTCACTTAAATTCGGCCAAGCCCAACAAGCTCACAAGGAAGCCCATATGCAAATTAGGGTTTTTTCTTAAGTGTTCTAGGGTTTAAGAGAAATTAAGGTATTGTGCATGTTACCTAATTCTCTTCATAGTTTCCATCTTTGTTATTTCCAAAAATAAGGAGATGCTTCTTTTCTCCTTGTTTCCAATTCTTGTCAAGGTTACTTAATCTCTTGGTTAAGTTTTTTCTTTTCTTTTTTCCTCTTTATTTTTGAAATTTCCTCTTCCTTTTTCCTTGAGAATTTCGTTCATAACCTTTCCTTATGGAAGACGAAATTTCCCCTTCTTTTCTTTTACTTTTTCAGCAAGTAAGTTCCTTTTTCTTGCTGATTTTTGTGAGTTACTTAATCTCTTGATTAAGTTCCAATTTTGTGTTTTCTTTCCTTATTTTTCCTTGTAAATTTCGTGCTCCCTATACCTAAATAGGGGTGCTGCACTTCATTATTAAACAGTGATTAATTGAATGAAAGTTTATACTTTATTATTAACTCTTTTTTATTTTGGCTTAAGTAATTTGCATGCTTTGTTAATTGCTAAAGTACAGGAACTATAGGCTAATTAGATAATTGCTCTATTTAATTGCATGCTTTGTTTCGCCTCTATTATTCTCCACTTGGTTCAAATTACGTGTTTAATTTAACTTGTTAAATTAGTAGTCTGCTGAATCCAAGGGAAAGAATTCTAGAGTTTTGAGAGCTGCGTCTTGCATACAGACTTTCCTTGGCAATTTTCCGCATTGAGTTCTTGTTTTCACAAGTTGAAATCAAGGGTTCACATCACTAGCTGTGAAACAGAAGAATGGAAGGTGGTTATTTGAATTTTTTTCCTTCTTCTTTTTGTATATTTGAAATTCCTCAGTTTATGGATAATCTCTTTTTATTTTATTTTTCTCTTGGCAATTCGTGGTAAAGCTCAAAGGAATGCCAATTTGAATTCTCTTTACCATAATTTATCTCTTGGTGGATTCCGACTACTGAAAAAGAATTTGCATGAAGAGGCATTGATTGAAAATGGGGAGAAGACTTTAGAGGACGGTACGTCTGAAGAAGAAGGAGAAGAAGCTTATGCAGGGCCAGCCCGTCATCTACTTTGGAGAAAGTCTCATACAAACAAAAATGGCGGATACTTTACCCCAGAGGCTGGTCGTGTTCGAAGTGAAATTGTAAGTTTACGCCATACATTTTCTTATGATTAAATTGTTTCAGAAACTCATATTCTTAATACTATCATGATTGATTTAAATTTTATATTTTTGGCGAAACGTTTAGGAAACGTTATGTATGCACGAGTCCCAATGAGAGAAAGTTTCAGAGGGTAGGAATGACATACTTGGCAAGGCAACGGGAAAGACCAATCACCCCGGTCGTGTTCGTGGTCATTCTTCCAGGGCCCGTACAACAGATGTTTTTTTCGACAACAACCCCAACGCTTGAAGCTGAACTAGCTTTAACTAAAAGGAAGCTTCAAAAAACTGCAGCACAGCTTGATGAATGTCAAACAGATCTTAAGATGATGATGGGTTTAATATGTACTAAGATGAGGACTGACTATGATTCAGCAAGAGCCACAGTCCTCAATAGTACCAAATCTTAGAGTTTGAACCCAGAAACTGCCGGAATGGCTCCAGATATGTTTGAGGTACATGATAGCCATGATTCCATTGTGAGTCCTACGAGTCTGCCTAAAGTAAATCATAGCCATAATGTTTTCCCTATAATCCCTACAAGTTTGCTGAGTTACATACGATCCCTGTTTCATCTTTGATCCCGATAAGTAGGAATGAGGTTCACAATAGCCCTATTCCAACAACCTTGGAAGATCGGAGTTCTTTAGGGGATTACAAGGTAATTAAAGTACATTTATGTATGTCATCTTTGTTGCTATAATTTCTTTCATATTATCAATGCTAAAAAAGATTGATATTACTTTTGATGATTACACTTAGTTTTTGGATTTAACAAAAATAGTGCAATAATGTTCATTGACTTGCTTATTATCTCAGGACGGGTGTGACTGTTACCTGTTCATCTGTGAGGATACATGTAAGAGACGTATGCTGTGGCCAAGGGAAATGTTTATAAGCAGAAAAAACACCACGGGCACAAGGTAAAGAAAGGTTGCACGAGGGTTACAATTAAAATTTCATATTATTACCTTGCCCCACTGCCATTTCCTGAGGAAGAGGCTTCAAATGTGGGAATGGCCTATACATTTGATTGAGCTTATTCTTGATCCATTAAAATAGGTATATGCTTACATTTATTTGTGAATTACTTCATACCTTTTTGTAGAATGAATTTTATTTCAAATGGTCTTAGGTGGATAAAAGTTCAAAAAAGAAAAAAGGTCCTTCGAATTCTAGGAATGAGATAAGATCATCTTCGACCACTACAAATGAAATGGCATCCTCTTCAACATCTAATCCCTTGCACGAGTTAGAACTCTGATTAGAGAAAGATTCAAACTTTAGTTTCATGTTTCAATTGACAAGAGACATCATAGGTGTAGATCATCCTATTAGTATGGATCGAATGGATCTCGTTGAATTATTGTCAAGAGAAAAGAAGGTCACAAACTGTTGCATGCAATTGTTCATCAAGTGAGTTTTGACCAATTAATTTTCTTTGTATTTTCAATTATTGTTATATATAATATTCTTTCCATGTGGCTGGACTAACCGAGGATGATAATGTAAATTCCCTAAAGCTTTACATGATTTGGTTCAAAGGAATGGCCGCAAGGGGATAGGGTTTCTCTCAGCGGATCATGTCACGGCATTAGCAAATGCATATGAAGATAGGTACAATACATTGCACGAAACTTGAAGGATTGGAATAAAGAAATTTATCTAGTACCGTATCTTCAGAGGTAAACACTGTAAGCGTTTCTCTAATTTTTAAGAAACACTGATTTAAAGATCTGAGGTCATTGAATTTTTTGTTTGCAGTGGACATTGGATGAAAAAGTTGTGTACTGGTTTGATTCATTACAAAACCCACAAAAAGAGGAGGTTGTAATACTTATAGACGAGCGAGTTATATTAACTAATATTAGATTGTATAATTTGTAATGCCAATCATATATACCTATGTTGCTAATTATTTTTATTCATCATTCATATTTTATAGGGTGATGTTTAATCATCAAGCTTTCCTAGGGTTGCCGAGAGCTGTGCATATGCAACCTGAATGGATAGTAGTTAAGGTAAAATTAGTATTTCTTGAATTTTTTTTTCTTAACGTTGTGTTGTATACAATTGTATGATCTTCTGATTCGTATAATATTATTCAATAGCATAAAAAACAAAAGTCTATCTGGGAGTGTGGCTACTATGTCATGCATTACATGTACCACATCGCAATGAAATTCGAGACACTGGCACTCGAAAAGGTATATGATTTTGATTTCACATAACTTATTTGATTGTATTTCATTTTACTACTCAATTAAATTTTTTTTTATATTCCGCGGCAGTACTTCAAGATCGACCGCACTCCATTAACCATTGAGGATATAGATGCTATGAGAAAATTATGCGCCAGTTATATTGTGGAGCATTATCCAAGTAGTACTTGATGGTTGTTTTGCTAGTGTAGAAACTTGTTGATATTATAGTTGTATGAATTATTGTGGACATGCCACTGTAATGTAATAGGGATTTCTACTTCTATCTTGGCAATATTTTGTACATTTATTTTAAACTTTTAGAAGCAGGTTTTGCTCTAAACCAAAGAAAGCTCAGAACTTTCTATGGTGGGTATGGAAAACGCCTTAGAAAGTTTAGGACTTTCTATGGCGGTTTAGATAGAGCAATAGAAAATGAGTACTTTCTACGGCGGTTTTGTTTAACCGCCGTAGAAAGTCCTGACTTTCTACCGCGGTTCGGGTGGGAACGCTGTAGAAAGTATTGTACTTTCTACGGCGGTTTTGCTGGGAAGGACCGCCGTAGAAAGTGACACTTTCTATGGCGGTTCGGTTAGGACCGCTGTAGTATTAGGGACTTTCTACGGCGGTTGGGAAGAACCGCCGTAGAAAGTCCGGACTTTCTATGGCGGTTCCCAACCACCGTAAAAAATCCGTAACATTTCTACGGCTGCCAAATAGATGGCAGTTCAAATGCAAGAAAACCGCCATTAAATGTGCGAAAAAACCGCCATTAAAGCCTCTTTTTGTAGTAGTGATTCCATCGGGCTTATACGTGATGTCAGACAATGAATGGATGCACTTATAAGTAAATCCTCATTATCCTCTCATTAATCTCTCACATAACTCATCATTTATTCTCCTATAACTCACATGAGGCTCTGCAGCGACAACATGTAGCGGTTGGACCATCGCTTTGCCCTCTTTGTTATGTAGGACCAGATATTTTGGCCATCTCTTTTCTGAGTGTGGGTTCTTGGTATTAGAGTAAGGGCTCTAATTCAAGGTTTTTAAACTTCCTTAGCAAATTTGTTTTCTTGACCATTTTGGCTTTTAGTGCATTTCTTCTCATCTAATCTTTTGCATCATTAAAAATGACAAAGGGTAAGATTGCCAAGAAAATTGTTAGAAATGAGAAACTGGGGATAATCCCTCAAGTGAGGAAGAAGAGATGGCCACCACAAAAAAATTAAAAAAAAGTAAATATTCCCTCCCCTTCTTATTCTTCTTGTGGTAGTGATAATGATGATGATAAAGATTTTAATGATGTTGAATTTGTTCAAAATTTACACGCTAATTTAGTTTATGCTGTTGAAAAGAAAAAAACTTATAGAAACTAACTATGAAAATTAATTGATGTTTCTTCTTTGAAACAAGAAAATATTATGATACATTGTGAAAATGAAGAGTTAAGGTGCAAGGTCATAGAATTGACCTCTATTCTTAAAGAAAATGATTTGAAATTAAAAAGGCTAAAATTAATAATTATTAATATTACATAATTGGCCAATTAATGCATACCACATGAGTTATGAGTTTCTATGAAAAAAGTTACGATTAATTAGTTGAGAACTCAATCATTACTTAAATATTAATTCACAAATATTCGTTATATTAAAAGACTCTACTTTGATAAGTTAATAAAGTGTATAACTTATTATAAATAACTAGCTTAACCTCGCCACGCTACGCGTGGTGCCCTCAAATTTAACGATTATGCTAATAATAATTTATAATTGTTATAAAAATATGATTTGATTCTTACAACTTTTTTCATAATTTTTAGTTAATATAGAAAAGTATTTGTGAAAGAAAAATTTATTGAGAACCAAGTGTGTTCCCCAATAAAATCTTGTAAACAAAATTTATAGGCCTCAAATATGTTCTATATACTCAAAACCTTAAATTATTTTGAGTAAAAAATTATTTAATAGCTGATTTAGCCCTTTGTTTCAAAATGTAGATCAAATACAAAGCAACATAAGCAGCAATGAAAAAGAACATGAAAAGCAGTTGAGATTTTCCATTGTCATGACCAGTCAGGAGCAAAAGCTTCGGTGGTCTTTCAGCAACTCAGAGAGCACTTTGAGGTGCCCATTTCTCTAAGAAAGGGAGACCTCAAGATCTCCTATTACACATCTTAATAACTCAACGTAAATATTATTTTTTATTTTAATCTTTTCAATAATGATATTAATTACCATTATAATAAATTTTTGGACTAAGAGTTCACCCATTTTGGTTTAGGGTATATTTATTTTAATTTATTGAGATTAAAAAAATAAAAAATACTATAAAATTATATTAAAATAAAAAATTAGCGTAAAAAATATATATCTATATCTATATCTATATATATATATATTAAAATTACGTTGGTAAAAAAAATTTAATTTAAAAAATAATATTTACAATGAGTTATTAAGATATATAATAGGGAGTGTAATAGACGAGAGAGGATCCTGAACCCCTCAAAAGATCGGTACTGAAAAATCACAAACAATAATCGAATTAGTTCTTAATCCCGAAGTTATACTCTTTAATGGGTACTTTGAGACATGGAAAACTGAAAACGTTTAAGAGGATATACATAATTAAGCAAACTAATAGAGAGAAAACATGCAAACGATCAAATATGGAGGACATGCATGAAGAGAGAGAAATGAAATAATTAATGGTCCAAATTTCTGACATAATTTTAGTAAGAAATGGTTAGTAAGTGCAGATTTACACAAGCATAGATTATGTGATCTTTCTGTCCTTTTCCCAGCTCAAGTTGCAGCAGTACAAAATGTAAAGCAACACAGAGAGACAAGCACATGTTGATATACAACTCCCTTCTCTATACTATTGGGCTATGGACAAAGATAATACATGGGTTCAGAAAATTTAGGGCCAACTACAAATTCAACAGAGTTCTAAAAGGGGGCAAGGTTAGTATCTCAAATAAATATGTTTGTCAATCCCAAGTTGTTATGCACAAAAGAGATTCATGTGTGGAAACTTTGCATGCGATTCATTAGTGATTATCTAATAACAACTATTAAAAGAGATTTATTTGCATTTCTAAATTAAAAAAAT
Organism: Leptodermis oblonga; assembly: GCA_016801395.1. Lineage (NCBI taxonomy): Eukaryota > Viridiplantae > Streptophyta > Magnoliopsida > Gentianales > Rubiaceae > Leptodermis > Leptodermis oblonga. The sequence continues at coordinate 19,247,428 of CM028750.1, read as the reverse complement.
GCAAAAAACAAAGGTATCGAAATATAAAAAGATGGTGAATCAAATTGCTAAAGTAGTCAAGTACCATACTTTAGAAATACTTAAAAAAATTAGCAGTTATACCTTTCCAACCCTATTGAATTCATAAGTTCTCCAAGTTCATGAATATATTGTCATTAAACCAAGAATGAGCAAGAACCCATATGAACCATAAATTATAAGATTCAAATCCACTAACTAAACATTGTTCTTCATGAAATAGTGTTATTTTTAATAGGTCATAAAAGTTTTGAAATGCTACAGCAACAAAAAAATGCGTTTCAAATAACTGTAACATAAAACTAAAAGGAATCTGACAGCAACCAGAGATATGCAAAAAAGCTAGAAACAAGACCTTGTTATTGTAAAGTAACAATCTAATAACGTTCGCAACAAGTTTGACGATCGAAGGTTTGCTGAATTGTATCCTATATCAAGAAGAAAATTAAGATAAATTAATGGTTATAGGTGAAGTTGTAATGGAAGCTGCAAGTGTTAACCAACGGTGGGAAAAACAATCAGCTTAGGAAATAACAAATAAAAGAATTTGAGGCATCAGTTTGTTTTGTTAACCATTAATGAAAGAGAGCAATGGCACGCACCCATGCATTCAGTTTTGGTCAAAATTCAACTTCTCAAGTTATTAAAATAACACTGATCCTAGAGTAATTACAAATAGACTCCACCTTCAAATACCCCCAAAGCAATTTTACAAATTTTCAAACTCAATAACATATATTATTGATATATGGACTAAAAAATATGACATATGGGCAGCCTGCAAACATATTCCTCTAAGCCATGATGAACTTACAAGATCAAATTCCGTAACTGTTAAGAAATTTCATAAATCACTGTAGTTGATAACAGAGCTACTAAATTCTTTGCAAAAGATACAAGAAAAGACTGAAGTTCTCAATGCTTCGAACACTTCTCTCAGAAAGGTTCTGAAAACACCTAATTTCTACTACTTTTGATATACCCATGTCTACTGGAACATTCTAGTAGAAAATACAGCCTAGCAAAAAAGGATAAATGCAGTGTTATAGTTCACTATATTCAAAAGGAATACGACCGTAGAGATAACAAACTTGTGCACAACCAACAAGGTGAAACGATAGCTGATCAACTGTAGAACAGAAACCGCCCAAAAAAAAAATACTTATAATTGCTTCTGCCTTTTTTGACCCAGAATATTAAATTGACAATGTAGTTTCTAATTAGGTGGCAAAGCACAGGGAAAATACATGGATACCCCTTCAATACATAATTCCATGAATGAATTAAAGGCATTTTCTCTTAAAGAAAAAGAAAATTCTACAATTGGAGTAAAATAGTACTGCAAACGAAACTATCATACAAAACCACTGCAAGCAAAATCAAACCTGAATCCAACGAACAACACAGAAGAGGGTAGAAATTTTGTATTGACAAGTCTCCATTCCAGGCACCCTCTCATTCCACCTGAGAAGAAACGCGTCTTTTGTGTAGTCCCCTGATGTTTCAGTAATTTATCACCGGCTTCTCTCTGTCACTAAGGCTCTGTTCTTTTCCGAACATAATCAGGAAAAGTATCGCTCTTTTCTCAAAAATATTACACAAAGAAACAACATCATTTTTATAAAATTAACAATTCAAATTTAAAAATTCCCTCTAAATCATCACTCACATAAATTCAAAAAAAACATAATCATTATACTTTTTCTTCTCTTTTCTACACAAATTCCCAAAAGAAATTCCCTCTAAAACAAAATTCTTCCCTAATCAAAAAATTTCCTATCCATAGTACTAAGAGAACAGAGCCTAAAAGAAGAAACCTTCAAAATATTATATAATTTTTAGAATATAACCGAGGAATATTTGTTCTCATAGACAAAATAGCAAATGCCTTTCGTGCTTATCCAAATCGAGCAGCACCCAAAACATCTTAAACTTTTTGTGTACATCGCACAAATTAAAAAATTATTATAACACCAAGAATGAAACTGTAACACCATAATCCTAATGCACACATACTCACCAACATAATAAATAAAATTCTACACTTTCTAGAAGGTCCAGCAATTTTAGTAAAGGTGCTCTTGATTACCAAACGTGGAGGGTATTCCCGAAATGTGATGGAAATGGAAAAGGTGGTAAAAAATGGGATGCTTTTTGTTCTATGGAAAAAAGTAGGGTTATTGCATTTGAAGAATGCAACTTTATAAATGAAATTGCATTTGTCAAATGCAATTTTATATTTTCACTTCTTAATTACTTATTTACTAGATATTGATTTAAAATACTGGAATTGCATTATGTAAATGCAACTTTAAAAAAAAATTTAAAAAAAAAATTAAATAATTGAGGGGTGCCGTCAAAATTGACGGAAGTTTACAGAATGTTAGATGCATTCTTAAGAGATGGGAGTTGCATTTGGCAAATGCAACTATGGAAATTATCATAATTTAAATTAAAATATTCCCTCAAAATTGAGGGGAGTTTACAGAAATGAAGGGGGGGTATTCTGTGGACGTGTGCTTGGATTTGTCAAATTAAAGTTTTATAGTTTATATTTTAACATTATTTTTAAAAATTGATTAAAATTTATACATATCTAGTTTTATTATTATAAATATAAAATATTGTACTAAGAAATGAAAAAAGATGTATCTAAATTTTTTTTCCTTCTTATTTCTCATTTCTCAAATTAAAAATATTATTGTTGCATAAGAAATTCTTTATGTTACTTTTTACCATCCCATTAAAGTATTAGATGGGTTTAGGATTTTTAAGTAGGGTCATATATATATATATATATATATATATATAAAAGTTCAATATATCCATTGTCCCCGATAAATTTTTTATACCTATCAATATAGACAGTTGGTGTAAAAAAAAAAAAAAAGTTAATATTGAAGTCTCATAAAGTCATCAATTAAGCAATTTACTACTTCTATTACAATAGTTACTAGTTAATCTGGGTAGTACAACCTAGGGACTAAACCAATTTATTCAGTTTTGCATCTCTAAATTTCTTGATCACATTACTCCTCACTTGTGTCAAGCAGAATCTTTGATATGCGAACGGTTCCTTCTACTCATCCATGCGTGTCATAACGTGTAATAATTCCTTATGTCAGAAAGAACACAGAAATGATACCTTATGTCTGCGAGATAAATGTATGAAAGGGGATTAAGGAGAAGTATAAATTTCTAATTTAATTGAACAAAACAATTCCTAGCATTTACATATAAGAGGACCAAAAATTACAAAACAGAAATGTAATTTACTCTATTTTAAAACTAAAGGAGCATTTGCTATGTACAGGAAAGTACAACCCATGAAGAGGAAACATGAATAGCCTTTGCAAATACACTAAAACAAAGACTGAACTGAGATACTTCAGCACCTATAGAATCTTCAAGATTGTACCCGTTTGACGAATGTTAACCGACGACCAAAAGTCCCATCCCTAATTCACAATTCACAATTCACAATTCAGCAGTCCAGAGAAGCCCCAAAACGACCCAAATGCATAATCATTTAATCCATTTCCAGAAAACAGAAAAGGTAGAAGATATTAACTCTCTTCACAGAACAGCTTCGAATTATCCCAAATTGCAGCACATATTCTGAAAATCGAGAAATCTACTCCCCCACAATTCAGCAGTAAATAGCCGGCCTCCATTGATATCTGTGCTTGACGGACTGAATCCTAACAGTCGTTGGCAAAGATCAATCCACTCAGCATTTGATCTACAAGTGTCTTTACCAATAACAGGCAACCCATCTACACGTAGCCCCCATAATACCTCCACATCCTGCAATGTGACTGTGGCCTCTCCAACCGGAAAGTGAAAGGTGTGTGTTTCAGGTCGCCATCTTTCAACCAGTGCGGTGATAAGTCCATGATCAATGTCCTTATAACCACACCGTAGTATACCTTCAAAGCCATCAATTCTAATATACTTCAGAACCCGATCAGGAATAGGTGTATGACTCCAAAATCCTCCATCACACCTTCTTGCAGTAATTGGAAGACCTCTAATCGTCTGATTAAATATTGCAGAAGCTCTATGCTCACGATGTAAAAATAAAAGATCATCCACAATTGGTCCAGGGGGTAAGTTTCTGGAGGATGAATTATCCATAATGAAGGACCTGGATAGAAATATTAAATTTAATGAAATCAAGGGCATTGATGTATCGCATGAACATTGAACCACTTAAAGGGGAACAGAAAAATAAAATAGTGGTTTCATACCAATGTGTCCCACTTCTGAACAGAAATTGTACTGCTAGTGGGAATTCGCGAGAAGGCAAAATATGCATAGAAATTGTACTGCTAGTGGAAATTGTGTCTTATGCATAGAGTGAAAATAAATTAATGTGTCTCCACCGTATACGAAGGCAAAATATGACCCATAGAGTGAAAATAAATTAAAGCAGTTCTCAACTTCCCTATACTTATACCCATTAACTTTCCCTTACCAACAACTCTGAAGCATGTCTTGATCAGTAAAGTGTCGAAAAGCTTAGCACCAATGAAAACTGAACCACAAACTTTGACCCTCCAAGCTCTCATGTGATTGTAACTGTGGTCCAGTTCCTTTAGAGTCTACATTTATATTTTACTTAAGGAAAACTATCAAGTACTTCACATAGATTCAGCCAAACCAATGACTAAGCAAAACTGCATTTTAAACCCCTTACATTTTGAAGAAATCAGAAATGAAAGCTGCAGTATTTTTCATTCAAATGGTAGAATTTCCAAGTTTCATTTCGACAAAACATGACAGCAGAACAACATTTCAGCTCCCAAACCCTTTTGGAGAAACAGAATTTAAAACTGAAAATGAGAGCTTTCTAAATTTCGGTTAGTTTCCTTTATCCTAATGTAACAGTAATAAGGTCCTGATTGCTAAAAACTTTACCTATCTCAGTTCAAATCCTAGCTATGACCAGTTCTAATCTATTTTAATCAAGGACCCTCTGATCTGGCATAAACTATACTTCATTAAGACAATTTCACAAACAGCTTATAGGCAATCAACCTGAAAACTAAGTTATGGAACAATCATAGATTGCTTACTCCTTAAACTGTACAGTCTTGCATTATCCAACCAAAGCACAGTAAATGATTCATTTAAAGTTAGATAATTGGACTTAGAACTTAAATCACTCACAGTATTAAAATAAATGGAGGCACCCCTGTAACATATAAACTTTAAAAGCTCTCCTAAGGCTGCAAAGCATTGGTTCAGAACCTGAAATACCCTTTTAATGAGTGTTAATTAAAAGCATACTCTTGTTGCTGGAACAGAGTATTTCATAGGAGAATAGGCATTGACCTGCTTCTAGCTATAGAGAAGAATCATAGTAAAGACAATGTACCTTTTCTGGAAATATATCAGAATGCCTGGAAAAGAGTTCTCCTGTCCTAAAATTGTACTCGAACTAAAATTGTACTCGAACTAAAGAGTTCTCCTGTCCTTTATAACAAAAAAAATCAAATATCACAAAACGACAGGAATACGCAATTAAAGTCCTCATATTTTTTGTTCTCCCTACAAAGTATAATCAATAACCCTCTGTTCTTTCCCCAAATATTACCAAGAGTATAGCTTTTTCAATTTACACCCACTTTTTTCCGCGACAACTGTTTTACACGAAGGACCATTAAAATCAAGTATCCAGAGCTTCTACCTACTCTTTTTCCTCATTTTCTTAAACAGGCAAATAGCCAATGGCTTCCAGAGCTTGATAAGAAGCAAAAGTGTTGTTATTAGTGTCTTCCCATCAAAACATCATATTTCCTCGCATCTATTCATTCAGAACTCTTGTTGAAGATTTTGCTACTGTTCTCGATTTACAACCTCAAATATCACCAGTTACTACTTCTTTTACCAAATGGAAAAATTAAAAATAGTTTGCTTTCATTATATGAAGAGATTTTCCTAACATGTCCAAGAAAAGCATCCAGAAGCTACCCAAATTAGCTGGTATCCACAATGTAGATAAGGATTTCAAAATGGCTAGCTAAGAGAGACAAACTCTTCTCAATCAATGTTCTAAAGAGCAATTGAAGCCATATAGGTGGATGTAAATGTGGTAAAAAGCTAATGCATACTTGCCTGGACTCATTAGGTATAGATTTCACTCCAAGGTTTCGATTGCAAGAACTAAACAAGTATTAATATGTACTAAACATGATCAGAGCCAAAAAAATACCTGTAGACTATAGCCAGAAAAAGCTCCAGGGAATTGTTCTGCCATTATTTCCATTGCTGCAAGAAACGCTACCACCTTGTTGATAAAATGAAAAGCAGTGCCATATATCAGTATACCCAAACAGGTCCAAAACCATCGCATGATTCCCATCACTTTTTCCTCATTTTCTATCACAATATTTCGCAAAATCAAAACAAAATTATACGATTGCATCCCATGTCCCTTTGTTTTACCAAGTGTTAACAAAGCCAACCAACCCACAAAAAATTTTAGAATTTGACACCCCATTTCGAAATCAAAAGCAAATAACAAGGAGAAAAAGAAAATTCAATACCCGGAGTGGAAACTAACACTCACAACTTTTGAAGTCAACAGCAAGAATACACCTTTTTCATCTTCTCCCCCACCCCAAATTAACCCTCACTCCACCCCACCAACAAAAAAAAAAAATCTTCAGATTCAGTAATAGGAACTGTACCACAGATCATATATGCATAGAAGATTAAGTAAGAAAATGAACGTCTACCAGAAACCGCAGGAAATGAAGGGGAAATCAGTTATTCAGCCGGAATTGCAGGGAACACGACTATTTTGGGAACTAGGGTTCCGTCGGGCCATGCTTCATTTGACATACAATGGAGGCAGTCAATCAGATGGGTCGGTCGGCGACGCCAGGCTTCGTCTTCCACGGTTTAGGCTTGGAGACGGCGGTGCTGAATGCGAGAATCGGTCGCCGGAGCTGCACTTGTGGTTTTCGCGGTACTCCCTCTGCGGGTTTTTTTTTTTTTTTTTCCCAATTTCACGACGATGACCCTTCATATATATATATTCTACAACATTGCATTTGACGAATGCAACTTTCATCTTCCTTCCGTGAAGTTCAATATTTCCGTCAACTAAACGGGAAAAAAATAACAGAAAAAAAAATTTAAACGTTGCATTTGAAGAATGCAACTACTACATTTTAAATTAATATCTACCATTTACAAAATTGACGAGTGCAAATATAGAGTTGCATTTGGTAAATGCAACTTTATCTGTAGAGTTGCATTTCATGAATGCAACTACCCTATTTTTTTCCACAGACCAAAAAGTATCCCATTTTTTTCCACCTTTCCTATTTCCATCACACTTTGGGATTTTTCTCCCAAACGTGAGACATCAACATCATACAATCCCAGTAAATTATCACACACACTTTCTGAAGCGATGATTTTAAAATTAATCTGTTCTCTCTTCTCCTCAAATTGAATTAATAGTCGTGAGAATCTCACGAGGAGCCTTATGCTTGTAATTAGAGGCCCGAAAAGTGGAGGAGGTTGGACCAGATGGCAGTCTTGTGTGGTGATTGAAGGCTAGAGCATGGATGATACACCGTGGTGGTGATTGAAGGCTAGAGCATGGATGATACACGTTAAAGAAGGAGGATAATTTTTTATGAAGTCAGTATTATGTCAGTTGATGACCTGGCATTTAGAGTTTATATACGGTTAATTTTTTTTAGACTTGAAACATGTTGGTTTTATGATTTCCCTTATCACATATTCTCTGCCTTTTCTCTGTAAACCAGAACTCTGAGTTCCATGATTTCCTTTCATTGAATTCAATCTATAATTTCTTGTTAGATTAAGTTCCTTCGTTTATAATTTCTTGTTAGGTTGAGTGACGGCAACGATGGCAGATGGAACTAGATCTCAGAAATTGGAAGACACGATGAGGGCTATTCTAAAAGAGCATAAGGAGTCTATTGATCAGCAGATGGAGGCTCTTCGCTCTCTGGTTTTAGACGCCCACACACGAACCAATTCCAAGTCGCTTCTACATGTCGATCATGGGCAAAGTTCCCATAGTCACAGTGGTTCTTCCCCAGCTACCAGATTATCTAGATTGGAGTTCCCTAGATTCAATGGTGCTGATTTTAGGGGTTGGCTTTACAAGTGTGACCAATTTTTTGAAGTCGATGAAACTGCTCCAAATTCAAAGGTTCGAGTGGCTGCTATGCATCTGGAGGACGAAGCATTGCAATCGCACCAGGTATTTATGAAATCTAGACTTACTTGTGATATGCCTACTTGGGAAGATTATGTTAGAAATCTAGGGGATCTGTCCATGAGTATCGCGCAAAATTTTAGACTCTTCTTAACAGAGTTGAACTGCCAGAGCCTTATATGAGTTGTTTTATAAGTGGATTAAGGGAGGATATTCAATTGAGGGAGGATATTCAACTTACTGTAAAAATGTTCCTACCAAAAACATTGAATCGGCCAGTTGGTTTAGCTAAGTTAGAAAAAAGGAAGCTTTCATCTCATTATACAAATATGAAGGGGGTACAGGGTAAATCTGTGTTGTCGGCTGATAGTAGAAAATTCCTTCCAAAGGAAAATGTTCTGAATCATGAAGGGTCTTCTAAGAAACCTCTTAGAACCTCACTTCTGTGGAATTTGATGAAAAGCGAAGGAAGGGGTCTGTGTTTTTGGTGTAATGAGAAGCGTCTGGGTTTTTGGTGTAATGAGAAGCATGAATTTGGGCATGAGTGTCAGAAAAAACAGCTCTATCGTATTGAATTGTGGCCCGAGGAAGGTGAAGATTGTGAAACAAAGGAGGCTGAATTGGAGTTAGATCAGGTAACTGATACCGAGCTAGCTCATGTTTCTGTGCATGCAATGTCCAGCATTGCACTACCTAATTTCCAAACAATGAGGATTCATTGTCATGTTAGGAAGCAGACTTTTGTTATATTGTTGGATGGGGGAAGTTCAAATAGATTTATCAGTCCAGGAATGGTGACAAAATTTGGGATCATAACTCAAACTATCCACAACATAACAATATCTATTGCTGATGGTGGTAAACTTCAAACTTCCAGTGTGTGTCCTGAATTTAAATGGGTGATGCATGGTCAGGAATTCACGAGTGATGTTATGGTTCTACCTGTTAAGGGGTGTGATATGGTGTTAGGAGTTCAATGGTTATCCACCTTAGGTGATATTAAATGGAATTTCAAGTCACTGAGAATGGAATTTTCATATAAGGGGAAAAATGTAGTATTAAAGGGATCCACTTATCATGAGCTTAAGGTTATCACAAGCTCCAAAATGCAGAATTTGTTGAGTAAAGCAGAACAAGTGATGACACTATGTTGTGTGTAATCCTGGTGGAACAAAATCAAGAAGTAGAGGTAGAACTGAATTCCTTAGAAGGGGGTGCAGCTGGTTATCATCTTCAGCCTTCACTGCAGCAACTTGTGCAAGATTATGCTGATATCTTTGAGGAGTTGAAATCATTACCACCAGCCAGGGATTGTGATCATAAAACTGTGTTAAAAGAAGGAGTAAACCCTGTTAATGTGAGGCCTTACAGATATCCTAGCTTTCAAAAAACTGAGATTGAGAGGCTCATTCAGGAAATGCTTTCCAATGGTGTGATTAAACCAAGCACTTGTCCTTACTCTTCATCGGTGGTATTGGTTAAAAAGAAGGATGGGTCGTGGTGCATGTGCATTGATTATAGGAAGTTGAATGACGCCGCAGTCAAGGATAAGTTCCCTATTCCTCTGATAGAAGAATTGTTGGATGAGTTGTTTGGTTCTAAAATTTTCACAAAACTGGATTTGTGCTCTGGATACCATCAAGTGAGAATGCATATTAATGATGTTGAGAAGACAGCTTTTCGGACCCATGATGGCCACTATGAGTTTTTGGTCATGCCCTTTGGCTTAACTAATGCCCCATCGACCTTTCAAAAAACTCATGAATGATATTTTTAGACCTTATCTACGGAGGTTTTTTTTGGTGTTCTTTGATGACATATTGGTTTATAGCAAGGGGGAGCAAGAAGACTTGCAGCAATTGGAGATAATTTTCAAACTATTAAGACAACACCAACTGAGACTTAAGCAGAGTAAGTGCTCATTTGCTGTTCCTCAGATTCAATGTTTGGGTCATATTATTGATCAAGACGGAGTTCGGGCAAAACCAGAGAAATTGGCAAGTATTGAACGATGGCCTCAACCTAAATCTCTCAAAGAGTTAAAGGGTTTTCTTGGTCTCACAGGATACTATAGGAAGTTCACAGACATTATGGCACTATTGCTAAACCCCTCACCGATATGCTTAAGAAGCAAGGATTTCATTGGACAGAATGTTCAGTTGCTGCTTTTCAGGAATTAAAATATGCTTGATGCAACTCACCTATTCTCAAACTGCCAGATTTTAAGGAGTTTGTGATAGAAACAGATGCATCTAGTGTGGGTGTGGGAGCAGTACTGCTTCAAGAAGGGAACCCAATAGCTTTTTTCAGCAAGGCCTTAGCTCCCAGGCATCAAGCTCTTCCAGTTTATGAGCAGGAATTATTGGTTGTGGTGTTGGCAGTTCAGAAATGGAGACCTTATTTGGTTGGTTCTCACTTCGTAATAAGAACTGATCATCAGAGTCTAAAGCACATTTTGGGGGAGAGAATTTCCACTCCAGCTGAGCAAAAAGGCTAATCAAGTTGCTGGGATATGATTTCTCAGTAATATATAAGAAGGGAGTGGATAATATTGTGGCAGATGCAATTTTAAGGAGGCCTAATGATAATGGTACAGCAGAGTTTCAAGCCATCACTAAGGTTGATACTGACTTATTGGGTGAGATTCAAAGGAGTTAGGAAGGAGGTGACAAATTCAGAAAATAATCTCCATAATACAACCAGGTCAGAATGTAAAAAGCTACACTTGGTATAATGAGGCTTTATACAGGAAGGGAAAGTTAGTGGTGGGAAACAAGCCTGAACTGCAGCGGAAATTAATTCATTTGTGGCATGACAATCCAGTTGGAGGGCATTCAGGAGCTGAAGTTTCATACAAAAAGCTTAAACAAGTTTTTTATTGGAAACACATGTATAAAACTGTGGCAAAAGAGGTTTCAGAATGTGAAGTGTGCCAACGAGCTAAGTCAGATACTCATGCTTATCAAGGACTTCGACTACCTCTACCGAATCCGGCCACAGTGTGAAGTGACATTACAATGGATTTTGTTAAAGGTTTGCCTTTATCCCATGGAAAATCTATTATTTTTGTCGTGGTGGATCAGTTAAGTAAATATGCTCATTTTATTCCTTTGTCTCACCCTTATTTTGCTATTACTGTGGCTCAAGCTTTCATGGATTTTGTTTTTAAACTTCATGGTATGCCAAAGACAATTGTATCAGACAGAGATTGAGTTTTTCTTAGTCAATTTTGGAGAGAGCTTTTCAGATTGCAGCATGTTGATCTGCATTTCTATTCCTCTTATCACCCTCAGTCTGATGGCCAAACTGAGGTGGTTAATCGATGTTTAGAGCAGTATTTAAGGTGTATGACTAGCGACAAACCCAAGGAGTGGGTTAAGTGGCTTCCTATGGCGGAATTCTGGTATAATACCAATTATCACTCCTCGGCAGGAACTACTCCATTTCCGATTTTATATGGTCAGCAGCCCCCTATTCATCATTCATATTTGCCTGGATTATCAACAACTGATGTTGTGGATAGGAATCTAGTTGCAAGGGAGCAGCTCATCTATAATCTGAAACATCATCTTCATCTTGCTCAAAATCGTATGAAGTAGTTGGCAAACAAGAAGAGGACAGATCATGAGTTTAAAGTTGGTGACTGAGTTTATGTTAAAACTGCATCCTTACAGGCAACATTCTTTGAGAGATTATAGCTGGCAAAAGTTGTCTCCTCGTTACTTTGGTCCTTTCCAGATTGTGGCCAGAATTGGGAAGGTCGCTTATCAGCTTCAGCTCCCAACTGATGCTCGAATCCACTATACTTTTCATGTTTCCCTACTTAAGAAGAAGTTGGGGGACAAACCTGTGAGTACCCAGTTGCCCAGGGAGATTAATGAGGATGGCCAACCGTTACTGGAACCTCTGGCTATTCTGGATCAAAGGCTAGTTAAGCGTGGCCATGGTGCAGCTACAAAGGTGTTGGTGCAGTGGACTAATGGTTTCCCGGACGATGCCACTTGGGTTTATTGGCATGATATGCAGCAGAAGGTTTCAAATTTTGATCCTTGAGGACAAGGATCTTCTCATGGGGAAGGGATTGATACAAGTTAAAGAAGGAGGATAATTTTTTGTGAAGTCAGCATTATGTCAGTTGATGACCTGGCATTTAGAGTTTATGTACGGTTAATTTTTCTCAGGGTTTAAACATGTTGGTTTTATGATTTCCCTTATCACATTTTCTCTACCTTTTCTCTGTAAACCAGAACTCTGAGTTCCATGATTTCCTTTAATTGAATTCAACCATTAATAGAGTTCTATAATTTCTTGTTCGATTAAGTTTCTTCGTTTATACTTGATCCTAAAGGAGATTTACTGAGATTTTTCTTTCACTGCTATCAATGGACCAAAGCCTTATGAGGTTGAAGCACTTTTTGAAATCCATGGAAGAGCATGATAGTGACTAAACCATGAGACCATCAGAATTTATGCCCTTTCTATTGAGGCTATGCCGCCGCAACTGTTGCAGTGTTTAAAAGGGTGGTCCAGATCTAGAGAAATTTCCCATTAACTAATATATTGATGCAGGGAAATAAATTGCTTCGCAAGGAATCATCACATTAAGAAATGATGCTACGTTTACAAAGAGTGGATAGAGACGCGACCATAAGATGAAAAGATGTCAATTTCCAAACTGATACTATCCATTTATATGAGCGAAATTTACAACCGTTAGATCAGGGAAAAAAGGACAATCCCCAAAGGAATATGAACCAATAGATTAAAAGTAAGAAAATTTATGTCATTTGTTAATAATTGTGAATCACGCATTATGACTTATAATAAGGGTATACAAGGTTAGGGGTGTCAAACGGGCAGGTTGGGCGAGTATTAAATGGGTATTAAGTTAATGGGTACCTATTACCCATTCAATTGATGGTTGTCTTAGTTCAAATGGGTAATGGGTAGCTATGGTTACCCATAATACCCATTATACAAAAATATAAGGCTTATTTAATGGTTTATTAATAAATTTTTTACAAAGTTTTTTAATTTCATTTTAATTCCTTTTTTTTTTAAGCGGATTTTAATTTTTTGAATATATTCTAAAATTTGAAATATTATATATTGTATACTTTTATATTTAATCGTATGTAATTTTTTGTGTCCAAACACAATTTTTAATTTTTTTATATTTAATTAAACCCGTGCATGCCCCGACCCCGACTCGAGGCCCGAAACTGGCTCGAGGCCCAAAACAGGACCCCGCCAAAATGAATCGGCCCGGCCCGGCCCGAACCCAAACCCATCCCGAAACCCGAGCATGAACTCGACTTGGAACCCGAATGAATTTTAAATTAGTATTTATAAGTGGACAATTTAAAATTATTATAAAAGAATAAATGGGAAAAAACGCAAAGTAATTGTAGGACACCAAAAATAAAGAAAAAGAAAAAAATAAGTTTGAAGAATAAATAAAATAAAATGAGCCTACTAAAATAGGTGAGTTGTTGGGTTTTTGTTTATACTTTTAAGGATAGTTTTGGATGAGTATTTTTGGTACCCATGATGGGCGAGTTTTAAGGTACCCAATGGGTTACCCTAAACCCGCCCATTATATATTTAGCCAAAGCCCACTCAACCCATTATTTTTTTAGGTGAGTTTTATTGGGTTAAAACCCAATGGGTTTGGGCGGTTGTTAGGTTAATGGGTTTTTTTGCCACCCCTATACAAGGTAAAGGGAGGAGAATTAGAGGAAAAAAGAAGAAGTTATCAATAAAATCTCTTCCTGAACTTACAAAACAAGTTTCCTTATTCATCATCTTTTATAGTCTGCTAAAAATCTATTATTCACTACTACTACTTCACAAAAGAAAAAGAAAAAAAAAATCAGCATTCCTTCACCACCCCTAAATCCTTTTCGAGACAGTTAAGAGTTTCTTCACACCTTCTAAAATCTTCATTCTCTCATTTTTCAGTCCTTTCCCCATTGTAATTCTATTAACTCATGGGAGTCATGGAGATATCACATATCAACAGAACGGTTAACACTTTTTTCAGCTTCTAATAATCAATGGATCATGCCAATGAGAGAAACCTCATACTCGCTACAAATTAATATCTCTCTCACCGACCTTAGCCCTTTTCATAACCCTAAAATTCTTCTCATCACTGTAAAATCTTATGGTTGATTTGGTGGGACACTTGAAGGAGGTGTTTTCCCTTTTCTGCTGGGTTAATTTTTAGTCGCAGTAAATCTATTCTAAAACAAATCTGAATTTTCTTCTTTCTTATGGAATTCCTCCTCCAACCATAGTTTTTATTTTTCTACAAGAGAGTGTGAAAGAAGAATATAAAATTTGTGAAAAATGTTAACATATTTGAGAGGGATGAAATGAGATAGAGAAGAAGAAATCGATGGAAGAAAGGAAACTCAGAGAAAAAGATAGAGGGAGAAGAAACCGAACCAGAGGAAAAGACTTTTAAAACTGGTAAAAAAAAGCGCAATTTATTCAAAAACCACATATTCTGTTCTGGACGCTAAGAAGAGCTCTGGCAATGACACTAGCCTTAGTAAAAAATGACGTTTCATTATATATAATTTTAGAGAAAAAAGTGATAATTTTCATAGAATAGAACAGAGCCTTAAGGGCCTGTGTGGTATGATTTCCAAAACATGGTTTTGAGATTTATTTTGATTTTATAATATTAAAATTGTATTGAGAATGTAAAAAGATGTATTGAAAAATGTAAAAAGGTGTATTGAAAATGATGAAAAATTATTATAAAATTAAAACTTTTCTCAAAACCATGTTTTGATAATCAAAACAAACAGGTTTTTTGTACTTAATTCTTTTAGGGCAAGTCAATAAGTTATAGACCTTTTTTTATTTGGAAAAAGAATGTTTTGAATTTTTTTTTTTTATGTATTTCAATCCTTTATATTTTTTACATTAAATTTTTTTTATTAAAAATACAAGATGATAATTTTTTATTGAAACTTTTCTTTTAATTTTTATTTTCTAGTAATTGATTGACATAGGTTGATATTTAAATTGATTGTTAAATTTGATAAAATATGTAATTTTAGTATAAATTAAATATTAAAAAATGTAACTATATATAAACTATTAATATATATTATTTTAATATATATATATATATATATTACTCCATAATGGCATGACTCTCAGATCGACCCGGTCAACCCCCGGTTGTGCGGCCCCCTTAACCTCACCGGGTTGGTGTTCGATCCAAGCCTAACAACATTGGACAAAGGACTACAATATTTGCAAGCACCATTTTTGTCAGTCTTTACAATGAATACAAGTGTATTCTTATTATGTGGATTTAAGGCATTTATGCATTAACATTTTTTTTTGTTGAAAGTATATTGCATAGATGAACTTAATTTACAATAGGTGAAAGGAGCGAGGTAGCAGCCTGGTAAGCCACTTCCACTTCCTGTCGATCAACTTTAAACAAGAAGCATGATGTAAAACATGATCTTAGTAAAATGAGATCATCTAACAAACACAAAAACTCTAAAGGGACGGATTGCCTACACTCTATACCCGCACTATTTGTAAGTAATCTGTATATATGTAGTACTACCTCTTTCTTGAACTTGATATTTCAGAGTTTGGGAAAGACCCTGGATGCAAGCCGTGATTTTTGCTTGAAACAGCGACATCGCAAAGACGCACAAGAAACTCTAAAACAATCCTGACCATTTGGGTAAGTGAGTTGCCAGGCAGCAGCAGCAGTCCGTTGGGATGATGCGTGGATGCCCCATCTACACGCAAAACAGAATGCGCCGGCTTATTTCTATCAGCCAAAGAACGTGCAACCTCCTGGGCATCAGAACCTAAACTATCAGGAATTTCTGACTGAGATATGCATTAACTTGAAGACATTTAAATTTCACGTAGGCGACAGTTTCAACAACACACTACTCACGAATACTTCCACATACAAATCCAAAAAAAATTTTTTATTTGGAAAAAAAAAAAAAAAACTTCCACAATACTGTCATTATACTTGCAACTAAAGCCATACATTAGACTTGTCTCATTCACAAAAATAACTATTCCGTAGGGTAGGGGTGAGCAATCACTGTTACCGACCCGACCCGGTCGGGTCCGACCCGGTTGGTCGGGTCGGGTCGGGTTTCTGGGCCGGGTCGGACTTTTTTTTTCTTTTTTTTTTTTTTTTGGGTTCCTTCCCCTCCTACCAGGTTTTCAAATTTCGAAACTAATTATGACGATTGGAATTTCTATTCTACAAACTGAAACCAAAAGGCTATCTATATATATAAATCAACTATCTTATACACAAGCTACATAAAAAAATCTTTAACAAGCCAAAAAAAACAAAAGATAGATATACTTAAAAGATAACAACTGAAAACAAACAAAGTACTTTTACCGATCCAAAGGTGCACATCAGATGTACAAAATAAGAAAAAACAAAAATCATTACCTATGCTTGTTTGGGAGGAAGGTGAATATGACATTAGAAGAAAGTTTTGCCTCTTCTTCTTCCTTATATTTTTTATCTTCTTTGTTAGAAAGCCTTATTGACAAAGCTAACTGGGCAACTGGAACATAAAATAATATAAATTACAGGGCATTTGGTAGACTGGCTTGATAACTTCTGAATCCAAAAGCAACCTTCTACTCCTACCCCATCATGGACAAGAATAGGGATGGAACATTTCAGAGGGAAATACAGAGGATGCTATAGAATCCTCCAAAAAACCTATCAAAACATGCAACTACAATGGAAAGGGCTATAGTTAATTAGAGGAAAATCTTTATTTACAGAGACAAAAAGGGCTTTAACTGAAGTTTGTCACCTGAAAATCATAACTTAGACAGAGAATGCAGCTTCTACATGTTATAACTTATCCTACTAACACATGGACAATTCTTAAGAGAGTGGAGCAGGTAAAGCTGATGCAAAAACGGACGAAATTGAAGAAATCCTATGACAGCTTTAAAGCAAGACAAGTTTCCAATCAGAGTTGCACTTTAATACCAACAAATTTCAATAACATTACAGCATAAGTTGGAGCAAATCTTGCTTAGGTTGCTTAGGTACATCAGGCTTTCTTCGGAAGTAAGTGATCGAACTTTTCTGCACCTAATCCATGTAAAAGCATTTCCAACATTAAGAGATTAAGAAGCCGAAAAGTATCATAATACAATTTGGAAAATTACCCCCTGCCTACCAGGTTTTCAAATTTCGTTCCTCTAGCTTTTCAGAGAAAACTAATGCTAAAGCAAGTTGTGCCAATCCTCTGCATGTACGGTAACTACATGCATTACACTTAAGACGAGTATAATGTCAACAATTACAAAACTATGACAACTTTTAAAGCCAAAAAAGAATGCAATGATACATCATTTGCATTCCAGATAGCCACTATTTCAGCCTCAAGAGTGATGCTATTATTTCATTACACAGTGCACAAGAATGTTATGAGATCACCGTAAGTAAGTACTGAATTTTACACACCTAAGAAAGTTTCCACCAATCTATACTCTCAAAATTGATTAGAAACCAGACAAAACAAGCACCATACTGAGATTGAGCTCATAGAACAAATTTAAGCTAGATCAATATTCAGTAAATGTACACTGCGAAAAAAGCACCATCGAATTCCACTAAGAGTGGATCTGAAAAGAATAAACCGGCACATTGCTGTAGATCATCGTCATTCTTAGATCAAAGTACACAATACAGACATTGTATAGCATTTTCTTCAGATCTCACAAGTTGCACACAATCTAACTTAACACAGAAGCATTCTCCAAAATCATCTTGATAAGCATTGCCCCAAATCCCAAAACAATTGCGAAACTCAAACCCCAAAAAAAAAATAAAAATGAAAATAAAAATAAAAATCCTTAAAGAAACAGCATGAAAAAACAACTGGAAAACAAACGACATTCAGCAAGAACAACCCAGATCACAAAAAGTAGCAAACTTCAATGAAACTCTTACCTTTCTTGGCCAGCAGTGTCCCAAATCTGAGCCTTGATGATTTTATTATCCACAGTCAAGCTTCGAGTAGCGAACTCAACTCCAATTGTGGACTTGGACTCAAGGCTGAACTCACCCCATACTCACCAAAAGAGCACAGCAACAATATCCCAAAACCCAGCCCTTCAGCCCTCTTCTCCACCCATCAATGGAGAGTCCCAACAACACCAGACCAAATGACCCCAATAAAACTTCAGCGTCCAATCTTTTACCGAAAATGAACCACAAACCAAGACCTGAAGCTACCAAAATGCACAAGAATCCCAAACTTCTCTTGTGCTTCCACCTCCGCCCCCACGCGTCGAAACCTCCCCAGCCAAATCCTCTCCGGAACCCCAAAAACCCAACTCGATTTCCACCTCCGAAGCCGAGTTCTTCGACCAAAACATCCAACGGCTCCGCCAGAATCTTGAGCTTCGATTCAATGTAAAATGTAGAAAAGGAAGGCTAGGTTATTGTGTTTTGAACGGGTCGGGACGGGTAATTGGGTTTTGAACTTCTCCCCGCCCCGTCCCGAATTTTTTGAGTGTGGAACCAAACCGACCCGAAAAATAGGGTCAATTTCGGTTCGGGTTCGGTTCCGACCCGTGGGTATTTGCTCACCCCTACCGTAGGGCTCAGCAATTCTGATACGACAGAAAAACACGACACGAAGCCGACACGTTATAAGCGGGTTAGGGTTGAGTCTTAGCGGGTTCGCAGGTTATATGGGTTAATACGAATAATTAAATGGGTAAAGTTAGGATTGAGAAAGTCGACGCGTTAACCCACCACCCCGAACCCGACACAAAAAATTAATACTACAACACGAAAACAAGATACGAGCACAAAATGTTTGCAGGTTAAAAGTATCGACACAAATAACACGAATAAATAGACGGTTTGAGGGGTGTCAACGCAGGAACCCGCCTACCCAAACCTAATAACTCAAACACAACACGAATTGACACCCTACTTTTACGTATCTGATATGGCATGCTAATTAAGGGCTTGTTTTTTAGGCCGGGTTGAGAACGGATTTGGCATTTTGGGTTGAGTCCAAATGGGTTTGTGTCCAAAACAAAGAAACAATGTTTTCAACCCAAAACTTAAACACATATTCCACCACCACCCGGTCCGCCCCTCCGCCGCCGCCGCCGCCGCCGCCGTCTCACCACTACCACCGCCAGCCTAAACCCTAAACCCCCCAAAATCCAATTCTTCTTCTTCTTCTTCATCTTTATCTTTTTCTGTTTGAAGCCAAAAAATTTGATATTGAATTCCATATTCCCCCATATCCCCAAAATGAAGAGAGATTGAGTGCTGAGGAGGAAAAAGAAGAAGAAGATGCAGCCTAAGTCTCAACCCGATTTGCTGGCGGAGCGAAGCCGAAGAAGATGGTCGGCTTCGCCGGCAGGAAGAAGAAGAAGAAGAAGGGCGGAAGAGGAGGAAGAAGAAGAAGAAGAAAAAGGCGGAGGAGGAAAAGAAGAAGAAGAAGAAGGGCGGAAGAAGAAGAACAACAAAAAGGCGGAGGAGGAAGAAGAAGAAGAGGAGGA
Organism: Leptodermis oblonga; assembly: GCA_016801395.1. Classification (NCBI taxonomy): domain Eukaryota; kingdom Viridiplantae; phylum Streptophyta; class Magnoliopsida; order Gentianales; family Rubiaceae; genus Leptodermis; species Leptodermis oblonga. The sequence goes on along the minus strand of CM028750.1, from coordinate 19,227,639 downwards.
GGCCGGTGGCGGTTGCAGGCGGCAGGCGGAGGAGGGCGGCGGCGGCGGCAGTGGGTGATATGTTTTGTGAGGTGAAACCAGGTCTTAGTTTTGGTAAGAAACATTGGGTAGGTTTTGACTTTGGGTTTGAACCAAAAAAAAAGGCTAAACCCGTTCTCAACCCGGCCTAAAGAACAGGCCCTAACTCTCTAACAAGGTAAACTATAGGGGTAAATCTTTATTGGAGCTACTTCTCGCCAGTTAGAACCATCAAGTGCAATTTTAATGCTAAACTAGAATTTAAAAAAAAAAAAAAAAAAAAAGAAAACATGAAAAAAAAATGGCAACATCAACTCATCAATGGATAATTATGTCCATATCGATCAGCTGATAAAATTCATGTCAAGTCGTACATTAAAACTATACATGCTCGTATCTACTTTTTTCTTTTTCTTTTTTTTAAATGAAGCTACCTACTATTCATTTGAACTACTTTATCATCTGATGAAAACTGATAAGGTAACTTGAAGATTTATTTCCTCACTTTTCAGGCATTATAGCATGGAACCTGGGGATCTCAACCACAACCGAATCAAAACATGCAACATTTCTTAGATCCGTGTTCAGCACGTTAACAGTTTGTTTTCTTACCTACTTGTGTCCGAAGGGACTTAACTGGAAATTCAATAATCCGTTGATCGACAAAGGGTCAAAGTTATCAAGCCTTTCCTTCTGAGGCCATCTTCAAAAATTTCCATCCTCCCCGCTGCTGTCATATGTCTCGAGATACAGTTCTTCACCTCCATCCTTCATCAAAGCAAAAAAACATACCATCAAAGCACAGAACAAGAATAACAAAAAATTATTTTATCAATAGGGATCAACTATGTGAAGCACATATTGGCACAAAACTCATGAAGAAGGAGCAGGTAAAATAACATGTTTAACCCAACAGTAAAACTAGGGATCAGTCTCAATTCTCTGCCTGGGATTGGGATGGGGGTGGGGTGGGGAGACAAGAAGGGAAAAAGATTATACGAGTACAGCCCCTCTATTAAACAAGAGACCAAGAGAATGGGCCATCAACCTTGGGTGAGTTCGCATTGCATCAGCATAAGAAATGTACAAATTCTACCATCCCCAAAACAAAGCTGTTCAAAGGATATCAGAAAATTCATTGATTCTTACTTCTTGTGAATCCTTGTCATCATCTGAAGAATAATTCACCCTTGAAGATAAGGTCTCATCGTCAATCTCGTCAATAGTCTTCATATGTTCCTGCAAGCAAGAAATCAAAGTTGAAAAGAGGAAATAGTTACAAAAATAAAAAATAAATCTTTCCAGCTTTCCAGTCTTATTCTTGTAAGTATCATTCATAAAAGAAACAACATACTAGCTCAGATTTCAGCCCCAGAATCTTTCCTTGCAACTCTGACACATGACGCTTTAATGCCTGGCAAGTTTTCACGTGTGATAAATAATGATGCTCATCTTGATAACATGGTGCTGTAAATCAGCTATCATTGAACAAAAATAAGAAAAAAAAAATAGAACACTAACTCAAAACATTACCTCACGTCTCTGAAGCTCAATTGCACGAGCTAATGCCTGTCGTCTTGTCAAGAGATTTTTGGGCCTACATGGACTAGGTCGATCATAATTTTTTCCACGATACAAGATGATTGCATATCCTTTGGTGGTTTTGTCAACTGATACTAAAACCCCACCACTTTCAGCCTCAAGAGAAATTGCTATGTGTTTGACTAGAGGAAAACTTTTTCGCTCCACAATAATCTTCACAAGCTCTCTGTACCTCCAATGCAGGTGCATATTCTCTATGGTCCCATCAAAGATCCCCCTCCTCCCTGAAACCAAAATGACAAGGTCAAGAGGTTTGACCTTCAACTAATTAATGATACGCCAACAGTAGGAGGAAAGAATTAGAGAGGTGACGTGGAAAGCAAAGGTTAATGGTCTTAACTTCCTTGTCCAACCACACAAGAACATATTTTATTTGGTATCAGCTTTAAAGCACTTTGCATATGAGAAGAACTCCACAAACCAGTTGTGGCTGAAGGAGTTTCAATTTTACCTAGTACCAAATAAGGTTTCATGCTCAGACCAATTTTTCGAAACAAAAATCGTTCTTCGTCAGAGATAGTTTCCAAGTCATTAGGTAATTCATTAGGAATCAGGTCTTCCTGCACTTTCAAAAGAGCCTTCTCAGCCTTTGCTATCTTCCCTTTCGCCTAAAATGTCATAAAGTTTATATAGAATCAGCTACTAATGAGGGCTCCAGACAAACTCTATGATCTTAACTACATACTTATTAAAACATTGCAACTTACAATAGCTAGCTTTCTTTCAAGAAATTTGACCATTGAAGCATGTCTTGCTACAGCTGCATCTCTCATCATTTTGTCGAAATCTTCACTGCCTGGTTGGTTGGCCCAGCGTGAGGTTGCTGCCTTTGTCTCAGAAAGGGTTCCTGCGACTAAAGGTCCTTTAGCAATTTTGGTATTTGAATCAATAAGGGCCAAGGCTCTCTGACGGGCTTTTTCTTCCTCGTCCTGCTGTGAAGCATTCATTTTCTCTGTTTCCATTAGTGCTTGTGTAACAATGGATGGCAAGAAGTCATTTCCCCTGTAAAATACAATATATTCCTTGTTTCTTGACACTAGTGTACCCCCAGTTAACACCTACATAAATCATGGCATAATTTAGTTAGTAAGAAAGATCACACCAAACAACTATTTCTGATTTCTCAACCAAAAAAAACGAGAGAGAGAAAGAGGATTTTAGACAACTGAATGGCACACACTTTAAAGATGAACCTGACAAATAATCTAAGGCTCTGTTCTTTTAGTGACTAAACTGAGAAATTGGTGGTTGGCTTTCGAGAGAAAAAAAAAAAAAAAATTGGATGGAAATCTTTTCTGGGAAATTGTGTAAGAGAGAGGGAAAAAAGTGTAATGATTGTGTTATTTTTTGAAAAGATGTGAGTGAAGATGAACAGAGAAATTTAAAATTTTTAAAAATTTGTAAAATATGAAGGTGTTTCTTTAGGTATAGTTTTTGTTCCAAAAAATGGTGATTTTCCCAAAAAAGAATGCAAAAGAACGGAGCCAAGTGACTTTATTTTAAAAAATTTCTCATTATCAGATCTTGTGTACCTCAAATATCATATTTGAGTGCAACAAGATTAAGAATTAACAACATGATGAAACATATTCAAAAAAAAAATTCAAAATAGACATAAGCATATATTATACAGTATGAATATAAACATGAATGTAGGGTTTCATTTATCCAACCTTTAGCTCTTGCGCCATTTGATCATTGTGAGTATTCAGTACGCCACGTTTTATGGCTATCTTTGCTATAGCACTCTTCTCCCACAGCTTGACCATAGCCGCAGCCAGACCTTGCAGCTCTCTATTTCTTCCTGAATAGTTTGGAAAGCTTAGAACGCATAAAAGCACTCTACGAATGCTTAATAATACTAATAATAAAAGCACAAATACCAGTTGACACATACCAAGGGCAAAATGAGGAGGCAACCCTCTAGCTGTCCTACGAAGATATGTCATCTCTTTGTCATGTAAAACCTGCCTAATCCCATAAGGAAGAAGCCTAAATGGTGGTCTATACCCTGGAACTACAGCAGGTAACAAGTCTGCATCAACAGGTAGTGGTTTAGGCCCTGACCAGTCTCTAAACCGTGGACCAAGTTCATCCAGCAGTAAGCTCAGCTCAGTTAAATTATTGAGTTCTTCGGCAGACAGTTTGTTCAAGTATTTCGAAGATTGATTTCTGTTTGTTTCAGCAACACCAGGACAGTTGTTGATGCCAAAACTTTGGGTAACATTATTTGACATAGTTACTGAGTGTTCAAATTCTTTTGCATTTTGTTGAGCTTGTTTAGAATATGATTGTACACAATCAAGTTTGTATGACATCCCTCTGTACAACACAATCGAACTGCCCGATCTCCAAATGACATTACCCCCTGTTTTACTCTGACAGAATGCATAGTAAAGAACAATAATCGTCAAGTTTCTCCATAAAACTTTCATGGCAAGCCCACAACAGAAATTTGTTATACTGAATCTACATTTCAAGAAATATAGCAAATTCAAATTTTGCCACTACACTACAGCATGGAATGACCAGAAACCACCATAAAAGAAATATGTGCAACACAACCAAGTAATTAATTCATTTTGGAAATCGATGTGTCTGAATTTCAGTAAGGCCATAATCAAGTACACTCAAATCCAAATAGCATAAAAATGGAAAATAATAATAATAAAACTCACCTCTAGAATCTCATGTGTCCTCTTCATGTTCATTGCAGGAGGACCTTCAAATTTCAACTTCACCACCTCGTCCTCCTTCCATTTCTCATGAATGGAGTCCACCAATGCTTGCGTTACACCAGCTGCCCCAACCTTTATTCTTTCCACCATTCTCAAAGACATATTCCTTAGCCTCTTCAACTCAGGCTCCGGTATCAATTTCTCTGCCATCTCAGTATTCCTCTTTCTTAACCTTCTTCCTTCATCAGAATGTTTATCCCTCTCTCTCACCCATGGCAACTGCATTGAATTACTAGCATCTGTCAAACCCTTTTTATCTTCAAGCAGTAAATACCGAAAGATTTCCACCTCATTATCATCAATTTGATCACCTTCATCAGCCTCAATCGACAAAATTTCATCTTTCTTTCGTAATCCAATAGGGGTATCATCTTTCTTCGCACCCTTTTCTTTAATTTCCTGATCAAGAATAAATTTATCCTCCAAAGCCTTAAGATCTTGAACTATTGCACTGGTAATACTATCCTCAGAACGCTCACGAAATCCACTGATAGTCTCCACGTCTTGAATAGACTTTATTGAGCTTTTAACCTCGTAATCGAGCTGGGTTTCTTTTCTGTACTTATTTCCATGCACCCAAGGAGGTAAAGTTACGTTCCCAGGAAAAATAGGACTCACTGGTTGACTCACTTCACACTGCTTTTCACTACTCACGGACTCAGACCCAATCAAATTGGAATGTGACACATTTTCCACTTCAAGTTCTTCAATGGCATCACACTCTTCTTCTGCTTCTTGTTGCTCCCATGGGAGTTTATCAACCAAGAGAGTGGGTCTCCGAGACCATTTTTCTTGAATTTGTTCAAGAAAGCTTGGCCTGGGCTTTCTCTTTTTCTTTGCAGGGCTGGGGATATTTTGGTCAGTGCCAAATTCAATTGATTGAACAGAACATGAAATTTTCAACCTGGCAATTCTGAAACTATTCAAAGAGTGCGGAATTAAGTAAAGATGCTGTGAAGTGGGGTACGGAAAAGGAGGATGAGGAAGAAAATTTAATGGCAGTGGTGGAGTAGCCATACTGAGGATGATCAGATAACAAAGGAAAGTATTTCACAACACCTTCGGCTTAGTAATACATCCCAACATGGTGGCCCAATCTACAATTATGTCTGGTAATCAAGGACTCATAAAGCAAGAAAACTGGCTTGCATATGGGAATTGTATAAAAAGTCCATTTCTGATCCAACACTCAAACTCATTAAGTAGGAATACAAGTTAAAGTTACTAGCCAAGTCTCATCACTGTACATGTGGTGCCCTGCAATTTAAAAAATGGTGTTACAAAGAAATTATATTCACTATAAAGATATTATTTTTATTATATTGTATAATTCTTTCTTATTTTATCACATGGAGTGGGAAAAACATAGCAATAAAAATACCATTGGAATAAATAATACCTAAATTCTATTAAAATGGCTGGTTAGTTGTAGCACCCCAAGTTGACTTCATGACTGGCTTACTCCATTACATTATGAAAATTAAAAATAACAAAAATAGAATTTAAATCCTGGAATGCATGCATGAAGAAATCACTCGTTATAATTAATGTGGGATATGTGGCAACCACAAAATAAATTCTAACGATAATACGAATCTTAAAATTATGCCATGGGATGATTATAAGGATGAAAAAAATAACTATACTAAGAATGTTAAAACCTAATAGGTAAATAAATACAAAGTTGGAGAGATGATGGAGAAGATAAGTCTTCATATGTAGGAGAATGAAACTGTGAGCCTGAAGGAAGACAAGAAATAAGATGGTTAAAAGTGATTTTTAATATTAAAATCCAGTGAGAATAATGATATGGACTAAGGATTACGATTCCTGGAAAGTTGCAACTTGCAACAACTTTGCTCATTTTTGACCTCAGATTAACTTTCCTGAAATATTGAGAAAGTATCCCAAACACAGAATTTTAACTTTTTTGGAATCTAATTACGTTCCAATTCCAGGGAAATAAACAGGCCTATACTGTTTTGCAGGACTTGTTCAGGATTTCAAATTTGGGATATGCATGTTTGCTATAAATGATATTGATTAGTTTGAGTTAGAATCCCATAACTTCACTTACAAACTAAAATAATATTGATGAAGCCAAACAATCAGATACACATTACAAAAAGCAGCCAAAGCTTTTCATAGATTTATAATGTATAAGAAGGCCAATCACGATGCATTCATTCAAGATTCTCCCCATTGTCCTGAGTCTGAAAAGATTTTCTGATTCTTGCTTAATCTAATAAGGACTGATAAACATGACAATGGGGGAACGGCAACAGAGACTCTTATATCTCAGACTAAGTGATGTCCCTCTTTCAGAGGTCATTCACAACCAACTTTAAACTATCAAATGCAGCATAAATCATCCAACTTGTTATAGTTGGAATCTGGAATTTGGTATTAGTTGGAAAAATAAAATGAGGCAATGGACCGTTCACAATGGCAAGATATGATCCCTATTGCCAACTCCACGTAGTGGAACAAAGGCTTAGTTGTTGTTGTAGTAATGGACAAACAGAGAATGCAAGTAAAGATAATCAGCTGATGGTTGGTGCTTTGGAACCATAGTGAGAATACATTGTCAATATCAGTTACTAAAATAAAGCCTTCAACCATTCACCGAATGATTAATGCACAAAAAACTGATCACTACCATCTCAAACTGAAATAATTGTACCTCTAGAGACACCACTCTGTTTTGGATACGCTAGCTATTTAGTGTCATCCCTTCTAGCTCTTATAATCTCTCCATCTAAGTTAATCATACTTCCTTGTGGCATCACTGATTAATTAAGATAGCCGAAAATTGGATAAATATTTTAAGCACGTGAAACTGAATGATATTGTTGGAAGTACTGAATTAAATTGGAGCCAAGGTGGGAATACATAGTCAATATTTTAGGAATGGAAAAAGTAATTTGTTTTTGGTTAATTCAATAAGATCACATGTACATTGCAATCAAGGTTTCCTAAGTTCAATATTCATCTAAAACTTCCCTTCTGATCATCTGAGCTGCATGCAAAGTCCTTGTTTTTATGAATGATAAATTCCGGTTGTGGTTGTGACTTTTGTTGCAACCATTGTTTTCATTTCTACTTTGAATTTATCTCACTATGCCCTGGGACCATATCAAAATTCAAGCTATTCATATAACTCAACTTCTGTTGGCAGGAATTTCAAAATTAAGAAAGACTGTGAAAGATTATCCCCAATTGTTAGCTGCGTAACGGACTTTGCTCACCAGCTCTTTTTCATTTTCGGACTTCGGCAGTCCGGCCATACAATGTAATAGCTTTGCTGTTTGTTGATTGTAGTTCTCTTAATCTATAGATTAGATTCACATGATCTACATCGACGTAAGCTATTACAAAGGTCCCTCAATCCCCCCCCTTTTTTCGGTTAACAATCTTATTCTGAAATATTTTAGAGGAAATCAGATTGAATGAAACTCTGATAGTCCAAGAAACATTAATTGGTGAAATCCCATTTCATAAAGTGACACATAGGTACTGCTGTTGAGCTCGTTTTGTTAGAAATACACAAAATGCAACTTTGTTTCATGAAATAAACATCTCTCTTAAACCCTTAGACAAACAATCAAACACTTAGAGTGCAATATCATCTCATGATACAAACAATTCTTTTAAACAGTTGACCAAACAATCAAATACTTAGAATGCAACACTGCCCAATTCTACCAGCTGAACCATCAATTAACACGAATGGAGTAACAAGAACGACAAAGAGAAAAATAAAAGTATAACAACTAAATCTCAAATGTACTAACCTGAACAGAAGAACTTGTGACAACGCGAAAAGCACTGATGGAACCAAAACACTCTGCAACAGAACAAAACTAAAGATTATAAATTCAGAACAAAGATAAGGAAATTTAAAGCACAGGAAACAATTAGTCAACCAGGGAATTGAAATGCAAGAGCGATGCCCAACAAAAACCTTCGCACGAACGAGAAAAAGAGAAGTTCGGTGTGCTGGAACGATGAGATAAAGGCGTGTGTAATTTTGCCAACCTGCTACGGAACCGAGCTCGTAATAGTGTAAAAGATGACTAGAGATTTTTTTTTTTTTTTTTTTTTTTTTTTTTCTGGAGTGGACCTTTTATAGTTGGGTAAAATTCAAGGAAGAAAAATGCAAAATTAAGGCCGTACTACTACTGAGTTTCGAAAATAAACTTTTAAGGCTCTGTTCTCTTGTGGCTTTGGTAAAGGAAATTTTATTAGAGGGAAGTTTTTTTTTGGAGGGAAGTTTTTTTTGGGAAATTGTGTAGGTGAGAGATAAAAAAGTGTAATGATTGTGTTTTTTTTTGAATTTATGTGAGTAGGTATTTAGAGGGATTTTAAAATTTTAATTTTAAATTGTTTAAAAAGTAAAGTTGTTTCTTTGTGTAAAGTTTTAGAAAAAAAAAAGTGATGATTCTCTACCAAAGCCACAAGAGAACAGAGCCTTAAATATAGGGGCAAAATTCAAAAGGACTCTCGGGTTTTGGATAAGGTAGAAACGCCCCAATGATTAGCAAAAATATCAATACCGCTTTAAATTTATACGAAAATACATAATACCATTCACTTGTTAACTATTGATAAATAAAAAGGGATTTTGAAGGTATTTCTGTTTTTTTATACAAATTCAAGGAGGTGTTTGTACATTTGTTGAACCTTAGCACTCAACGATTTTTAAATTTTTCTTGAGGTGTAAAAGAGTATTGATAGTTGATAAAGCACGTTGTGTCTTTCGAGCATTAGGGTTGCTATATGTGAGCTTACATAGTAGATAAGCACTTGCACTTAAGGGAAGTGTTTGCACCCCAAACCTTAAATTTTTCCCTCTACCCCAATTTAAGTGTCACTTAGGAGTAAAATTTTGATCCAAAATAAGTGTCACTTACATATTTCAAGGTTATATTGTACTGATTATTTCATGTTTACTCTTTTACTACTACTTTCAATATGTTTTGAAAATAATGCATTATCTTGAAAACATGAGTAATATTATTTTTTTTCTTGTCATAAACTATAATTACTACAACGCCAATGGATATCACCAAAAAAAAAAGCTTGGAATAGTAAAACACTCTTTTACTGAAATCTATAACATAGTAGTAATTTAACTTAAATAAGATTAAAAACGAGCTAGTGCCCCAGCGGTTAGTGCGCAGGGCGAGCCACCCAAATGTCGGGGGTTCGATTGAGTGGCACTTAAATTGGAATAGAAGGAGTATAAAATTTAAATAATAGTGTACCTTCTGATGAAATGAAACTCTAGTATTTATAGAGAATTGTGATCTCCCACCATTGTGTTACGGGGCGCACCTCCCGTGCTTACCCCGCAACCCCATCAATGCCCCATGAGCATAAAATGGCATGTTGCAGCTCATGCTCAAAGCTGAGATCTGACGAAGCGGAATCGCACGACGCGTCGCATCATATGTCGGACAGCACTGGATGCCCAACACATGGTGCAGCACAACACCGCCTGAGCGCGTGCCCACGCCCCAGCCTTAGCGCGCGCCCAAGCCCAGCACCAGTGGTGCGCCCAAGCGCCCCAACGCGTCCAGCTCCCCAGCGCCCAGAGCCCCAGCGCCCCAGCGCCTTAGCGCGCGCGCCCTCACCCCAGCATCAGCGCCCTGACCAGCCTCAGCGCGCGCCCTGCCATAGCATCAGCGCACCCAGCGCCTACCACCACCACGACCGAATCCAACAACGCCCAACCTTGTATATATTAATTTATGTTAGTTATTCATGTTGTAATAGTTAGTAATGTTGGGGGATGTTAGTTTTAGTTAGATAGGTGATCTTTCACAAGATCACCCATTTTGTACGCCTTGATCCCCCCTCAGGGCACTTCTGATTTTTAGCCTTTCTAGTTATTGGTGGGTTGATGTAATGCAAGCAAGAGTTGGGTTCCCACCACCCATTTAAGCTCTTGGTTACTTTTTGTAATTTCTTTTATTAATGAAAACCAAGCTTTGGCTTATGAGTTTGCCTTTGTTTATTTTCATTGATTCGGATAGCCTAATTGCAAGTACTTTGGGAACGAGTCCCAAATGCGGGAAATGGCAGAAGCTTGGCTAGCGGTAGCCTTGCTTGCCTCACGGTGCGCTCATTTTGGTGATTCAAATTAGCGACCCATGACAGTTGGTATCAGAGCTGGCAGCTGAAGAAACGACTCTTCAGTTGGCCCTGGAGACGAGATTGACTTGACGGTTTGGATCGCAGTTCTGAATGGGTTCAAATGACAGTTAGTCTTAGAGACAGACACATGCTTCCTCTACATTTGTGGAAGTGGTGACTTGAGAAGAAGCGACCTACGTATAGAGTAAGCCAATCAGAGTAAACCGCCGGTGGACGGAAGTGGTGACCTGAGAGGGGGCGACTTATACCTAGTGTAAGCCAATCAGGGGTGTACCGCCATGAATGTTGGATTATAAGTGTGGTGATTATTCGGATTCCAAGTATCACATATTGGAGTCCCTCGAGGAGAGCATCCTTGAGTTGCAGTTTAGCAGTAACCCAGGGAGCGAGACCCCTGGTGGAATGATCGAGATTTACTTGTGGGTTCGACTTGGTGGACAAATGCCCCTATCATCAGAGATAAAATTGTTTCAAGGAGTACTTGGAGTAAAGCGTTGCGTTGTCCGTTCTGCTATGGGTCCTACTTGATTGAGCAAGTACCCCAGTTATCGGCCGTGGCGCCCTCCGTTCTGCTACGGGTTCGACTTGGTGGACAAGTGCCCTAGTTGTCGAAGGTGAAACAAATACTTGCGCGTGTTGCGCTTAATTTGCTGGTTCGACTTGGTGCGTCAGGGGAGGTAGTCAAGTGTTCCAGAGTTGAATGGCATGATGTGCAGCGTTGATTCCATGCGTGGTTCAAGTGGATGCGCTCATGGTACCAGGTCAACAACCGTTAACTTACGAGTTGGTGAAAATTCTGTGTTGTCGCAAGATGCTAAGTTCAAGGACAATGTTTTTTCCGGGAGTGGAGCAAACGGTTGTGAAGACTTATGCTGAGATGTAAAGCACAGTTTCCAGACATCAGGCTGAAGGGCAATGGTTCTTTCCGAGATGGAATGTAATCGGTTGTGAAGGCCAAATCTGAGTTGCGAGCTTTCAAGGAGGCAGGCTGAAGGGCAATGGTTCTTTCCAAGAGGGAACGTAATCGGTTGTGAAGGTCAAATCCAAGTGAGCAAGCACGAGGAGAATTTTGAGGATAATTGGTGTGCAGAAATGAGCGAGGCTATTTTTGGGCATAACGGTAAGTTGAAGGGCAACAATTCTCCCGTGGATGGGGGCAATTTGGTTGCGAAGGCTTATCACATTTTGTAAGGGTGTCAAAAACGTTCACATATCTTCGTTGTAAATAAACAGTGTTGACATCATGTATGTGGCAATGAGCTTATTCAAAAATCCATCTAGATGATGGTCAACATTGGAGCTACGCACGACTACAGGGGTAGGGATGCTTTGTTTCGTGTTGAGAATTGCTAGCAGAAAGGGAGGTGCAGAACTACAATGTGCAACTGTTCGTGAGTGTCGCAATGATGCATGGACATGTTTGCCCCTACCGCCACCCCAAAGCTGGTGTTCATGCCTTGAAGATAGAGTTGCTAGCAGAAAGGGAGGTGCAGAACTACAATGGGCAAATGTTCGTGAGTGTCGCAATGATGCATGGACATGTTTGCTCCTACCGCCACCCCAAAGCTGGTGTTCATGCCTTGAAGATAGAGTGGAAAGGGGATAATCCAAGGCATGAAGTTGGATCGGGATTGCTTAGAATCTAGTAGCATAAGCCTTGTTCTTCAATTGCAGCAACCCGGGCATGAGTAGTCGAGAATAATGGTCAAGTCGTTAATCAAGCACAGATGGGTAGAAGATCCTAGTGCAAGATTTATGGTGAAACTAAGTCGGCAAAATGGTGATTGGCCCAGTGTTCGTTTGTGGGAGATTGATAAACGAAGCCCTAATCAGTTAAGGCGTTCGTCAAGAAAAGATGGGTAGAGACCCTATTTGCAAGATTTATGGTGAGATTGAGATGGTCGACATCCAGAACATTCCACACCCGACCGGTCCAGCACACCTAAGTGGGAGATTTGATAAGCACAGTCAATCGATTACGCCAATGGTTGAGCGAAGATGGGTAGAGACCCAAAATAGCAAAATTGTTGGGGAAATTGAGAAGGCACAGATCAGGACATCCTACACCCAGTTCGAGAATGGGTCTAAGGAATAACTTATGTTGAAAATCTCGTTCAGGGAACGCCCGTCATCAGAATAGAAGAAACCACCAACCTTATCCCAATGGTGGTGGGCTCCAGTAGAAACAATGATGAATTGGGTTAGAATTCACAGTGGGGAAGAAGAATATTGTGGCAAAACGAAGTAAGATTGCTCAGATTGAGTCATCACTTTGGAAAAAAAAATTTCTTCTTACATGGGACATTTTGAAGTGCAGGCGGTTGCAACACTATAAGGTGCGTTGAAGCCAACCAAGTAGAACTTTTTTTGTCTTGCTAAACATGGACTCAAACTAAAAATGAGTGAGTGCTCAATGAGCAATTCCTTTCGGATGGCAAAGATGCACAAGCAGAGTGGGCACAAGGCGAGGAGTGACTCCTTCCGGATGGTGGCGATACATAAGCAGAAGTGGGCATAAGGCGAGAAACCTCGATGCTTTCCAAGTGGTGAACCGTCAAGAAGAATATTGATGGCGCCGAAGACGTCGCCAAATCAAGTGGGGGAGAATGTTACGAGGTGCACCTCCCGTGTTTACCCCGCAACCCCATCAATGCCCCCATGAGCATAAAATGACATGTTGCAGCTCGTGCTCAAAGCTGAGATCCGACGGAGCGGAATCGCACAACACGTCGCATCTTATGTCGGACAGCACTGGGTACCCAACGCATGGTGCAGCACAACACCGCCTGAGCGCGCGCCCACGCCCCAGCCTTAGTGCGCGCCCAAGCGCCCCAGCACCCAGAGCCCCAGCGCCCTAGCGCCTCAGCGCGGGCGCCCTCACCCCAGCATCAGCGCCCTGACCAGCATCAGCGCGCGCCCCGCCACAGCATCAGCGCACCCCGCGCCCAGCACCACCACGATCGAATCCAACGGCGCCCAACCTTGTATATATTAATTTATGTTAGTTATTCATGTTGTAATAGTTAGTAATGTTGGGGGATGTTAGTTTTAGTTAGATAGATGATCTTTCACTAGATTACCCATTTTGTACGCTTTGATCCCCCCTCAGGGCACTTCTGATTTTTAGCCTTTCTAGTTATTGGTGGGTTGATGTAATGCAAGCAAGAGTTGGGTTCCCACCACCCATTTAAGCTCTTGTCTACTTCTTGTAATTTCCTTCTTTTATTAATGAAAACCAAGCTTTGGCTTATGAGTTTGCCTTTGTTTATTTTCATTGATTTGGATGGCCTAATTGCAAGTACTTTAGGAACGAGTCCCAGATGCGGGAAATGGCGGAAGCTTGGCTAGCGGTAGCCTTGCTTGCCTCACGGTGCGCTCATTTTGGTGATTCAAATTAGCGACCCGTGACATATTGGCAGGCTAAATGGCTCTCAGAACTATTTTTGGAGGCAAGTCGTTGAGCCAACTCCGAGTATTGTGAGATCCCTGTAAACGCCCATCTCTGAGACTTGGGCGAAGCGTCCACTAATTGTCAGCATAGGCGGACATTGTGAGATGACGGGGCCTTGTTTCTCGTGCTTGACTGGCATCTTCACTTGCAAGCCCTATTGTGCACTAGTTGGGTAGCCTTTGGGCTTCGGATTAGGCCAGGGCCAATCATGGCACACCAACTAGTCAGGCTTTGATCTTTTGGGCTTCAAGTTTTACACTTGTTTCAAATTTCATAATTTCATCATTTTTCCCCTCCTCGAAGTTGACCTCCTCAAAGTTGAGGGCCTTTGGGCCCGCCACTTATGGGTCCGGCGGGGTTTTTGTCTCCCGAACTCCACAGTTAGGGTAACAGATGGCCTTTTCATATTACTTTCGGAGCAAACTAAATGTTCCACCATCTTGTCCCTCTGTAAAGCCTACTTATATTCTCTCTCTCTCTCTCTCTCTCTCTCTCTCTCTGTTTTTTAAGAAATATGCCATACTTTTTTTTTATTTTATAAGCATTACTTATATTTTCTTTTTCTTTTGGTAAACAACCAATTAAGTGGTTAGGAACGTTGGAGACCCTTCATTAAAATTTAAAAATGCCAATTGTTGTCAAAACCAAGGAGGACATAATGAATATTACCATGAGAATTACGGAATGAAGGAATGTAGATGAATCAATGAAAATACATGAGCGCAAGGAACTAAAGAACTAATTAGCCCCTAATATAAGGAATCTGGGAAGATTCGAGAGAAGTGCCTTTGAAAGGCTGGGTGGAAAATAAACATGCATGCAAAAAATAGAGTAAACTCCAATTTTGGTCTCTTACATATTGACATTTAATTTTTTTAGCCCATAACATTTAAAACTGACTTTTTTGGTCCCTTACTTTTAGTTTGTCAAATTTTTAGTCCCCTCCTTGTTTAAACTAACAGAAGCTGTGACATCACTATAAGACTGAAGGATACTTTTGTCCAAACATTTGTTTGCTGTTCAATCACCCTCATCTTCCTCTTCCTTCTTTTTTTTTTTCTCTTTTTCTTTTCACTATGTTCTGTTTTCGTCAATTCATTGGCTTCAACACATCCCCAGATCGTTCATTCACCCGTGCCCTTTACGAAATTGAAAGCACGCTTATTCCCTGGTGTTGGATCCAAACAATCTTACATTTACAGAAACTCAAGCAGGAACAAAGCCAAACTAATTTATTCACGATGGAAACTCAGAGCAATGAACCTGAATGATTTTTTTTACCAACTTTCTATATTTTATCAAAGTGGTGCAACTCATTTCTTGAGAGAGGTCACCTCTTCTTGGGTCTGTTTTGAACTTGAGGAGCTGACGGTGTTGGTCGAAGGGAACCGAGCTATGGGACGATGAAGGCGGTCAGAATGGTTAATTGAATGGTAGGGATTCGGCAAGGTGTATTGGAGGTTTTGTTGGGGGAAATGGGTTGGACAAAAATACCCTTTGCTGTAATAGTCATTTAAGCCTTATCGGTGACTACTTAACGGTTGCCATCAGTGTTTAACAAACCGGATCGGACGCTGAACCGGCTAAGCTCAGGAGTCGGGGTTCAATCGGGGTTCATGGGTTAAATCGGGAGTCGAATCGGTGATGTCATTATGATGTCATAAATATATTTAAAATATTATATTTTCATAATTAATAGATAATTAATTTTTGTAATGCTCAAAACAAAAATTCTTTATAAAATTAATATAATACACACAAATAAACATTTTGCCAACACAAAAGTGACATCTCTAATTAAAAAATTAAAAGTAAAGGTTAACCACAAAATCTACATCATTCTCAAACCAAATCCTACAGAAAATTAAGAAAGAGAGAGGATGGATTTGAAAAAAAAAATGAAAAAGAAAAAGAAAAGCACCAAAATAAATGGCAGCCAACCACATCTGAGCCCACATCTTCAAGGAAAACATCAATAAGCCATAACCACCGGGCTATACCAACGTATGTGTAGAAGCCTAGAGCTTATTGAATATAATACAAAACGGACTGAGATATTAGAGCAAAATAGGCGCAAATGCTTATCCCACATCGGAAGCTTGTGGAAAGCTGACTTTATTCAGATCTTATAAAAGGGAAGAAGGACTTAACTTTGTTGTGCACTTAAAAATTAGGATGTGTTAATTCATGACTCACCAATTTGAGCTTAATTAAGCTTGAGTTTAGATATTTTAAAAAAATTTAAGTTGAGCCAAACTTAAATAAGTTGAGCTCGTTTATGTATAGGAAAAAATTGTACCGAGCAAACCCAAAAAAATAAAAATAAAAAATGAAAAGGCAAAATTTAGGAAAATAACGAAAAAAACCCGATTCATAACGGTTTTTTCGGTTCCCGATTTTTTCCCGATTTTGTCCAAAAAATTGGGTTTTCTTCATTTACAATTTTTTAGATAGAATCGGATCAGGCACTAGACCGATTTCTGGTTAACCCACTTGAACCGCCCGGCCAATGGACTAAAAAGTTCACAAAGTAAAAGTGAAGGACTAAAAAGTCAATTTTAAATGTTAGGAACTAAAAAAATCAAAAGTCAATATGTAAGGGATTAAAATTGGAGTTTAATCCAAAAAAATATCATATTGTGAAGAAGATGCCATGCGCGCATTGCAATCAGCAGGAGAATTTCCTTCCCGAAAGTTGTATTGAATCCGAAAACCCGGTTTCATATGCCTTTGACTAACAAGATACCAAGCTCTATTTGGTACATGCTTTTGAAATATGTTTTGAAATATATTTTGGTGAGCCATCAGCCCAAAAGTTGTTGGAATAAGGGCCTGTACTTTTCCAAAGTTTGAAACCAAGTTTGAGACTTGTTTTGGGTTTTTGGTTCAAAAAGTTACAAAAGCTTGTTCTTTTGTAAGTTTTTAAAGAAAAGTTTCAAACTTAATTTCAAAATTTTTTTTCCTCCTTCTCCTTCCTTCCTTCCTTCCTTCCTTCTTCTTCCTCTTCTTCTTCTTCCCTCTCTCCTTTTTCTTCTTCCTTCTTCCTCTTCTTCTTCTTCCCTCTCTCCTTCTTTTTCTTCTTCCTTCTTCTTCTTCTTCAGCTTCTTTAAGCCCGCCGCCTGCCCACGCCCGCCGCCAGCCGCCGTCCTCCGCGGCCGCCGCCGTCCACTCATCTTAACTATCTTCTTCTTCTTATTATTCTTCTTCTTCTCCCTCTTCTTTTTCTTCTCCCTCTCCCTCTTCTTCTTCTTCCTCTTCTACAATGTGTATTCATCTCAATCAAATGAGGCTTCCAAATTTTGGAATCAGAGGTGGGTTTGTGATGGTGTTGATGGGTTGTTGTTGTTGTTGTTGCTGAGGTGAGGGGAGGAGGAGGGAGGTGGTGGATTTGTGATGTTGGTGGCTGGTTTTGGGTTATTGTTGTTGTTGATTTGGGTTTCTGTTGGGGGGTGGTCGGGTGAGGTGAGTGGGGAGGAGGAGGGAGGTGATGGCTTTTTGATGGTGGTGCTGGGTGAGGGTGAGATATTTTTCTAATTTTAAAATTTTGAAAAAATAAAAATTTCCAAATAAAATTATTTTTGTAAAATTGTTTTGAAAAGCTTGTTTCTTTGTTTTGGTTTAAAACCAATTTAGTTAAAAACTTTTGTCTAAAACTTGGTCTCAAACTCAACAAGAGAACAGGCCCTTAGTACCAAAGTTGCAAACAGCCCAAACTTTTAGTACCAAAATTGTCATTTTTCCTTTTTATATATACTTTTGTTGTGGAAATCAAGCAAACACATGTGTTCTTTTGAACAAACTTTGATTTTCAATCGATATAAAGTAGTTCAAATTGATGTGTACATTCTATACAAAATTAAAGTAGAATGCAGTACAAAGTTTGAAATGATTCAAAAAATTAATTTTTCCCTATAGGATTTTTTGCGACCTTATTCATGTCATGTAGTTTATTTTGAACCTGTGCCATCGTTGTTTTAAACTCGAATCTATTCTCAAATCCTTCTAACTTAGAAATATTTGTTTAATCAACAAATAACTACTGCATTTTTTAGATAAATACAATTATTTAGTATGAATAAGTATAGTTTATACATAATCGAGGTACAATGAAGTACACTCCCCAAGTTATATTAGACTATTATATATATATATATATATGTATAATATATATTTTCCGTCTAATAAAATTTTTATATCATTACGTTGGTAAAATAAATTATTCAAATTTTGTATTTCTTCCTATTATTTGACCAAAATATTAATTTCGTTATTAAATGATAACAAGTTTACTTTTAAACTTAGTTTAACACGGTAAAGAGGTAATATGTACAATCTATTTACAATTAAGGTTCAATAGAATATAATACCTAAAATAACTAGATAAATTACTTTTTCTGTTGAATAAAATTTTCCTACGTCGCCATTGTGTCATATATATTGTTTGTATATACATTATTGTTGTTGCATTCAATTGACCACATGTTTTCTTTTTAAAGCATTATGAATTTTCACTTGAGGTACATTAGCTCAAAATTGAGAGGTACATTGTATACAAAACTAAGGTACAATGTAGTACCATGTTTAAAGCGACTCACAAAATTACTTGATATCTATAACATTTTTTTTTTCAAACTTACTCATGTCGTGTAGTTTATTTTTGAGCTATTTAATCATTGGCTTAAACCCGTTAGTTAAAATACAAATTCACCTAATAATTTTTTTTGTCATTTAGGATAATATTCTAAAATAAATACATACATTCCATATACAATTAAAGTACCACAGAGTACAATGGATGCAATGCCTTACATATTTTATAATAGTCTTCAATGAATTTTTTTACCTCATGTCGTATTGTATGTTTCTGGTCTATTCCCATCATTGTAGTGTGGCAAAATATAAAAGTATCAAAAAGTTATACTTTGATGCTCTAAGTTAAGGTCTAATAGTTTAAAAATGATAGGTACATTGTATACAGAAGTATGTTACTATGGAGAATGTTCAAAGTAACTTACACGATAATATTTTTCATACCATCATGTTCTCCCAAGAGAGCATTCGTGTTTAATCTTTTCTAGTATTCAAGCCAAAATATAAATTTCTTAGTTACATAATAAGAAGTTTATTTTTAATCATCATATAACGTGGTGAAATGGTAATAGATACAACCTATACAAATTTACGGCACAATGTACTAATACGAAAATGGTTGGACATCCATTTTTCGTTTACTAAAATTTTCTTTCTTTATCATTCTGTCATACATGTTGTTTGTAAATATATTTTTGTTGTTGCAACTAAGAAATTAAATATCTTATTTTCAAAACTATGATTTTTCAGTTGATGTACACCAGTTCAAAACTGGGGGTACATTTTATATACAAAATTAAGGTACAATACTCTTGTACAATGTTTCATGGAGTACAATGGTAAAATTGACTTACATATTTTAGTTTTTATCAACAATACATTTTCCTTATCATTTACTCATCACGTCATATTTTGTGTTAAGAATCTATTTCAACAGTGTAGTGAAGCTAAATTCTTAATAACAAATTAATATTATCATTCACATTTTGATAGACTTAGTATTGTTTTAAATTCGTGGGTACATTGCATACAAAATTATGGTACTATGGAGCACAATAGTTAAAATGACTTAAATCATCATGGTATCAATTATGCAATCGGTATTATTATTATTATTTTTGCCCATACAGTTACATTGTATTTTCAGTTTTGCCCATGCACTTGCATTGTTTTTTTGTAGCTATGCAATTGCATTGTGTTTTGTTTTGCCCTTGCAGTTGCATTGTGGTTTTTTTTTTTTTTTTTAGCCATGCAATTACTTCATTTTGAGCCTTACTGGTTGTACAGGTTCAACTCGTAATAAATAATTTATAAATTTTTGTGCTACATATTATCGCTTATATTACTCAATTATGTTTCAAATCCTCATTGGATAAACAAAATGATAGAATGGTTCCTTCAAATTTGATGAAGGGACTATAGTATTTCCTTTTTTAGTGATAGTAATTTTTGACACCGCAAGAAAATCTAAATTTAATATAACACATTATAAGCGATCTGTCATCTCAAAACATATGTAAACCGATTGTTAATCACAAATTATATATTTTCTCCATTCCATTAGAAGAGTTAACTTTCAATTTATTTATTTATTTATTTGGTTCTAAAGAAAAGTCAACTTTCAAATATTATCCTCTTTTTACCCTCACTAATATCACAATGTGTGGTTCACAATTAACGCACATTTAAAGTAAGGGCATAACTGGAATAAAAGGTGACAAATTATCTATTTTAAGTGTTGTACCTTGAATTTCATAACAAGTTGTACATTTTAGAATCAGACATTCTAATAGAACGAACGAAGTATATATTTTTTGACAATATTTGACACATACCAATATACCTGAATCGAACCTAACACGTTATAAAAGATCATCCAACTCGAAACACGACACATTAAAATCTTTTTCATATTTTGTCAAAAAATTTACACTTCCGCCACAAAATTATATAGGATGAATCGGATGAATGAAATAATTTATTCAAATATGTAACTAGTTATAATTATAAATAGATGGAACCGAACCTTCACTTGAGAAGTTTACTTAAATTTCATGCATATAATTAGGCCATTAATATTTTCTCAACTAGTTATTCCATCAATTAATATTGTGTTTTGGCCATCATTTCCCTAAAAACTCTGAGAACATTATAGACCAAATATAGTTTTTTTTTTTTTTTTTTTTCTTTGAGATGGAAATTTTATTAGCCTCTCCCAATCAAAAGATATATATATATATATACACACCAATTAGCTGTCAAATTGTGTCTGGAAAAAAAAGTGCACTTTTGCAAGGATATTAGTTGTCAATTTGAACACAAAATACACAAAATAATTAAATTATTTAATTTAATTACTATATTTTATATTGTGAGTTGAATTTACAATGTAAATGCACATACTTCACTGTTTTGTTGACAATTCAAATCCATATATGATAAAGCAAGTTCGTGCTCGTGCATGCATGGCGCACGAAAATGCAGTCATCGATCAACTGTATGCGAACGTGGTGGAATGGAACTAATTATCACTGACACGTTCATGAATGCTCGTTGCTTGTTTTGAAAGGGACCTTTTTTCTTGCAGTTTTAGTTTTTGTGACATTTTTTCTCCATATTGCTTGTGGTCTTATTATTTGACCCCTCCCTCCTCAACACAATCCAATCCCAAAAATTACGTGATCTACTCAGTTGCGTATAAAGAGTTTAATTTTAAATTGTACTCTCAAAGTCTACCATAGGTATAGACAACTGTCCAGAACCCAAAAATGTTGGTGCTCATATTTATATAAACAATTTATCATATACGCTTTATAAATATTTTAATTAAAGCCCACATTTATTATGTTTGGAATGGTCTAATAACGCAATAATATGTTAAAATGAATTGAGGCCCATAAAAGAATTGCCATGTTTTTCTAGTATAATTTACTAATATCTTGGGCGCCTTGTCTTCTATTTTGGTTATAAAAAAGAATTACTAACCCTTTACATTACTAGGATTGATCCGTTTACATTAAGTAATTTATTAACTCCTACATAAACTAATCCCTTGTAGCTCACCATCTCCAACTCTTTACTATCGATACTTAACAATTCTTGAGCGTCATTACTTTTCATTTGGAACTAGATTATCTGAATTCTAAAAGTATTAATTTTTATCCTTCTTCCAAAGTAACTTTTTCATCTCTAAAATTGTTATTATTTTTTTTTTGTTAACGTTGATTGGTTCACATGGATCTATATATATATATATATATATATATATATATATAGTACTAATTGTATCTAAAATGGACATGCAATTTTATGTATTAAAAGAAACATTCTGAAAAATAATTATTTTAATATTATTATAGATAGATTTTGCATCTAAAAAAAATATCAAAAAAGTCATTATAAGTGATTTTTACATGATTAAAATTTTTATTTAGGGCCCGTTTATCATTTCACCCAAAGCCTCTTATGTTTGAAAACCAGTGCTACGTACATTTTGACTCATAAATAGTTATATTGTTGGACACTTAAAATAGGACGAATGAGTATAAATATAATACATACATATATATATATATATTTATATATATCAGCCCAATTATTTTAAAGAATTTTAGTGGTTGATATCATCATCTGATGCGTGTTCCTGAGTATGATTACAAGCTGTTGCAAGTAGCTGAAACATATAGTCTAGTTGGACAGAAAGTGAGACGCAACAAACTGGCAATTTGAAGATTAATTTCTGGAAATAATTAGGAAATTATAACTAGAATGTTGCTAGCTGGAAATTGATTTGTAAAACGATGGTGGATGAGAGGGGATTTGGGGAATTATATTAATTGTCTGAAAACCAATCAAACGTTAGTTGGATTTCGAGGACAACAACATTTATGATATGTGGCCAAGTTATTGAGCTAATTAATATGGTAATATTGACCCAACCTTAGACTACCTTATATGTTTGGTTCATCTTTCTTTCCTCTTTAAGAACATGTGTTATGATAAATGTGTTTCCAACAGAAAAAGTAAAAAAAATTAAAATAAAAACGGTTGTATTTATTGATATTTAGTGATTGGATTCTGGAATTATTAATTGGGACAATATCCTACTTTCATCTTATATCTTTAAAACAGATAATAGCTATGTTGGTTTTTAAACTTGTCCTCATGTCATATTTTCATCTCTGAATTAGATTTTTTTTTTTTTTCCTTAATTCCAAATTTTGGATTTTCTATCCCTATGTAGTCTATTAACCAAATTTCTACCAAAACTAGCAAGCCAAATGTGGGCAAATTTGAAATATCTGATTTGTTAATATTTTTTTTTACAATTTCATCACCACCTACATTGTTATCTCAAATTTGGAACTTTACTCATCATGTGCGTTCCTGTCAACATTTGGATGGTTTTGGTTGAAATTTAGGAGATCAACTACATGGGAGGAAAAATCCAAATTTAAGGTTGAAGAGAACAATTTCAAGTTCTATTAATAATGATATCCTACTTTAAGCATTTAATATTTACTGGACTCTATATTGAGAGATTCATGTACCTTTTTGCAGCCAAGGGTTCTTATAATGTATCCATGTGATCAAGTGGTCCAATTTTTAGGACTTTGGATTGCACTTGAGAGTCGAGACCTCCAAAAATGGCAGAAAGAAGAAAAAAGAAAACAAAAGACAAAAAAAGTCAATAGGGCTTAACTTTTAGGTCTTCAAGGATGGAGACAGTCGCCAGATTTTAAACCGACAAACTAAAGAAATTAAGGAAAAGAAGAGCGCGCACACCAAGGTAATTGCATGCAAATTGCGCTGCCTCCTCCATCTCTGAAGTTGATTTCTGGTGGACGTTTTGGAGTTCATGATTTTGGAGGGATAGCTTTCAACATTTACCTAATTTCAAAGTCTTTCTAGGTGTTGTTTTTCAGTGGGCTTTGCTCCACGAGCCAAATTACATGCATAACCACTGTTAATATACGAAAATGAATTATAACTGTTTATGAATTAATGTACGATTTTAAATATGACATTTTCATTAGGCTTAAATGATTATTAATTTGTTTCAGGAATGAAAAAAATAAAAGAAAGAAAACAAAAATGGACTAGAGGAAAACTACTATTTCTATCATGGAATCAACCAAGAACTAGAAAACCAAAGCTTATTTAGTCTCAATTGAAAAGTTATGTTTTTAAAATGTTTAACTTTTTGCGGATTTTAAATTATACTCCCTCAGTTTCATTAGAGGAGTTTGGTTTCAAAAATATACAACTTATTTTGGATTTCAAGGTACAAGACCTAAAATAGGTAATTTGTCACAATTTATTTCATTAATGTTCTTTTTATGTGTGGGTTAATTAGGATCATACATTATCATATTATAAGTAAGGATAGAAAGAGTAAAAAATTTTGAAGATGACTCTTCTATTAGGGTAAAAAAAAAAAAAAATTGAAGTTGACTCTTTTAGTAAAACGTGAAGAGTTATACCATTTAAATAAATAATTTATTTTTATTTTCTTAACTTATACTCGTACTATTTAAGTATGGATATAATTTTAGTAGAGGCATAGAAATTAAGATAATTAAAATCGTAAAAGTACGTAGAAACTCTTCTCTATTGGACAAAAAAGTAAAAGTCAAAAACACTTTTTTTTTTTCATTGGACGTGGATGGAGTATATTTTTAATCATGTAATCAACCAATTAATTCTTGACTATGAACATTAATTTGTCCATGCGAGAGTCTCTGATGACCACATTCACCGGCATAATATATTAAACACTAAGCTAAGGGAGATTACAAATTAATTACATTCATCATGTGTCATGTGACTTATAGATTCATGTGATCAGAGGTATCCTGCGGATCCAATTAAGGATAAGAAAGATCAGAGCAATTAGCGGAGTTTTTATGGGGATGTTTCCACCTTCTTCCGATCAGTGACTATGATTACAAATTAATTAATGTGTTTGATTTCTTTCTGAAATTTATTATTTTTATCCACTTCCTAGGACAATATCAAGAAACTATGTAATTTCTTTTGAATGAATGAAAATGATGTGCATTTCATATTAGAGACTGAATGAGTTGTTCGGTGAAAGAAACTTGGTTTGCCGTTAAAGATATTATTACTTAAGTAATCATATTTCTTTTCTTATATATAAACCACACATAAAATATGTAATCCCCAAAGTTATTTATCATTTCTCTCCATTCCATTCTTGTCAATACTATGGAGGGACATAGGGGAAATAGATATTTTTTTTAGGGTTAATCACTATTTATCCCCCGTGTTATTGGCTTTTGACTATTTGCCCCCTCCCCCCTATATTTTTAAAACTAACTGGTTGCTCCCGTATTTCTAAAACTAACTGTCTCCCCCCCCCCCCCTTACTAGTCAAACCATAAGCATTCATGAAAAGATAAAAAATTTCCTCTGAAATGTTGACATCACACTCTCAAGCTGCATATTACTTAAGAACGAAAAAAAAAAAGAAAAAGGGCAAAGGTTATATTCATCTGAAATTTTTTACTTAAACTTGAGAGTGTGATGTCAGCATTCCAGAGGGGTATTTTTATATTTTCATGAATTTTTATTGTTTGACTGGTAAGACGGGGCAAACAGTTTGTTTTAAAAACACCGGAGAAGGGGGCAAATAGTCACAAGCCAGGATTGGGGGTGGGGTAAATAGTGATTAAACCTACTTTTTATAAATTTTTATTTAGTTTATTTTTGTCTTTCATGACGAGAGTTTTATGTTATCTCATAGTGAGAGATCTCGCATTGCTAAATAAGCGAAAGTTTTTCCCCCATATAAATAAATGGATAGTTTATTATTATCAAGTGAAAATCTAGTTGTTTGGGGGCTTTCATGATAAGATTAGTGGCAGATTCGAGATCGAATTAATAATTCGGTACTTGATTTGTCCAGCACGATGACGATATTTTGTTATACTAATTTGATCTATAAAAATTACTACTTGTTTAAATTTGTATAGATTTAATTTAATTTACTTTCAATTTTTTGTATGTGATTATTATCTGATCAAATTATTTACAATTATAAAGCTCCTCTATTAAATAATAAAACATAACCTTCATTATCAAACAAAATCAAGAAAGAATTTTCTCGTGGCTCTAATTTGGGAATTATAAGGCCTGTGTGGAAGAGGTCTCAAAACATGGTTTTGGGAGAAAAATATAAGCCTGCCCACTCAAAATGTATTTGAAAAACACATTCCAAACATATTTGAGTGTGAGGCCTACATTTTTTCTCTCAAAACCATGTTTTAAGACCTCTTCCACATAGGGCCTAACGCACCACCATGTGGGCAAGGAATATTTCTTCCCTTAAAACTATTATTGATCTTTCACTGTCCACCATTTTCATTAAAATAATACTCACTTATATTTAGAATTCTCATGTGATAAGTAGTTAAGCCAATAATTATCCTTGTTTCTGTCCCTACCTTTTGCCTCCCTATCTTCTTTTTTTATTTGTTTATTTTTCTTCTATCTTTCTCAAATCTCTCATATCTACTCCCGATGATACAGTTTATTAGTTCGTTAACTGTCTATTCTCACACTGGTCAAAAAATCAACACAACAATTAAACAAAAAAAAAAAAAACAGTTGCTTGCATGATTGGAGTTTTGCTGAATCCATAAACTCAATCAAACCTCTATAAATACCATCCAAATCTCCAATTCAAATTCAAGCAAAATCCCTCCTTCTCTCCACCTCTCTTTTTCTCTTTCTCTCAACCTTTCACCAAGAATTATTATAAGTTGTCAAGAAAATGGCAACAGAAAACAGAGTTCTCGCAATCCCATTGTTGATTTTCAGTACCATTTTGTTAAGTGCGGCGGCGGATTACAATGTGAAAAGCTTCGGGGCGATATTCGACGGCAAGAGTGATTGCACTCATGCTTTTCTCAGTGCGTGGGATGCAGCTTGTGCCTCGGTCCAGCCGGCAACAATTTATGTTCCGCCGGGCCGATATTTGGTTGGCGGAGCTTCGTTCTGGGGAGAAAGTTGCAAGAATTCCGGCATTACTTTGCGGATTGATGGAATCCTTGTTGCTCCTTCCGATTACAATGTCCTCGGCCGATCCGGAAACTGGATTAAGTTTGAGAGGACTAATGGACTTCAAATCTATGGAGGAACCCTTGATGGCCAAGGAGCTAATCTTTGGGGCTGCAAAAACAACGGCAAGAATTGCCCCAAAGGAGCTACGGTTAGTTGAAGATTATTTACTGTCCAATTTTTTAATGTTTTTTTTTTCTTCTTCTCTACCCATCATGCGTGTTCTTCTCTATACAAAGTGAACTTATTTGACACCCGCCTTTATTGTTATTGGCAACGTGAACTTACTATTGTGGGATATAAAAAATGGGACAAAAGATCGGTTATCTAATTAAGCACATGTACAGTTCCAAGTAAATAAGTCTAATTCTAATCATTAATTTAATTTCTTTTTTGTGGAACAGTCGTTGGGAATATACAATTCGAATAATGTGGTAGTGAATGGATTAACTTCATTAAACAGCCAGTTTTTCCACACGATCATTGATGGCTGTAACAATATCAAGCTGGTCGGAATGACCATTTCAGCGGCAGCAAACAGCCCCAACACCGATGGAATTCATGTCCAATCGTCATCGGGAATCACAATACTGAATTCCAATATTGGCACCGGTGATGATTGTATCTCCCTTGGTCCCGGAAGCTCTAATGTTTTTGCTCAGAAGATCCAATGTGGTCCTGGCCATGGAATAAGGTATGATAATTAACGTGCGATTAATTAATTAATTGATAGTTAATCTCTTTCTTTTGCATTTTCTGAAATTTTGCTCTTCGTATTTCTTGTCTCAGCATTGGGAGTTTGGGATCCAATGCGCAAGAGCCAGGAGTCCAAAATGTGACAGTTACAACCGCTACATTTACAGGAACAGAAAATGGCGCGAGGATAAAGACATGGGCGAACCCTAGCAATGGATTTGTCCGGGAAGTTTTATTTCAGCACCTAACAATGGTCAACGTCCAAAATCCGGTCATCATCGACCAAAATTACTGTCCGGGTGGCGGTAAATGCGGCTCTAGTCAAGTATGAATATATACCGTATTTACAAAATATTAATAAGCGCTTGCACGTTAACTCATTTTAATGAACACTTTTTAATGACAGTCCTCAGGTGTTAGAATCAGCGATGTGACGTATCAAGATGTGCATGGAACATCAGCAACACAAGTGGCTGTGAACTTTGACTGTAGTAAGAAGATTCCATGCGGCGGTATAATTCTTGAAGACGTGAATCTTTCCTTCAAAGATGAACCGGCCATGGCTTCTTGTCTCAATGCGGCTGGATCTTCAACCGGTCTGGTGGATCCCAAAAGCTGCTTATATTAATATATGAGCAAGATAGATTATAATATTAGGTACCTTTGACTTTTGATGTGACGAAGATGAATGTAACAGAAGATTCTTGCTTGAGCCTGTGGCTTAATTATTGGGTTGGCGGCTTACTTTGGCTCAGCCTGGCCTTGCGTGAATCATATATATATTTGCATCGATATTATTTGAAATAAAATGAGGTGATCAATCGTATATTTAGGCATAATTTCTGGCTATTTTTCCCTTAAGCATAAAATGAGGTGATCTATTATTTGAAGAAAATCCACGTTTACATTTATTTTTTCTTTAAACATCTCCTCCAATATCCTTTCTTCTTGAATTTTTTATTTTTATTTTTGTTAGTTAGGATTATGGTCGGGATTGTGATCCTTTAAATTATTCACTATGTTAAAAAAACCATAAACAAAAAATGGACAGCTAACTTTCCACATATTGTAATATAGATTTCTAGGGGCCAAAACTAGCTAGTTGTTGAGAAATATGAGAAATTAAAAAGTAACAGTTAATACTAATTTGGAGGCAGCCAAGCTGACGTCGCGTGAATAACATATTCATCAAAAGGGAAAATATATAATTGAGGGATTGGATGACCAACATTTTGGTTATTTTTGTGTCAGTGGGGTATCTTTGTCTTCACAGGGGTTGTTGGTGAGTTCGCTTGACAATTTTATATTCTGTAGGGGTAAAAATGCAATGTTTTTAATTCGGACCAATTGGACCGGGGTTGACTCGGTAACATTATTATGATGTCATATATATATATATGTATGTACAAACTTTTGAGGATACAAAAATAATATTAATAATGTCCAAAATTAATTATAGTAGATTAGATATGTTTCATGATTATGATTTCTTAAAATAAAATAGTTTTATGTCAACAAATAAATTAAAAATGGGAGAAGAAATCCGGCGGGCGGTTGGCTCTTGAAGAACTGAGGTGATTTGAAAAGAGAAATTGAAAATAAAAATGTCATTGGAAATGGTGTAAAATCCAAAGGTCAAAAGCATCTTTTTTATTATTATTATTATTATTACTCCCTCTGTCCCATCAAAGTGTCCATTTTGAAATATAATTTACCATCATATTTTTCACTTATATCCTTACTTTAGAAGTAAGGGTTAGTTGTGAACCATATTGTAATATTAGTAAGGGTATTTAGGGCCTGTTCTTTTCCAAAGTTTGAAACCAAGTTTGAAAACAAGTTTTCAAAACATTTTGGTTTCAAACCAATTTTAAGAAACATGGGTTTCAAAACAAGTTTTAAAAAAAAAATTTGGGCAAATTTTTTTTTCTTTCTCTATCTCCTCCCCCCTTTCACTATTTCTCCATTTTCACACCTTCCACCACCACCCACCACGCTGCCACTGCTAATGAACCACCTCCGGCGCCAGAGAAGAAGAGGAAGAAGAAGAAGAGGGAGAAGAAGAAGAAGGAGAAGAAGGAAGAAGAAGAAGGAGAAGGAGAAGGAGAAGAAGATGAGAGTTTGGCGACGGCGGCTGGGGCGGCGGGAGTGAAGAAGAAGAAGAAGAAGAAGGAAGGAGGAGGGAAAAAAATCTTGAAATTAAGTTTGTAACTTTTTGGACAAAAAACCCAAAACAAGTCTCAAACTTGGTTTGAAAACTTGAAAAAGAACAGACCCTTAATGTAAATAAATTCAAAGTGGACTCTTTAAATGGGACAAAAAAAATAATTTTAAAGTGGACTATTTAAGTGGAACGGGAGGAGTATTTTTTAATAGAAGGTCCAATTGGAACAAGTTATTTCTCTGGTTCCACTATAACGGGTGGGACACTTGGTCCAATTGCAAAAGGGCCATCCCATTTCATAGGCTCTAACACTGCAAAGGCCTAGTGCATTATAGAGTATCGAGAGAAACAAGTTTGATCTGCAAATTACATCAATTTAATACCCTCACTTGAGTTACAGCTTACAAGCTTAGCTCACGTAACTGTAAGGTCAAAAGCATGCTTTTGTTCTCTGACGCATTAAATCGGCTAGCCGCAGTCACGATTTCCAACAGTAGCGGTGGCAATTGGGCGGGTTATGGGTCGGGTCAATTCTTGACCCACACCTAGCGGGTCATGACCCAGCCCAACCAGTTGACTAACTGGTCAAGTGCGGGTTGGGTCATGTTCGGCTTGGGTTATAACCAGCTCAACTTGCGGGTCAATTTGGTTGACCCAACGAGTCAAATTTGCTTGACTCAATGGGTTATAACCTGTTCAATCCGTAGTTAACCCACAAATTTTTCTTTTTTACAAAAAATTATTACTTAAAATAAATAATATTTTTATTATAAATATCTCTTAAATTATTTTAAAAACTTAGGTATCATTTATATATATTTATATACATGCACATATCTGCGTGTATTGTATGTACACACAGTACACGCATATATGTGTGCAAGTGTACTTTGTGCACACACATATGTGTCGCGCGGGTGTATATACACATACATGTTGCATGTGTGTATGTATATATATATATACACACGTTTGTATGTATTATATAGATATATATATATATATATATATTATTTAAATAAATTTTTTGTTAAATATATTTTAAATTAACTTTATATGAATGAGTTAAGTCTTATTTTTTGAGTAATTACTTATTAATTATATATAATTGTTATTCATATTTGTTATAAGGGGGGGCCAATCCAACGGTTCAATGGATTAACCAAGGAAGCATAAGGGAACAAATTACACTGAACTCAAGACTGTCATTCTATTGAACTGGTTCAAGGAGATAAAAATGGGTGTCAAACGCCCTAACAACGCCAATCCCAGGCTAACAACGGGCTAAACCCTCATCATCCTTTAAACAGTACAAAGATGCCTGTCTGAATTCAAATACCCACACATTCCTCAACTAATCCATAAACAGTAAGACGATTCACACATACAGAATCATCAACATTACAGGAAAATCTGATAACTAAGCTTCATGGTTTAACACTAAGTATTTAGCCTTCCATTAGGCTAAATAAAAACAGAAAATAAAATATTAAAAACAGAAAATTAAAAAGACTTACTTATTAAGTTGTCTTCAAGTCTTCAATTCTTGAAATAAGAAAATTTTATATATGTATGGAAAATTTACAAAGGAGGGATGGAAGGAGAGAGTCGGAAGATGTACAAGAGGGGAAAGAGGGAAGAGGAAGGCTTTGGATTCCAAGTCCTGCCCCTCAATGAAAATTTACAATCATATTTATAGGCAGAGTCTGCCTTTCACTATTACGGATCTGAAATTTTTAATTTCAATTCCGCTACAGTATTTTCGGATTTCAAACTATCAGCTTTGAAGTCCGCAACAGTATTAGTGTCGGTGAGGTCCACAGCCACCTATGTTAGTCATTTCTTGGACTTTTACCGGTAGAACCGGTTACTGAGCTCTTGAGAGCCAGCAACATTTCATCTATGTCGAGGTCGACTTCTTCATCTTCTTCCTGAGATTCTCCTGGTAGACAATATCCTTGGCTTGACATTGAAGCATCAGATTTGGTTTCCTCAAGATTTTGAGATAGATCTTTTTTCAAAAGATCCATATAAGAAGTTATGATTTCTTCTCGGGTAACAATTCCCTTCTGTCTCTGCAGCATCCTATGAATCTGCTAGAAAGGACTGATTTCCTCCCTTGGAGCTGATTGCTGCCTCTGCTGGTATTCCTACAACTTAGACTTGATTTGATCAATATTTCTTGGCCTTTTATTAAGCCAGTGGCATCTGCCTTAATCAATTTTTCCCAAAATTTAGTATAACTTGCCCTCTTTTCAGGCATGAGAATTTTTCTGGGGTATAACCCACTTCTGGAGCCCATTTCCAAATCCACAGGATTGAAAATTCTATAAAGAAATACATAGGAGCGATATCATCGTTCCAGGGATGATTATTATCCAGATTCATAATCTTGGGAGAAATTTTCACCCAATCTGCATATAATGCTTTAAATGGTTCAGGTAGTACCTTTATGGATGGACCAAAATTAATCAACCATTTAATAAACCAATTTGGTAGAGATTTATTATATACCTCAGAACAAATCTTTATGAACCAAGAATGCTTTCTCCTTGGATTTTCATAGAGTAGTACTCTAGTAAGGGATTCAACATAATCCCAATACTTGTATTTTATTAATACCTTCTGATCAGGATGGAGATATTCTCTATCCCTGAGAGTTGATAAACCCCATTCTTCTGCAGATATTACCTGCTTGATAATTATCTTACTGAAATTATAAATATTCTGGACACTACCAGCACCTGTAAAATGTGTTATTTCACAGTTTCCTGAAATATTCAGAAGATTTTCAAAATATGATCTTAGCTTATAAGCCATTTATGCATATCCAGAATTATCCAGATACCTGTTCATCAACATCCATGGATCATTGACCCACTGCAAATCTTTGCTTTCCAAGAGTACTATTACCTCTTTATTATTATTCTGATGATAAGAAGTGAGATGCTCTTCTTTATCCTCTTCTCCAACAATTTTTGAATATGATGAGGATGATGAAGCAGAAGTATCACCTTGCTTTTTGTTTATGAACTCCATAAATTTCTCATATAATGGGTCTTCTGGAGACATACTCCTTCTAGCAGAAATATTTTCTGCTACCAGTTTCCTGCCACCCTGCTGGGCGAGAATATTTCCCCGTCCACCACGACCTCGGTAAGGGCCAGAGGCCCTTCCTCTGGGGTGCATTAACCTGCAATCATAAAATTTATGATCAGACATTATTCAAATATTCTCTAGTCAAGAAATCTGGAAGACTATTGTCTTCTCCTTTCTTATACTGAATATCAAAATCAAATGGGGCTAAATGAGCCTGCCATCTAGCAAACATTTGCTTAGATACATCATGCTTAAAGTCTTTATTAAACATAAACTTTGCAGATTTGCAATCAGTTCTTATACAAACTTTTGATTATATAAATCATCTTGAAATTTCAAAACACATTTAACAATGGCTAAGATTTCTTTTGCCACCGTAGCATAATTTTTCTGACTATCAGACCATTTGCCTGAATGATATCTAACAAGAAATTCTTGTTTATCATTTTTTGATATTTGCTTTAATATTCCACCATAACCTATATCTGAAGCATCTGTTTCTATAATTTTCTCCAGATTAGGATTTGCAATCATCAAACAAGGAAGTGATTTCACTTTAGACTTAATTCGTCTAACTGCCTCAGTATGTTTATCTGTCCAAGGCTTAGGATTCTTTTTTAATCTATCATATAAAATTGCAGTATCTTCATTAAGATTTTTATAATAAGAAGAAATATAATTTAGACTTCCCAAAAATTTTTGCAATTGGGTTTTATCCAGAATTTCATCTGGAAATTTAGAAGCAAAATCAATACTTCTATTAATAGGAATAATATTTCCTTTCTCAATATTATGACCCAAAAATCTAATTTGTGTTTGAAACAAACTCATTTTGGATTTAGATATGACTAAACCATTTTGAATAATCAAATTCTTGAAAATATTCAAGTGTTTAAAATGGGTTTCAATATCTTTAGAAAATACTATGATATCATCAATATAAACAATTATAAATTCACTATAAGGAATAAAAATATCATTCATTATTTGTTGAAATTCTGAAGGAGCATTCTTCAGACCAAAAGGCATTACATTCCATTCATAATGTCCTATTGGAACTGTAAAAGCAGTTTTATACTGATCTTTTTTATCAATTTGAATTTGCCAATATCCTGATTTTAAATCAAATTTGGAAAATATTATTGAATCATATAATCTATCCAATAAATCCTTTTTATTAGGGATTGGATGCCTAATCCATTTTAAAACTTTATTAAGAGGTTTATAATTTATTACCATTTTGGGAATACCTCTTTCAATTTCACTATGCTTATTAACATAAAATGCAGTACATTACCACGGAGAATTTGAAGGTTGTATTAATTCCTTTTGTAAAAGAGATTGTATTTCTTGTTTACATAATTCTAAATATTCAGAATTCATTTGACAAGGCCTAGCCTTTGTCGGAATTTTCTTTTCATCAAAATCATCTTCATATGGAAGACTTACAATATGCTTTTTCCTATCCCAAAAAGCATTTGGATGATCATTACATATTTCTATGGAAAAATTATTAGTAATCATTTTGATTTTATCCTGTAATTTAGGATTTTGAAGTTTTTCTTCGATTGTTAAAATATTAATTTCATATTTTAAAAAATTCATTTGATTCTTTTTCCTAAGAATATTTTCTTTAATAGTATTCAAAACTTTTGAAAACGGTTCCATTATAAATTGAAAATTTATTTGATTATTTTCATAGGTTCCTTTTAACCCTTTAGAATCAATATGATATATAGGATATAATTTTTTCAAAAAGGAGTACCAAGTATCACTTGATTTGTAATGTTTTTAACCAATAAAAAACTTTCTGGAATACAGACTTTATTTTTACAAATATAAGCTTTGGGGAGTTTGAATTGAATATCTAATCTTTCTCCTCCAGCATGTCTCAAACTATGAGTTGTTTTTTGAAAATATTTCGTAGGTATCAAACCTTCTTGTATAACAGAAATATCTGCACCACTATCAATTAATGCAGTTAATTCAATTTGAAAACTATTATCAATTAATAAATTGACTTTAGTATACCACTTTTGAGTAGTAATAATATCTAATGAAGATAAAAATTGTTCCTCACCATTTGGTGGTTTTCCTTCTGAAAAAGTTGGAAAAGTAATTATTTCTTTCCCTTTTTCTAAATTAGAAATTCTTTCTTCAAAACTAATATTTCGTAATTTAAGAAATTGAATTTCTTTTTGAAAATTTTTAACTTCATTATTCAAATCATTTATTGAAACATTTGAACTTAAAGTATTACTTCTTTCTTTCATTAATCTTTGAACCTTACCATTGAATATGGTTCACTATAACTCTGGAAATCATTTTTATTTCAAAATCATTGTTCCTACTAGTAGAAGGAAGATTTTGAATATCATCAATTATTTTTTATCTTAAATCAGAATTTTTTATTTGTTTTAAAAATTCTAACAAATTATTATCTGTCAAAACATTTATGTCTTGAAATTGAGACATGATTTTATAAAATTCATTTTCAGAATTATCATCTAATTTTTTCAAACAAGATCCTTTTGTGCTACAAGCACAATCTGAATCTGACTCATATGATGACAAATCATTTTCTGAAAAATCAATTTTATTTTCTTCATCTGAAGACTCATAAGATTCTGATTCAGAACTTGTTTCTAATAATATTTTAGAAATCTTATCTTCTAATTCTTTATCTAATTCTAGAGACTTTATTTTCTGTTTTTTCTTCATTTTACATTTATTTGCAAAATGACCTATTTTTCCACATTTATAGCATTTAACATCCACTGGATTTTTCTTTTTAGCTAATTTAGCTTCTTTTCTTTCTTTTCTTTTATCTAATTTTTTCTGAAAATTCTTTTTAGAAATTCTTCTCTTTTTAAAAATCTTATCAGATTTTTCTTTCCTATAAGGTTTTTTATTTGGAAAGGGAATATCCATTCCAAATTGATTGCAGAAATGTCCTAATTGACTTCTTTCTGTTAATCTTTGATGCTTTATTTGTTGACTCAATTGAATTTCATTGCATAATGCTAGACCTTCCTGGACGCAAGTTGCTATGAGTCTACCATATGTATAATCATTATATGGGATAGTGATTCTATCCTTCCTAAGAGTTTTTCTGACTCTTTCAGCAAATAAGCTGGGAAGACCATCTATAAACTTAGACTTCCAATGACTACTATTAGACTCAGGCAATTCCATGACTCTATTCAGGAATGCATCTTTATACCATCTAAATTCAGAAAGTGTTTTACACCTAAGATTCTGTAATAAAGTACGGATATTTTCACTATTATCATAAATTCTACCCGTAAAATGTTCTAAAATTGTAACAATTAAAGTATAAACAGAATTTTCAACCATTTGGTCACCTTCCTGTTTAACAGTTCTATAAACTTCTTCTTTACCTGTTTGAGGTAAATAATTATCCCACCAACCTTTTAGTTGGCCAGCAAAGCCTGCAACTATCAATTTTGCAATATTACTGTCAGTATTACCATTACTTTTACAGATAGTACTGTACATTAACATTCTATGAACAAGATTATAAATTTGTTTTTCTGTATAACCATCTAGATTCCATTCATAAATACATTTACTACTATAACTATTATTATTAATATATTCTTGCTCTTCATGAAGAACATCTAGAGGTGATGACCTATTATAATAATTTATTCTTTGGGTTGGCCTATCAGCATACCTATACATTTCTGATAGGCCAACCCAAAGAATAAATTATTATAATAGGTCATCACCTCTAGATGTTCTTCATGAAGAGCAAGAATATATTAATAATAATAGTTATAGTAGTAAATGTATTTATGAATGGAATCTAGATGGTTATACAGAAAAACAAATTTATAATCTTGTTCATAGAATGTTAATGTACAGTACTATCTGTAAAAGTAATGGTAATACTGACAGTAATATTGCAAAATTGATAGTTGCAGGCTTTGCTGGCCAACTAAAAGGTTGGTGGGATAATTATTTACCTCAAACAGGTAAAGAAGAAGTTTATAGAACTGTTAAACAGGAAGGTAACCAAAGGGTTGAAAATTCTGTTTATACTTTAATTGTTACAATTTTAGAACATTTTACGGGTAGAATTTCTGATAATAGTGAAAATATCCGTTCTTTATTATAGAATCTTAGGTGTAAAACACTTTCTGAATTTAGATGGTATAAAGATGCATTCCTGAATAGAGTCATGGAATTGCCTGAGTCTAATAGTAGTCATTGGAAGTCTAAGTTTATAGATGGTCTTCCCAGCTTATTTGCTGAAAGAGTCAGAAAAACTCTTAGGAAGGATAGAATCACTATCCCATATAATGATTATACATATGGTAGACTCATAGCAACTTGCGTCCAGGAAGGTCTAGCATTATGCAATGAAATTAAATTGAGTCAACAAATAAAGCATCAAAGATTAACAGAAAGAAGTCAATTAGGACATTTCTGAAGTCAATTTGGAATGGATATTCCCTTTCCAAATAAAAAACCTTATAGGAAAGAAAAATCTGATAAGATTTTTAAAAAGAGAAGAATTTCTAAAAAGAATTTTCAGAAAAATTAGATAAAAGAAAAGAAAGAAAAGAAGCAAAATTAGCTAAAAAGAAAAATCCAGTGGCTGTTAAATGCTATAAATGTGGAAAAATAGGTCATTTTGCAAATAAATGTAAAATGGAGAAAAAAGAGAAAATAAAGTCTCTAGAATTAGATAAAGAATTAGAAGATAAGATTTCTAAAATATTATTAGAAACAAGTTCTGAATTAGAATCTTATGAGTCTTCAGATGAAGAAAATAAAATTGATTTTTCAGAAAATGATTTGTCATCATATGAGTCAGATTCAGATTGTGCTTGTAGCACAAAAGGATCTTGTTTGAAAAAATTAGATGATAATTTTGAAAATGAATTTTATAAAATCATGTCTCAATTTCAAGACATAAATGTTTTGACAGATAATAATTTGTTAGAATTTTTAAAACAAATAAAAAATTCTGATTTAAGATAAAAATAATTGATGATATTCAAAATCTTCCTTCTACTAGTAGGAACAATGATTTTGAAAATAAAAATGATTTCCAGAGTTATAGTGAACCATATTCTATGGTAGAGGTTCAAAGATTAATGAAAGAAAGAAGTAATACTTTAAGTTCAAATGTTTTAATAAATGATTTGAATAATGAAGTTAAAAATCTTCAAAAAGAAATTCAATTTCTTAAATTAAGAAATATTAGTTTTGAAGAAAGAATTTCTAATTTAGAAAAAGGGAAAGAAATAATTACTTTTCCAACTTTTTCATAAGGAAAACCACCAAATGGTGAGGAACAATTTTTATATATCTTCATTAGATATTATTACTACTCAAAAGTGGTATACTAAAGTCAATTTATTAATTGATAATAGTTTTCAAATTGAATTAACTGCATTAATTAATAGTGGTGCAGATATTTCTGTTATACAAGAAGGTTTGATACCTACGAAATATTTTCAAAAAATAACTCATAGTTTGAGACATGCTGGAGGAGAAAGATTAGATATTCAATTCAAACTCCCCAAAGCTTATATTTGTAAAAATAAAGTCTGTATTCCATAAAGTTTTTTATTGGTTAAAAACATTACAAATAAAGTGATACTTGGTACTCCTTTTTTGAAAAAATTATATCCTATATATCATATTGATTCTAAAGGGTTAAAAGGAACCTATGAAAATAATCAAATAAATTTTCAATTTATAATGGAACCGTTTTCAAAAGTTTTGAATACTATTAAAGAAAATATTCTTAGGAAAAAGAATCAAATGAATTTTTTAAAATATGAAATTAATATTTTAACAATCGAAGAAAAACTTCAAAATCCTAAATTACAGGATAAAATCAAAATGATTACTAATAATTTTTCCATAGAAATATGTAATGATCATCCAATGCTTTTTGGGATAGGAAAAAGCATATTGTAAGTCTTCCATATGAAGATGATTTTGATGAAAAGAAAATTCCGACAAAGGCTAGGCATTGTCAAATGAATTCTGAATATTTAGAATTATGTAAACAAGAAATACAATCTCTTTTACAAAAGGAATTAATACAACCTTCAAATTCTCCGTGGTAATGTACTGCATTTTATGTTAATAAGCATAGTGAAATTGAAAGAGGTATTCCCAGAATGGTAATAAATTATAAACCTCTTAATAAAGTTTTAAAATGGATTAGGCATCCAATCCCTAATAAAAAGGATTTATTGGATAGATTATATGATTCAATAATATTTTCCAAATTTGATATAAAATCAGGATATTGGCAAATTCAAATTGATAAAAAAGATCAGTATAAAACTGCTTTTACAGTTCCAATAGGACATTATGAATGGAATGTAATGCCTTTTGGTCTGAAGAATTCTCCTTCAGAATTTCAACAAATAATGAATGATATTTTTATTCCTTATAGTGAATTTATAATTGTTTATATTGATGATATCTTAGTATTTTCTAAAGATATTGAAACCCATTTTAAACACTTGAATATTTTCAAGAATTTGATTATTCAAAATGGTTTAGTCATATCTAAATCCAAAATGAGTTTGTTTCAAACACAAATTAGATTTTTGGGTCATAATATTGAGAAAGGAAATATTATTCCTATTAATAGAAGTATTGATTTTGCTTCTAAATTTCCAGATGAAATTCTGGATAAAACCCAATTGCAAAGATTTTTGGGAAGTCTAAATTATATTTCTTCTTATTATAAAAATCTTAATGAAGATACTGCAATTTTATATGATAGATTAAAAAAGAATCCTAAGCCTTGGACAGATAAACATACTGAGGCAGTTAGACGAATTAAGTCTAAAGTGAAATCACTGCCTTGTTTGATGATTGCAAATCCTAATCTGGAGAAAATTATAGAAACAGATGCTTCAGATATAGGTTATGGTGGAATATTAAAGCAAATATCAAAAAATGATAAACAAGAATTTCT
This sequence comes from Leptodermis oblonga, assembly GCA_016801395.1. NCBI lineage: Eukaryota > Viridiplantae > Streptophyta > Magnoliopsida > Gentianales > Rubiaceae > Leptodermis > Leptodermis oblonga. Next base: position 19,188,064 of record CM028750.1, on the reverse strand, counting down.
TGTTAGATATCATTCAGGCAAATGGTCTGATAGTCAGAAAAATTATTCTACGGTAGCAAAAGAAATCTTAGCCATTGTTAAATGTGTTTTGAAATTTCAAGATGATTTATATAATCAAAAGTTTGTTATAAGAACTGATTGCAAATCTACAAAGTTTATGTTTAATAAAGACTTTAAGCATGATGTATCTAAGCAAATGTTTGCTAGATGGCAGGCTCATTTAGCCCCATTTGATTTTGATATTCAGTATAAGAAAGGAGAAGACAATAGTCTTCCAGATTTTTGACTAGAGAATATTTGAATAATGTCTGATCATAAATTTTATGATTGCAGGTTAATGCACCCCAGAGGAAGGGCCTCTGGCCCTTACCGAGGTCGTGGTGGATGGGGAAATATCCTCGCCCAACAGGGTGGCAGGAAACTGGTAGCAGAAAATATTTCTGCTAGAAGGAGTATGTCTCCAGAAGACCCATTATATGAGAAATTTATGGAGTTCATAAACCAAAAGCAAGGTGATACTTCTGCTTCATCATCCTCATCATATTCAAAAATTGTTGGAGAAGAGGATAAAGAAGAGCATCTCACTTCTTATCATCAGAATAATAATAAAGAGGTAATAGTACTCTTGGAAAGCAAAGATTTGCAGTGGGTCAATGATCCATGGATGTTACTGAACAGGTATCTGGATAATTCTAGATATGCAGAAATGGCTTATAAGCCAAGATCATATTTTGAAAATCTTCTGAATATTTCAGGAAACTGTGAAATAACACATTTTACAGGTGCTGGTAGTGCCCAGAATATTTATAATTTCAGTAAGATAATTATCAAGCAGGTAATATCTGCAGAAGAATGAGGTTTATCAACTCTCAGGGATAGAGAATATCTTCATCCTGATCAGAAGGTATTAATAAAATACAAGTATTGGGATTATGTTGAATCCCTTACTAGAGTACTACTCTATGAAAATCCAAGGAGAAAGCATTCTTGGTTCATAAAGATTTATTCTGAGGTATATAATAAACCTCTACCAAATTGGTTTATTAAATGGTGGATTAATTTTGGTCCATCCATAAAGGTACTACATGAACCATTTAAAGCATTATATGCAGATTGGGTGAAAATTTCTCCCAAGATTATGAATCTGGATAATAATCATCCCTGGAACGATGATATCGCTCCTATGTATTTCTTTCTAGAATTTTCAATCCCGTGGATTTGGAAATGGGCTCCAGAAGTGGGTTATACCCCAGAAAAATTCCCATGCCTGAAGAGGGAAAGTTATACTAAATTTTGGGAAAACTTGATTAAGGCAGATGCCACTGGCTTAATACAAGGCCAAGAACTTATTGATCAAATCAAGTCTAAGTTGCAGGAATACTAGCAGAGGCAGCAATCAGCTCCAAGGGAGGAAATCAGTCCTTTCCAGCAGATTCATAGGATGCTGCAGAGACAGAAGGGAATTGTTACCCGAGAAGAAATCATAACTTCTTATATGGATCTTTTGAAAAAAGATCTATCTCAAAATCTTGAGGAAACCAAATCTGATGCTTCAATGTCAAGCCAAGGATATTGTCTACCAGGAGAATCTCAGGAAGAAGATGAAGAAGTCGACCTCGACATAGATGAAATGTTGCTGGCTCTCAAGAGCTCAGTAACCAGTTCTACCCGTAAAAGTCCAAGAAATGACTAACGTAGGTGGCTGTGGACTTCACCGACACTAATACTGTTGCGGACTTCAAAGCTGATAGTTTGAAATCCGAAAATACCGTAGCGGAATTGAAATTAAAAATTACAGATCCGTAATAGTGAAAGGCAGACTCTGCCTATAAATATGATTGTAAATTTTTATTTAGGGGCAGGACTTAGAATCCAAAGCCTTCCTCTTCCCTCTTTCCCCTCTTGTACATCATCCGACTCTCTCCTTCCATCCCTCCTTTGTAACTCTTCCATACATATATAAAATTTTCTTATTTCAAGATTTGAAGACTTGAAGACAACTTAATAAGTAAGTCTTTTTAATTTTCTTTTTTTAATATTTTATTTTCTGTTTTTATTTAGCCTAATGGAAGGCTAAATACTTAGTGTTAAACCATGAAGCTTAGTTATCAGATTTTCTTGTAATGTTGATGATTCTGTATGTGTGAATCGTCTTACTGTTTATGGATTAGTTGAGGAATGTGTGGGTATTTGAATTCAGACAGGCATCTTTGTACTGTTTAAAGGATGATGAGGGTTTAGCCCGTTGTTAGCCTGGGATTGGCGTTGTTAGGGCGTTTGACACCCATTTTTATCTCCTTGAACCAGTTCAATAGATTGACAGTCTTGAGTTCAGTGTAATTTGTTCTTGGTTAATCCATTGAACCGTTGGATTGGTCCCCTAAATTAACTTTATATGAATGAGTTAAGTCTTATTTTTTGAGTAATTACTTATTAATTATATATAATTGTTATTCATATTTGTTCAAATATCTACTTAAAATTAATATGATTTTGATTTTTAAATATTTTCATAATTAAATTCATATGAGCGATCTGATTAACTTTATGGGTAGTTAGGTCATGATCTATTTGGTCCGACGAGTTGATTCATTTTACGCATAAATTCACTCATTTTTTATATAAATAAATTAAAATTATTACTTGCAATTAATGCCTTTTTATTTTTTAGTTAATTATATATGAAAAGATTTACATGTGAATAAGCGAACAAATAAATTAAGAAATTTAAAATATATATTAATTTTTATTTACAAAGTTAAAATGAATTTTCACAATTATTATACTAGTATCATAATATATATTTATTTAAAACAATTATATATATATTAATATATATAAAACAATTATATATATATTAATATATATACATGCATGTATATAAACACACAGCCAACCCCCTTCCCCACCCACGCCCAGACATACATATACATGCACGTATATAAAAACATACACACATCCACAGTCTCACGAACACACAATTGCGCACACACACAATCGCACACACAAACTCAGATTTGCTTTAGATGCAATCTGACCCGTGCGGATCAGTAATGAAGAGAAAAGATACGGGTTAGACGGGTTGGGAAAAAAAAATACAATCCATGGGTTGACCCTAATCTGACCCGACCCAACCCAACCTATTAGATACAGGTCAAGCTTTGACCCTTAACCCGTTCAATCCGTAACTCGTTCAACCAACCCAACGGGTTAAAATGGCAGACGGATTGGGTTGGGTTGACGGGTCAATGTGCCAGGCCTATTGAACAGGTATGCAAAATTGAGATTTGTGTTTGGCATTTGAAGTTCAAAAGCAAAAACCGGAGTGGTTCAGTTTGCACCGATTTCTAGTTTTTGACTATTTTGACTTATTATTTTAACTTTCGGTTATTAGTATACATACGGACCGAACATGGAACTGGTTCGGGGGGTCGAACTGATCGAACCGGGCGGTCTGGTCTGAATTGAAAACACTATAAAAATGTGAAATCCGTTTTGTGTGGACCTTTTGCGTTTTTTGGACCTCCCTCACTGGGACATACCCAAAAAGTAAAAATGTTAAATAGGATTTTTGTGTGGTCCATTTAGTTTTTTGGGCCCCCTCAGTGGAAGAAGCCCAAAAAAAAATAATAATAAAGCGCATGTTGTTGTCCACGCTGGGGAAGGGAAAAAAAAAGAAAAAAAGTTTTCCATCCGTTTTTACGAATTTTAGACTTTTATGCCGTGGACATTTAGTTTGACAAAACGACGTCGTTTTGTTGATGTCACCTGTTATGAACAGTGTCTTGTTCGTTGCTTTTTCCTTTTCGTTCTAAGTATGCGCTCAGCGTTAGATTAGTGAGGGCGAGTGTTATGTTAGAGCAGATTTTTGGGTGACTGAGAAGAATTCCTTCTTGTTTTTACCGGATTTTTTTCGGCCTTTTGTGATTGAGGGGAGTGGGTGGTTTCAATCAAAGACATCCCTTTTTTCTTTTCTCCACCTTTTCCTTTTCCTCTTCCTCTTCTCCTCCTCCTCCTCTCTCTGATATATATATATATATATATAAATATATATATATATATATATTTTCTCTAGTTCGATGTGGCAAAAAAACACTAGGTGAAAGGTGATTTTGTTCCCGCTTCGATTTTTTTTTTTCCTTTCACATTTGTTGTTTTATGGTTCATTTGTTTATGTTGTTGATTGTTTTATGCTTTTAGATATGTTCGTTCGTGTTAGTTTAGGTTCTTTGAAATTTTGGGTTTCTGTTGTTTCAAGTCCTTGCAAGAAGAGTGGTGCTCACTGATACTCCTATTAAGGTCGAGGTATTATTGCACATTTCTTCTCCTGCTTAGTTTTTTTGTGCTTCGCTTTTCATTTGTCGATCGGTCAATGCATCGCAAAGTTGGGAGCTTTTGCTATTTTCGTGTTTTTGGGAGTTTTAGGCTCTGTTCTCTTGTGGCTTGTGTAGGGGAAATTGTGTTGGAGGGAAGATTTTTGTTAAAAATTTTTTGGAGGGAAATTTTTTTTGGGAAATTGTGTAGGTGAGAGATAAAAAAGTGTAATGATTGTGTTATTTTTGAATTTATGTGAGTAGGTATTTAGAGGAAATTTTTTTTTAATTTTAATTGTTAAAAAAATGCCGTTGTTTTTTGTGTAAATTTTTGAAAAAAAGTGATGATTCTTGAAAAATTGCCACAAGAGAACAGAGCCTTAAAGTGATTTGTGCTTAACAATTTGCAGATTCAAGAACTGATCAGAGGGGTCAAAAATTACATTTTTGTAGCTCAGGTTTGTTTACTTTCTCTTGTGTTTTGAACTTTGTTATTTTTGTCCTGATTATGGAGTTTGAAAAATCAAAAAACGTTAATGATTTTTATGTGGTGTTCTGGTCTATCTCTTGTGTTTTGAGTTTTTTGTGATGTCTCTGAATATGGAATTTGGATTCCTAGATAATTATTACGACCCAAAAAATTGTATATCATATATAGTTGGAAAATAAGGGTTGGATATTCTTTCACACTTTCCGGTGGCTGAATTTACCTTGTGCGTCGGATATTTGTTTCAGCTGAAATCCTGTGACTGCTCGTGGGTTTTAGATTTCTTTTTATTTTGCTTTGGGTGAATTGAAAATTTGGTCACCTTACTATCAAAATGTTTACGTTTTTAGTCATCTTTCTTTTTTTTAACGTTTTGTAAGTCACCAAACTTTATTTTTTACATTTTCTAGGTCACTCTGTTAAGTTGCTCTGCTAAGTGACTAACGAAGCCAATTTTTTTAGGGTATTTTTGTCACTTTCGAAACGACGCCCGTTTTACTGCTCATTATTTTTTTGTTCTTATTTTCTCCAAAATGGTATTCCTTCCTTTCTCAAGTGAATTTCTTTATTTTTTTTGTTTGTTTGTTTGTTTGCTTTTTTTTTTTTTTTTTTTGAAAGAAACAAACCATATCTTGCTTCTTGTTCATCCTACATCTTGATCCCATCAAATCCATATCCAAGACAATCTCCATCAAACCTTTTTTTTTTTTTTTAAATTCTAATTCTCTTGTCCATCTCCGATCAAAATGAAATTTTCATTTGATGAATTTCTTTTTAGCGACTCAATTTGGTCATGAACTTGACCTTCTTTCTCTTCCCCCCGTGGATAAACCAAAATGGGAAATGCAACAGCCAAGCCTCTGGAAAATTAGAGAAAACACCACCCAGTTTTAAATCTGGTAAAATTCATCATAAACAAAACCCACCAATTAAGCTATTAAAAAAACACAAATTCGGCGCTTTGATTTTGATGTAAATTAAGAAGAAGACATGAGATTGAAATTGGGACAAAATTCAAAGATTAGCCTCCATTTTTAAGATTGAGAAAAGACCCAATGAATTCACAATTTCATTCGTGGCCGTCGCCGCTGCAGATCCACCTCAGGTGCAACATCTTGCCTTCCGTTCGATTTTCTGCTATGGGGTTGGATGGAGGAAAAATAGAAAGAAAAAAAAAAATGAAGAGAAGAAGATAGGTGATGAGTCACTGGAGGAAGGGAGGGAGTGGGGGGCTATTGGAAAAGTGGGAAAATGGAGAATAAGGGGAGGAAAGTGACAGGAGAGGGAGGAAAATAAGAGGTTGGGAGGAAAGTGAAAATGGAGAGAGAGAGACAGGGGAAAAGTGACTGGAGAGGGAGATGAATGATTGGTTGAGAGGAAATTCAATGAAAAATGTGGAGAGATGGATGAGAGAAAAGTAAAAGGGGAAAAACTAAAATAAAGAAGCATGATAACGAAAATGCCCTCGCAAAAATTGGTCAGTTAGTGGGTTAAGGGTGCAATTTAACAGAATGACCCAGAAAATGAAAAAATAAAAGTTTGATTACTTAAAAACAATTAAAAAATAAAGATAACTAAAACGTAAACATTTTGATAGTATAATGACCAAATTTTCAATTCACCCGTTTGCTTTTGCTGAAATCCCTTGTATACATTTGATTTGTCTGCCCTTTGGATTGGTTGCAAGGTTTCTTTCAATTACAGTAGTTATTTTCTATCAGCTTTTTATATTGCTTTGCACTATTTTTGTAGCTTTGCAGGTTCTTTTATTTAGCCTATGTTTTTTTCCATCTTATTTCAAAAAAATCATCACTTTTTCATCCAAAATTTACTTAAAGAAACAATCTCATTTTTTTACTAAATTCTAAATTTAAAATTTAAAATTCCCTCTAAATTTACACTCACATAAATTTAAAAAATAACATAATCATTATACTTTTTTTTTTTTATTTTTTTATCTCTTTCTTATACAAATCTCCCAAAGAAATTTCCTCCAAAAAAAAAAAAAAAATCCTTCCTCAAACTAACATTTTTCCAAGGGATTGGAGAAGTTTCAAAAGAATTGGGGGGGGGGGGGGGGGGGGGAGGGAGAATTCTAAGCACATAATGAAAATATATATTTCTACACTAATTTTTTCTTATCATTTTAGATTCGGGATTTTTGCATCTATTTTTATCATTGTAGTTAAGCCAAATTAAGAAAGAAAAATTAAAGTTTTACTGGTGACCTCTTGATTGTGGCATAATAGTTTTTAAAATGGTACGTCATTGTGGTACAATTTAATATAATACTTAAAATCATGGATTTCGACTGTATCATACATGCTATGTGCATATATACTGGTGTTCTAGAAGGCAATCAATTACAGGTATTCTTTTGGATAACCTATAATTTTTCAGTCGAGGTACAATAGTTCAAAATTGGGAATTACATTCTATACAAAATTAAAGTACAATGTTTGAAATGACTCAAAAATTAATTTTTCCCTACAATATTATTTTTCATCATATTCATGTCATGTAGTTATTTTGAACCTATGACATCGTTGTTCTAAACTTGTTGTTTAAAAACATTAACTCATAATTATTTTAGTTAATGAACAATATTATGTGATGAGTAGATACATCCTATATGCAGTTGAAGTACAATGGTCAAAAAGACATGCATAATGAAAATATATATTTCTACACTGATTTTTTCATGTCATTTTAGATTCAAAATTTTTGCATATATTTTCACATTGTAGTTAAGCCAAACTAAGAAAGAAAAATTACAGTTTTACTAGTGACCTCTTGGTCATGGTATAATAGTTTTAATATTCTAGGTACATTGTAAATAAAATGTGGTACAATGTAATATAATACTTAAAATTGTGGGATTTCGTTTGAAAAAAAATTTATTATCTCATCACTGTGTCATACATGTTGTGTGCATATATACTGGTGTTGTGAAAGACAAGCAATTACAGGTATTCTTTTGGACAACCTATAATTTTTCAGTCAAGGTGCAATAGCTCAATATTGGGAAGTACATTCTATACAAAATTAAAGCACAATGCAATACAGTGTTTGAAATGATTAAAAAAATTATTTTTTTCCTTTAATATTATTTTTCATCATATTCATGTTATATAGTTTATTTTGAACCTATGCCATCGTTGTTCTAAACTTCTTGTTTAAAAAAATTAACTCATAATTATTTTAGTTAATGAACAATATTATAGGATGAGTAGATACATCATATATACAGTTGAAGTACAATGGTCAAAAAGACGTGCATAATGAAAAATATATATATATATATATATATATTTCTACACTGATTTTTTCGTATCATTTTAGATTCGGGGTTTTTGCATCTATGTTCATCATTGTAGTTAAGCCAAATTAAGAAAGAAAAATTAAAGTTTTACTAGTAACCTCTTGGTCGTGGTATAATATTTTTAAAATGGTTGGTACATTGTCTACAAAATTGTGGTACAATATAATATAATAATTAAAATTGTGGGATTTCGTTTTAAAGAAAAATATCTTATCTCATCATTGTGTTATACATGTTGTTTTTAGAGATACTTTCGTTGTGACAGTCAAGTGAACTCATGTGTTCTTTTTAAAACCTATAATTTTTCTATCGATATACAATAGTTCAAAATTGGGAAGTACATTCTATTCAAAATTAAAGTACAATACAGAACAAAGTTTGAAATGGCCTACAAAATTCATTTCCCCCTATAACAGTATTTTTGATCTTATTAATGTCATGTAATTTATTTTGAGGATAAGTCATCATTGTTCTAAACTTGCAATTTACAAAAATTAACTGATAATTATTTTTAAATACGGGACAATATTATACAATTAATAGCTACATTATGTATACAATTGAAGTGCAATGGTCAAATTGACTTGCAAATAAAAATATATATTTATACAATGATTTTTTTTCTCATCATTTCTTTATCATGTCAGATTGTGTGTTTTTGTATGTATTTCATAATTGTGGTTAAGCCAAACTAAAAAAATAAAATTTTAAATTTTACTAGTTATCCCTTGATTGTGATATAATAATTTGAGTGAAGTGCATAATTCATCACGCAACTTTGCGAAAGTGCAAAAATGATCACGCAACTTTCAAAAACCGATTTTTAATCACGTAACTTTCAAAAACGTGCAAAAAGGTTATTCCGTCAGGGACAACCGTTAACTCCCTAACAAAAACTAATTTTTTAGGGCAAAATCATCCAATTTCCTTTTCCTTTGTCTTATCTTTCAATTATTTTACTTTTATTAGCAAATAAACCCCAAATTTTTCATTTTTTTACATATTCGACCAAAAATAAATTTTTACTGCATAATAATATTACTAAAATAATAATTATTCTTAATATTATGAAATATTTAAATTTTGATATGAATATATTTGTTTTAAATTATAGTATTTTTAATTTAAGATAGTTTAATATTTCATTTTTCATATTTAATTTTTACAAAAATAATTTAAATTTGTTGCCATCCTAATTAAAAAATAAGTTGGGCCCCTATTATGATATTTATAATTTAAGATAGTTGAATATTTTTTTTATAAATTTTAAAAAAATAATTTAAATTTTTTATTATGCAAGTAAAATTTATTTTTGGTTGAATATGTAAAAAAAAAAAAAAGGAAAGATTAGGGATTTATTTGCTAATAAAAGTAAAATAATCGAAAGACAAGACAAAGGAAAAGGAAATTGGACAATTTTGCCCTTAAAAATTAGCTTCCATTAGGGAGTTAACGGCTAGAATTAATGGAATGACCATTTCTGCATGTTTTTGAAAGTTACGTGATTAAAAATCGGCTTTTCAAAGTTGCGTGATTATTTCTGCAATTTCTGCAAAGTTGCATTACTAGTTATGATCACTATAATACTTTTAAAATGGTAGGTAAATTGTACACAAAATTATGGTACAGTGTAATGTAATACAAAAATTAGTTGGATTTTGTTTACTAAATATTCTTACATCATCATTGTGTTGTACATGTTATTTTTATATAGGAAGATCGAATAGCATTTTTAATACTGAATGTTTGGACTGTTTGTAACTTTGGTATTAAAAGTTTACTCAGTTCCAAACTTGTGCTTTATGTTATACTTTGTTGCATTTTTAGTACCAATACCTGTTGTAGCAAGTTTTATGTAATTAAACCAAAGTCAACTGTAATTTGATGGTATTTTGCAATTCTACAATTTTGTGGGGGTTGAAAATATAATTTTTCTGATATAATTTCCAAAACATTTTCGCAGTTTTCTTTCTCCTCGGTAAGAAGAAAACTTGTATGTCGACTAAGGAGAAAAAAAAACAGCGTCCAGTATTAGAAAAATAATCTTTTCAACCCTCACAAAATTGTAGAATTTGTAAAATATCCCCAAATTACCTTTAACTTCGGTTTGAATATGTAAAACCTGCTATACCAGGTATTAGTATTAAAAATACAATAAAGTATAAACATAAAACACAAGTTTCAAACTGAGTAAACTTTTAGTACCAAAGTTGCAAACAGCCCAAACTTTTAGTACCAAAATTGTCATTTTTCCTTTTTATATATACTTTTGTTGTGGAAATCAAGCAAACACATGTGTTCTTTTAAACAAACTTTGATTTTCAATCGATATAAAGTAGTTCAAATTGATATGTACATTCTATACAAAATTAAAGTAGAATGCAGTACAAAGTTTGAAATGATTCAAAAAATTAATTTTTCCCTATAGGATTTTTTGCGACCTTATTCATGTCATGTAGTTTATTTTGAACCTGTGCCATCGTTGTTTTAAACTCGAATCTATTCTGAAATCCTTCTAACTTAGAAATATTTGTTTAATCAACAAATAACTACTGCATTTTTTAGATATATACAAATATTTAGTATGAATAAGTATAGTTTATACATAATCGAGGTACAATGAAGTACACTCCCCAAATTATATTAGACTATTATATATATATATATATATATGTATAATATATATTTTCCGTCTAATAAAATTGTTATATCGTTACGTTGGTAAAATAAATTATTCAAATTTTGTATTTCCTCCTATTATTTGACCAAAATATTAATTTCATTATTAAATGATAACAAGTTTACTTTTAAACTTGGTATAACACGGTAAAGAGGTAAGATGTACAATCTATTTACAATTAAGGTACAATCTATTTACAATTAAGGTTCAATAGAATATAATACCTAAAATAACTAGATAAATTACTCTTTCTGTTGAATAAAATTTTCTTACGTCGCCATTGTGTCATATATATTGTTTGTATATACATTATTGTTGTTGCATTCAATTAACCACATGTTTTCTTTTTAAAGCATTATGATTTTTCGCTTGAGGTACATTAGCTCAAAATTGAGAGGTACATTGTATACAAAACTAAGGTACAATGTAGTACCATGTTTAAAGCGACTCACAAAATTACTTGATATCTATAATATTTTTTTTTCAAACTTACTCATGTCGTGTAGTTTATTTTTGAGCTATTTAATCATTGGCGTAAAGCCGTTAGTTAAAATGCAAATTCACCTAATAATTTTTTTTGTCATTTAGGATAATATTCTAAAATAAATACATACATTCCATATACAATTAAAGTACCACAGAGTACAATGGATGCAATGCCTTACATATTTTATAATAGTCTACAATGAATTTTTTTACCTCATGTCGTATTGTATGTTTCTGGTCTATTCCCATCATTGTAGTGTGGCAAAATATAAAAGTATCAAAAAGTTATACTTTGATGCTCTAAGTTAAGGTCTAATAGTTTAAAAATGATAGGTACATTGTATACAGAAGTATGTTACTATGGAGAATGTTCAAAGTAACTTACACGATAATATTTTTCATACCATCATGTTCTCCCAAGAGAGCATTCGTGTTTAATCTTTTCTAGTATTCAAGCCAAAATATAAATTTCTTAGTTAGATAATAAGAAGTTTATTTTTAATCATCATATAACGTGGTGAAATGGTAATAGATACAACCTATACAAATTTACGGCACAATGTACTAATACGAAAAATGGTTGGACATCCATTTTTCGTTTACTAAAATTTTCTTTCTTTATCATTGTGTCATACATGTTGTTTGTAAATATATTTTTGTTGTTGCAACTAAGAAATTAAATATCTTATTTTCAAAACTATGATTTTTCAGTTGATGTACACCAGTTCAAAACTGGGGGTACATTTTATATACAAAATTAAGGTACAATACTCTTGTACAATGTTTCATGGAGTACAATGGTAAAATTGACTTACATATTTTAGTTTTTATCAACAATGTGTTTTCCTTATCATTTACTCATCACGTCATATTTTGTGTTAAGAATCTATTTCAACAGTGTAGTGAAGCTAAATTCTTAATAACAAATTAATATTTTATCATTCACATTTTGATAGACTTAGTATTGTTTTAAATTCGTGGGTACATTGCATACAAAATTATGGTACTATAGAGCACAATAGTTAAAATGACTTAAATCATCATGGTATCAATTATGCAATCGGTATTATTATTATTATTTTTGCCCATACAGTTACATTGTATTTTCAGTTTTGCCCATGCACTTGCATTGTTTTTCTGTAGCTATGCAATTGCATTGTGTTTTGTTTTGCCCTTGCAGTTGCATTGTGGTTTTTTTTTTTTTTTTTTAGCCATGCAATTACTTGATTTTGAGCCTTACTGGTTGTACAGGTTCAACTCGTAATAAATAATTTATAAATTTTTGTGCTACATATTATCGCTTATATTACTCAATTATGTTTCAAATCCTCATTGGATAAACAAAATGATAGAATGGTTCCTTCAAATTTGATGAAGGGACTATAGTATTTCCTTTTTTAGTGGTAGTAATTTTTGACACCGCAAGAAAATCTAAATTTAATATAACACATTATAAGCGATCTGTCATCTCAAAACGTATGTAAACCGATTGTTAATCACAAATTATATATTTTCTCCATTCCATTAGAAGAGTTAACTTTCAATTTATTTATTTATTTATTTGGTTCTAAAGAAAAGTCAACTTTCAAATATTATCCTCTTTTTACCCTTACTAATATCACAATGTGTAGTTCACAATTACCGCACATTTAAAGTAAGGGCATAACTGGAATAAAAGGTGACAAATTATCTATTTTAAGTGTTGTACCTTGACTTTCATAACAAGTTGTACATTTTAGAATCAAGACATTCTAATAGAACGAACGAAGTATATATTTTTTGACAATATTTGACACATACTAATATACCTGAATCGAACCTAACACGTTATAAAAGATCATCCAACTCGAAACACGACACATTAAAATCTTTTTCATATTTTGTCAAAAAATTTACACTTCCGCCACAAAATTATATAGGATGAATCGGATGAATGAAATAATTTATTCAAATATGTAACTAGTTATAATTATAAATAGATGGAACCGAACCTTCACTTGAGAAGTTTACTTAAATTTCATGCATATAATTAGGCCATTAATATTTTCTCAACTAGTTATTCCATCAATTAATATTGTGTTTTGGCCATCATTTCCCTAAAAACTCTGAGAACATTATAGACCAAATATAGTTTTTTTTTTTTTTTTTTTCTTTGAGATGGAAATTTTATTAGCCTCTCCCAATCAAAAGATATATATATATATATACACACCAATTAGCTGTCAAATTGTGTCTGGAAAAAAAAGTGCACTTTTGCAAGGATATTAGTTGTCAATTTGAACACAAAATACACAAAATAATTAAATTATTTAATTTAATTACTATATTTTATATTGTGAGTTGAATTTACAATGTAAATGCACATACTTCACTGTTTTGTTGACAATTCAAATCCATATATGATAAAGCAAGTTCGTGCTCGTGCATGCATGGCGCACGAAAATGCAGTCATCGATCAACTGTATGCGAACGTGGTGGAATGGAACTAATTATCACTGACACGTTCATGAATGCTCGTTGCTTGTTTTGAAAGGGACCTTTTTTCTTGCAGTTTTAGTTTTTGTGACATTTTTTCTCCATATTGCTTGTGGTCTTATTATTTGACCCCTCCCTCCTCAACACAATCCAATCCCAAAAATTACGTGATCTACTCAGTTGCGTATAAAGAGTTTAATTTTAAATTGTACTCTCAAAGTCTACCATAGGTATAGACAACTGTCCAGAACCCAAAAATGTTGGTGCTCATATTTATATAAACAATTTATCATATACGCTTTATAAATATTTTAATTAAAGCCCACATTTATTATGTTTGGAATGGTCTAATAACGCAATAATATGTTAAAATGAATTGAGGCCCATAAAAGAATTGCCATGTTTTTCTAGTATAATTTACTAATATCTTGGGCGCCTTGTCTTCTATTTTGGTTATAAAAAAGAATTACTAACCCTTTACATTACTAGGATTGATCCGTTTACATTAAGTAATTTATTAACTCCTACATAAACTAATCCCTTGTAGCTCACCATCTCCAACTCTTTACTATCGATACTTAACAATTCTTGAGCGTCATTACTTTTCATTTGGAACTAGATTATCTGAATTCTAAAAGTATTAATTTTTATCCTTCTTCCAAAGTAACTTTTTCATCTCTAAAATTGTTATTATTTTTTTTTGTTAACGTTGATTGGTTCACATGGATCTATATATATATATATATATATATATATATATAGTACTAATTGTATCTAAAATGGACATGCAATTTTATGTATTAAAAGAAACATTCTGAAAAATAATTATTTTAATATTATTATAGATAGATTTTGCATCTAAAAAAAATATCAAAAAAGTCATTATAAGTGATTTTTACATGATTAAAATTTTTATTTAGGGCCCGTTTATCATTTCACCCAAAGCCTCTTATGTTTGAAAACCAGTGCTACGTACATTTTGACTCATAAATAGTTATATTGTTGGACACTTAAAATAGGACGAATGAGTATAAATATAATACATACATATATATATATATATTATATATATCAGCCCAATTATTTTAAAGAATTTTAGTGGTTGATATCATCATCTGATGCGTGTTCCTGAGTATGATTACAAGCTGTTGCAAGTAGCTGAAACATATAGTCTAGTTGGACAGAAAGTGAGACGCAACAAACTGGCAATTTGAAGATTAATTTCTGGAAATAATTAGGAAATTATAACTAGAATGTTGCTAGCTGGAAATTGATTTGTAAAACGATGGTGGATGAGAGGGGATTTGGGGAATTATATTAATTGTCTGAAAACCAATCAAACGTTAGTTGGATTTCGAGGACAACAACATTTATGATATGTGGCCAAGTTATTGAGCTAATTAATATGGTAATATTGACCCAACCTTAGACTACCTTATATGTTTGGTTCATCTTTCTTTCCTCTTTAAGAACATGTGTTATGATAAATGTGTTTCCAACAGAAAAAGTAAAAAAAATTAAAATAAAAACGGTTGTATTTATTGATATTTAGTGATTGGATTCTGGAATTATTAATTGGGACAATATCCTACTTTCATCTTATATCTTTAAAACAGATAATAGCTATGTTGGTTTTTAAACTTGTCCTCATGTCATATTTTCATCTCTGAATTAGATTTTTTTTTTTTTTTCCTTAATTCCAAATTTTGGATTTTCTATCCCTATGTAGTCTATTAACCAAATTTCTACCAAAACTAGCAAGCCAAATGTGGGCAAATTTGAAATATCTGATTTGTTAATATTTTTTTTTACAATTTCATCACCACCTACATTGTTATCTCAAATTTGGAACTTTACTCATCATGTGCGTTCCTGTCAACATTTGGATGGTTTTGGTTGAAATTTAGGAGATCAACTACATGGGAGGAAAAATCCAAATTTAAGGTTGAAGAGAACAATTTCAAGTTCTATTAATAATGATATCCTACTTTAAGCATTTAATATTTACTGGACTCTATATTGAGAGATTCATGTACCTTTTTGCAGCCAAGGGTTCTTATAATGTATCCATGTGATCAAGTGGTCCAATTTTTAGGACTTTTGGATTGCACTTGAGAGTCGAGACCTCCAAAAATGGCAGAAAGAAGAAAAAAGAAAACAAAAGACAAAAAAAGTCAATAGGGCTTAACTTTTAGGTCTTCAAGGATGGAGACAGTCGCCAGATTTTAAACCGACAAACTAAAGAAATTAAGGAAAAGAAGAGCGCGCACACCAAGGTAATTGCATGCAAATTGCGCTGCCTCCTCCATCTCTGAAGTTGATTTCTGGTGGACGTTTTGGAGTTCATGATTTTGGAGGGATAGCTTTCAACATTTACCTAATTTCAAAGTCTTTCTAGGTGTTGTTTTTCAGTGGGCTTTGCTCCACGAGCCAAATTACATGCATAACCACTGTTAATATACGAAAATGAATTATAACTGTTTATGAATTAATGTACGATTTTAAATATGACATTTTCATTAGGCTTAAATGATTATTAATTTGTTTCAGGAATGAAAAAAATAAAAGAAAGAAAAAAAAAATGGACTAGAGGAAAACTACTATTTCTATCATGGAATCAACCAAGAACTAGAAAACCAAAGCTTATTTAGTCTCAATTGAAAAGTTATGTTTTTAAAATGTTTAACTTTTTGCGGATTTTAAATTATACTCCCTCAGTTTCATTAGAGGAGTTTGGTTTCAAAAATATACAACTTATTTTGGATTTCAAGGTACAAGACCTAAAATAGGTAATTTGTCACAATTTATTCATTAATGTTCTTTTTATGTGTGGGTTAATTAGGATCATACATTATCATATTATAAGTAAGGATAGAAAGAGTAAAAAATTTTGAAGATGACTCTTCTATTAGGGTAAAAAAAAAAAAAAAAATTGAAGTTGACTCTTTTAGTAAAACGTGAAGAGTTATACCATTTAAATAAATAATTTATTTTTATTTTCTTAACTTATACTCGTACTATTTAAGTATGGATATAATTTTAGTAGAGGCATAGAAATTAAGATAATTAAAATCGTAAAAGTACGTAGAAACTCTTCTCTATTGGACAAAAAAGTAAAAGTCAAAAACACTTTTTTTTTTCATTGGACGTGGATGGAGTATATTTTTAATCATGTAATCAACCAATTAATTCTTGACTATGAACATTAATTTGTCCATGCGAGAGTCTCTGATGACCACATTCACCGGCATAATATATTAAACACTAAGCTAAGGGAGATTACAAATTAATTACATTCATCATGTGTCATGTGACTTATAGATTCATGTGATCAGAGGTATCCTGCGGATCCAATTAAGGATAAGAAAGATCAGAGCAATTAGCGGAGTTTTTATGGGGATGTTTCCACCTTCTTCCGATCAGTGACTATGATTACAAATTAATTAATGTGTTTGATTTCTTTCTGAAATTTATTATTTTTATCCACTTCTTAGGAAAATATCAAGAAACTATGTAATTTCTTTTGAATGAATGAAAATGATGTGCATTTCATATTAGAGACTGAATGAGTTGTTCGGTGAAAGAAACTTGGTTTGCCGTTAAAGGATATTATTACTTAAGTAATCATATTTCTTTTCTTATATATAAACCACACATAAAATATGTAATCCCCAAAGTTATTTATCATTTCTCTCCATTCTCGTGCGCCAACGACTGTTTTCATGATAAGTGAATGAATTTTCTCAATCTTTATTGTATCACTTTTTCGGCCTCATGTTAACTAATTTAGCTATATGTGTTATCCAAAACTGATTTATAAATTGAAAGTAAGAATAATACTCTCTTTACACCTTACCATACTAAAAGAGTTGGGTTTTTAATTTTTTTTTTTATGAATTTAAATATTCAAGCTAAACCAAATAAAATAAATAAATTATTGTTACTTTTTTTTTCCCACTTTCTCCCTTACATTTTAAGTTTAGATTAGCTCTGAATCTTACATATTGGTATTATTAAATGTATAAGAAAATTATATAAATATAACCCTTTTAATGAAATATATATATCTTTTGGCGAGAAGGATACACTAAGGGTATGCCTCCTTCTCTTTTTCTCTTTTCCTCTCAAACTATAGTCTTCATCTTCTCTAATTTCCTTCTCTATCTCCCTCCCATGGGAGATGGGATCTTCCTCCCATGAGATGGGAGAAATATATTTCTTTTCTAAAAATTTTTATTTAATTTATTTTTATCTTCTGTGATGAGAGTTTTCTGTTATCTCATAGTCAGAGATCTTGCATTTTTGAATAAACGAGAGTTTCTCCTCCATATAAATAAATGGGTAGTTTATTATTATTAAATGAAGATCCAGTTAGTTGGAGACTTTCATCATAAGATTAGTGACATATTAGAAATCAGATTAATAATTCGGTACTTGATTTATCCAAAGCAATGACGATTTTCTGTTATACTAATAATATCAATATAGATTACTACTTATTTATATTTGTGTAAATTTAATTTAGTTTACTTTTAAATGTTTATATTGCATTATTATCGCATCAAATTATTCACAATTATATTAAATGCTCTCTATTAAATAATCAAATATAACCTTCATTATCAAACAAAATCACGGGAGAATTTTCTTGTGGCTCTAATTTGGGAACTACAAGGCCCCACCATGTGGGCAAGGAATATTTCTTCCCTGACTATTATTGTTCTTTCACTTCCCACCATTTTCATTAAAATAATACTTACTTATTAAGAATTCTCATGTGAAAACTAGTTATGCCAATAATTATCCTTGTTTCTGTCCCTACCTTTTCCCTTCCTATCTTCTTTTTTTTTTAATTCTATTTTTGTCAACTCTCATATCTTCTCCCAATGCTACAGTTTTATTAGTTCGTTAAACTGTCAATTCTCACACTAGTCGGACAGTCAACACAACAACCAAACAAAAAGAGAACAAAAAGAGAGAAAAGAAAAAGAAAAAAAAAAAAAAGAAAAAAAAGTTGCTTGCATGCATGGAGTGATTTGCTAAATCCATAAACTCAATCAAACCTCTATAAATACCATCCAAATCTCCATTTCAAATTCAAGCAAAATCCCTCCTTCTCTCCACCTCTCTTTTTCTCTTCTCTCAACCTTTCACCAAGAATTATTATAAGTTGTCAGGAAAATGGCAACAGAAAACAGAGTTCTCGCAATCCCATTGTTGATTTTCAGTACCATTTTGTTAAGTGCGGAGGCGGATTACAATGTGAAAAGCTTCGGGGCGATATCCGACGGCAAGAGTGATTGCACTCATGCTTTCCTCAGTGCGTGGGATGCAGCTTGTGCTCGGTCCAGCCGGCAACAATTTATGTTCCGCCGGGCCGATATTCGGTTGGCGGAGCTTCGTTCTGGGGAGAAAGTTGCAAGAATTCCGGCATTACTTTGCGGATTGATGGGATCCTTGTTGCTCCTTCCGATTACAATGTCCTTGGCCGGACCGGAAACTGGTTTAAGTTTGAGAGGAGTGATGGACTTCAAATCTATGGCGGAACCCTTGACGGCCAAGGAGCTAGTCTTTGGGGCTGCAAAAACAACGGCAAGAACTGCCCCAAAGGAGCTACGGTTGGTCCAAGATTATTAACTCTCCATTTTTTTAATGTTTTTATTTTATTTTATTCTTATTCTCTACCCATCATGCATGTTCTTGAAGCGAACATATTTGACACCCGCCTTTATTATTATTGGCAACCTAAACTTAGTATCGTGGGATATCAAAAATGGGACAAAAGATCGGTTCTCTGATTAATCATGCGTTCCCAGTAAATAAGTCCAATCCTAATAATCAATTTTTTTTTGGTGGAACAGTCATTGGGAATATACAATTCGAATAATGTGGTAGTGAATGGATTAACTTCATTAAACAGCCAGTTTTTCCACATGATCATTGATGGCTGTAACGATATCAAGCTGGTCGGAATGACCATTTCAGCGGCAGCAAACAGCCCCAACACCGACGGAATTCATGTCCAATCATCATCGGGAGTCACAATAATGAATTCCAATATTGGCACCGGTGATGATTGTATCTCCCTTGGTCCCGGAAGCTCTAATGTCATTGCTCAGAAGATCCAATGTGGTCCTGGCCATGGAATAAGGTAACTGGTAACGTACTATTAATTAATTAATTGATAGTTACTCTCTTTTTTTTCTTCCATGTTCTGAAATTTTGCTCTACGTACTACTTGTCTCAGCATTGGCAGTTTGGGATCTAATGCGCAAGAGCCAGGAGTCCAAAATGTAACAGTTACAACGGCTACATTTACCGGAACAGAAAATGGCGTAAGGATAAAGGCATGGGCGAACCCTAGCAATGGATTTGTCCGGGGAGTTCTATTTCAGCACCTAACAATGGTCAACGTCCAAAACCCGGTCATCATCGACCAAAATTACTGCCCGGGTGGCGGCAAATGCGGCTCTAGTCAAGTATGTATATATACCGTATTTACAAAAGTATTGCTAAGGGTTTGCAGGTTAACTCATTTTAATTAACGTTTTTAATGACAGTCCTCAGGTGTGAGAATCAGCGATGTGAAATATCAAGATGTTCATGGAACATCAGCAACACAAGTGGCTGTGAACTTTGACTGCAGTAAGACGAATCCATGCAGCGGTATAATTCTTGAAGACGTGAATCTTTCCTTCAATGATGAACCGGCCATGGCTTCTTGTCTCAATGCGGCTGGATCTTCAACCGGTCTAGTGGATCCCAGAAGCTGCTTATATTAATATATAAGGAAGATAGATTATAATATTAGGTACCTTTGACTTTTGATGTGACGAAAATGAATGTATTCTTGCTTGAGCCTGTGGCTTAATTACTGGGTTGGCTGCTTATTTTTGGCTCAGCCTGGCCTTGCGGGAATCATATATACATCGATAGTTTTTGAAGTAAAATGAAGTGATCAATCATATATTTAAACATAATTTCTACCTAATTTTCCCTTAAGCATAAAATGAGGTGATCTATTATTTGAGTAAATCCATGTTTACATTTATTTTTTCCTTGAACATTTCCTCCAATATTCTTTCTTCTTGATTATTATCATTATTGTTAGTTAGGATTATGGTCGGCATTGTGATCCTTTAAATCTTTTACTATGTTTTAGAAAAACCATAAACAAAAAATGGACAGCAAACTTTCCAAATGTTGTAATATAGATTTCTAGGGGCCAAAGCTAGCTAGTTGTTGAGGAATAGGAGAAATTAAAAAGTAACAATTAATACTAATTTGGTGGCAGCTGAGCCGACGTCGTGTGAATAACATATTCATATTCAGTTATTAACCACAAAACTTTTGCGTCTGCCTTTGGTCAACTATCTCATTCCTCATCAATCTTCCCTAACTTGCATACATGGAAATATATGGAGATATATATATATATATATATATATATCATGGAATATCAAAATATTTGATGTTAGCATAGTTTAACAGTTATTTTGAAATGAATATATTTCAGAAAAAAGACTGTTAAAAACAGTGCTAAAACAGAAACAGATTTGCCATCAAATCTAGATCTTTTAAATAAATGGACCATTCCATATGTGGAACCTAAAGTTATATACCAACAAAAGTTTTTTAATAAAATCGGTCTAAAACAAATTTGTAAAACTACGGAAGAATCAATGCGTTTACAAAATGAAGAAACCATTTTGAAATTACTCAATTATAAGGATGTAAATACATATCGTTTTACGCATAAGTTTTTACATATTGGTTTAGTGCAAATTGCTTTTAAACCTTTGACTTTAGATAATCTACCAGAAAGTTTTATAGCAACTTTGAGAGATGGTAGAAATAAAAATTGGAGACAATCAATAATTGGAGTTATACAATATTGCCTGCCCATGGTCCAGTTTATTTTAATGTTCATCCAAATTTTCAATTGTCATTAACCAAAGTAAATATACTCGATTCTTTGATGTTAAATATTAAGACACAGGGATATGATTATAAACCTGGGTTTGAATTAATATGCATATGCTGTAAATTTACTATAAGCCTTTGCATACTTTAAATCTATGTTATAAATTAAAAGAACATGAGAAAAAATTAAATGAGACAATCATAATTGAATCTAATTATGATAAATCGAAAATAACTACTCGAAAAACCATTAAATGGTACGAAATTTCAATTCCTGAACATTGGAAAATGACTAAGGTGGTTGAAAGCCAACCAAGGACTGGACATAATATTCAGAACATTATACAAACTCCTGAAGGAGATGTTTAAATACATATGAGTAATACTCTATCTTTTCCAGAAAGAACTTTGGGATATTCCCATAGATCTGGATTATCAAGATCAGCCTCTGTTAGATATTTTATTTCTCCTTTTATTGAGGAAATGGATAATATTCCAGCAAGAAGTTCTACTTCTATTTTACGTGGTGAGAAAAATCACCATGATGCTTCTTTTCATACTGCAGATTATTTCAATAATTTAAGTAGTGAAAAAAATTGTCATACTGATTCTTTTAATACTGCATTAAATTCCAATAATTTACGTGATGGAAGAACCCATCATGGAGCTTCAAGTTCTTATATTCGGGATTATATTCTGCCAAGGAATTTTAGTGATGAGGAAAATCATCATAAAGTTTCAAGTGACAAGAAAAATCATCATGTTGATTTATTATATAAAAATAAAGAAAATATTGTTAAATGTGTTTATAACACTAAAGATGCGGATATAAGTGAATCTGAAAAGAATTTTTCTATATGAATAGTACAACTAATAGAATTAATTTTCAGAAAGGCTCTCTAGCCAGACAAAAAATTAGAGCTGAATTTAGCTCACCAAGGTGGGAACCATTTAGAAGTGGTTTCTCCCATCTTTTTCTGATAGAGAAAAAGAATATACACAGGAAGAATTTTATAAATTCGTGGGAGAAAAAAATATTTTTTTCCCTTTTGTGCCATGGTTTGTTTCTTATTATATTGAGCCATATATTTCTATTATAGAAAGAGATTACAAGTTGTCAAATGACAATATTTTAAAAGAAGTATATCCTCCTCATCAATCTTTTCAAATTGAAAAGGATAAAAAAATTAATTTTTAATGTTTTTTTCAAATTATTTGAGGAGGATACTTTACCTATTACTGTTAAACAGATTAATAAGATGATAGAACAAAAAAATTATTCAAATTTATTTTTGATTGTTCTAGGAGAACAGATTATATCTTTACATGAAAGAATTGATAGAATCCTTATAAAGATGCTTATGTAGCAAGTAGTTCTGGTGGAAGTACTGGAGTATTAGCTTCTCCAAGTCTTCAGCTTCCACATGAGATAAAAGATTTTAAATTCAAATCTATGTCATCTATGTCAGATCTAGAAGTATTACTATATAAGAAATTTAAAGGTTTAAAATTAAACACTTTAGAAGAAGAATTTTCTAAACAAATAGATCAGAATTCTGATTATAAAAAACTCATAAATGATGAGATAAATAAACTTAATAAGTTTGCTGATAGGCCAACTCAAAGAATAATTTATTATAATAGGCCGTCACCTGTAGATATTCTACATGAAGAACAAGAATTCATTTATAAATAACAGTTACAGTAGGAAAAGTATTTATGAATGGAATCTTGATGGTTATACCGAAAAACAGATTTCTAATCCGGCACATAGGATGCTACTGTATAGTACTAACTGTAAACCCAATGGTAATACTGATAGTAACATAGCGAAAATGATAGTCGCTGGTTTTACTAGCCAATTAAAAGGTTGGTGGGATAATTATTTGTCCCAACAAAATAAAGAAGACATATATAGAACTGTAAAGTAGGAAGGAAGTCAAATGACTGAAAATGCAGTTTATACACTGAGGGCCTGTTCTTTACCCCGGGTTGAGACCCGGGTCTGACCTTTTTTTGGGTCTCAACCCAAAAATCTAACCCAACCCCATGTTCTTTACCCAATTCTGAACTCTAGTTCACAAACCCAATTCCCACTGCTGCCGCCGCCCTCCCACCGCCGCCGAAATCTGGCCTCCTCTTCTTCTTCTTCTTCTTCTACTTCTTCTTCTCCTCCTTCTCGCGTCCAGTTTATCTTCTTCAGCTTCTCTTTTCTCTTCTTCTTCTTTTTCTCCTCCTCCTCCTTCTTATTCTTCTTCCCGCTGCCGCAACATCTTCTTCGCACTCTCTTCCCCGCATCCTCCTCTCTTCTCTTTTCTTCTCTTCTTTTCTTCTTCTTCTTCTTCTCTTCTCCCGGCAGGCGGTATCCTTCTTCTTCGCGCCGCCGGCCCTTTCCCCCCTCTTCATCTTCTTCTTCTCCTCCTCCTCCTCTTCTTCCTCTTCTTCTTCTTCGCACTTTTTTTTCTTCCTCCCCCACAATTACTCACAAACCCATTTGTGAGTAATTTGTTTTCTCAAATCCCAAATTTGGGAAGTATTAAAACTGCACAAGTAGATTGGGGTTGATTGAAACAGAAAAAAGAAGAAGAAGAAGAAGATCCCAAATTTTGGGGATTTAGGTTTTGGGCCGCGGAGGCGGGGGCGGTGAAGCGGCGGCGGGCGCGGACGCGGTGGTGGTGGAATTTGTGTTCTGGACCCGGGTCTGAGAACGACGTTTCTTTGTTCTGGGTCTCTACCCATTCGGTCTCTACCTAAAAACTCAAACCCAGGTCTCAACCCGGGGTAAAGAACAGGCCCTGATAGTTACAATTTTAAACATTTTACAGGAAGAATTTCTAATAATAGCAAAAATATTCACACTTTATTACAAAATTTAAGGTGTAAAACACTGTCTGATTTTAGATGGTATAAAGATGCTTTCCTTAATAGAGTTATGGAGCTTCCTGAAAGTAATAGTAATCTTTGGAAGTCAAAATTCATAGATGCTCTGCCCAGCTTATTTGCTGAAAGAGTTAGAAAAACTCTAAGAAAGGATAGAATAACTATTCCTTATGAAGAATATACTTATGGTAGACTAATTGGAACATGTGTCCAAGAAGGTTTATCATTATGTAATGAAATAAAATTCAATCAAGGTCAATTTTGTAGTCAGTTTGGGATGCAAATTCCAACCCAAAAAAAATTGACAAAAAATAGAAAAGATGATAAAATTTTTAGGAAAAAGAGAAAATATTCTCAGAAAAAACTAGAGAAAAAAATGGAATGAAAAAATAATAGATAAGCTAATAAGGTTAAAAAAGATATTAAATGTTATAAATGTGGCAAAATAGGTCATTTTGCAAATAGATGTAGAATGAGGAAAAAGATTAATAATCTAGAAATTAGTGAAGAACTAAAAGATAAATTACCAAAATTATTGATAACTTCAGGATCAGATATATCTGACGAGTCAACGTCTGAATCAAACTATGAGCACATAAATAGTAAAAGTTTTACTGATGAATCGTCGGAAGAAGAACAAAATTGTTGTAATCCTTGTCAAGAAGGAAGTTCATGCTTAAAGCAAAAAAAAAAATCAGGATAAATTTGATAATGACGAATTTTATAAAATTCTATCAAAATTTAAAGAAATGGACATAAATGTCCTAACAGATAATAATATCTTAGAGTTTCTTAAAATGATTAAGAATCCAGAACTAAATCAAATATAACTGATCAAATAGAAGATATTCCTTCTACTAGTAAAATCACTAATAGTGAAATAGATTTTACAATGGATAATAATCCATACTCAATGGTAGAAGTACATAAACTTCTAAAGGGGAAAAATGTGATCCCTCGGTCTGATACTGCTGTAAATGATTTGCAAAATGAGATTAATAATCTCAAAAAAGAAATCCAATTTCTAAAAATAGAAAATAGGGATTTTGATGACAGAATTTCTAGGATATTTGATAGGTGCCTTTTAGTTGTTTAATTTTAGAGTCTCTTAGTATTTTTCACGGGTATTAGGGCCGGCCCTAGCCACGTGCGCACTCAAGGCCCCCAATTTTATAGGGCCTCAATTTTGTTAAAATTTAATTTTTTTAAAGAGATAATATTTAAAATCGATACTTTTAAAGAGACAATAATTCTATTTTTAAAATAGACAGGCAGAAATATTGTCTCTTAAAAAAAGTAGCGCATGTAATATAAAAAGTATAACCTATTTATAAACATAATAAGAAAACAAAATTTGACGTGCAAAATAAAATGAACCGAATTTAAAGGTAGAAGTAGTGCATGTTTAACAAAGTAACACGTATAATATTAAAAGTAGAACCTATTTCTAAAAAACAAATTAATAATAATAATAAAATTCACTTTAAGGGTATAAATAGTGCATGTAAAGTCAAATGTACCAAATTTAAAGGTGAAAGTAGTGCCTCTTTCTTTTTCTTTTTTTTTTTTAACGTAAAGTAGTGTTTCTTTAAAAATATAATGCATGTAATCTAAAAAGTAGTGTCTATTTTTAAAAATTTATAATTATAATAGTAATAATAAGAAGTTTTTTATTTTTAAGAGTATAAGTAGTGTATGTAAGATAAAAAGTAGTACATATTTCTAAAATAATAATAATCAATTTTAATATTATAAACAGTGCTTGTAAAATAAAAGATATGTTCTATTTCTATAAAAAAATAATAATAATAATATTAATAAATTAATGATGAAGTAGTGTTGCTTGCGTTTGCACACAATACAGTCTCATGTCGAACACTCATACCGCTACATGAATGGCTCTTACCTTGATAATTCTATTTTACATTTACGATAATATAAAAGGGTCCAAATTTGTATTATTGAACATGACCCTTATTTATGTAGGAACGTCCTTGACAGGTATATTTAGTGTTTTATGAAACCAAGAGCATGTTTTGGAAGCTGAGCAGAGAAGGAGAAAAGGATGCAAAAAGAAGCAAAATGAGGGATTTCATTTGACCAAGTGGACAGCTGCGCGGCAGCACGCATTCGAGAAGAGAAATAAGGATTTTTGCCGTATTAAAGTCAGAGGAAGAATCCATAATCCAGCAGTAATTTGGCAAAGTTACCTCAGTCAAAGGAGGTTTGATCGCTCGAAGAAAAAGGAAGATCACAAGGATTAATCAGTTCCCTATTTTGAAGGATCCTTGTGAAGCAAGTAATTGGATGAAATTGTATTTCCATAATTGCAGCCGACTTGTGGCGGAAGAAAGGAATTTATTCCTTTTTCTGATTTTGATTGATTATGTGATTGATTTCATGAGATGTTTGGTATTAGTTTCCTAGTTGTTTTAGAGAATAATTAGTTTCCTATTGTGAAACCAACCCATTATACATGGGTGGAATTAGTGAAGGAAACATACACTCGATGTCTCTCGTTTTTCTCTAGTGTTACGTTCTGAATACAGCGGATAGTTTAGTTTTTACTTAGTATTATTTTTGGAGAACAACAGCGTTGGTTCTGTTTTGTACGTTCTGGATTTTTTTCCGTGGAAGGCTCCGTTTGCCCAAACGGACAGTAGTTCGCTATGGATATTCCAGCCGTTTGCAATTCAAGTAATTTCTTTCCTTCTCTTTTATTGTTCTCGGTTTATTATGATGTTTTCCAAAATTATTATGTGTTTAGTTTTGTTAAATATGATTAGCTAAATCCTTAATTCTGGCATAATGTAATGAACTTCAATCAATGCATGTATGACACCAAATGTTGTTCATTAAGGGCCTGTCATTTACGTTTTGATTTGAGTTTTGATTTTGGTTTTAACAATAAATTTAATATATTATAATCAGTTTTAATCATTTTCAATACAACTTTTTATTATTTATCTATACCTTTTGACATTTTCAATACACTTTTTACATTATAAAACTATTTTTCAAAACTTATTTTTCAAACCAAAACTCAAACCTTCAGTAAAAAACAGACAAATCACATATGTTGCCTTTTATCATGTGAGTATAACTTTTGTGCTGGTGTTGAATTAGGTTTGATCACCTTAGTTAAATAAAGTAGTGTCAATAAAGTGACTAAGTTACCCTCAGGTAATAGAGGATAGGGGACTGGTGATGTAATCTCGCCCGTGAGGGTTTGATCACAAAGGGAAAGCCGATCGTTCTAAGGGTTGCTGGGTGGTTTTGGTGAAATCTCAACCCGCCAACAATGGAGAAACGGAACCTTGGTATAGAAGACCGCGACCCACAAGTATACAATATTGAGAATCTCGGTATAAGCACTCCACGAACAACTCACCAAAAGATTGTTCGATAAGTGTTGAACGCCACAAAACGGAGTCTTGATAAGTTCTATAATTCAACCAAGAACTAAGAGTTTTAGAAAAACTCACAAAAACATTTCTCTTCATCCAAGTCTTCCTAAAATGATTACAAAGTAACCTATTTATAGGCGAGATAAGCCTATTCTAGAAATAAGAAAATGCATTATCTTGCATTGAATGTGTATGGCCGAAAATGGCTTTACGAAATGCACATTTGAGTTGATCAAAATCCAGCTGTGAAGTCCTTTGAAATTCTTGTTTGGGGAGGAAGAACTTTGACTAACTTTGGAGTTACTTTGGCCAAATTTGAAAAGGATTTTTTTGAGAGATCATTAACTGATTTAAATGCTGGAACAACACCCCCTCAAATTCTCTCATTTAAGACTTGGAGACTTGTCAAGATATTCAATGAATTTGGAACCCTCTCTCCCCCTTGGTAGCCGAACCACCAAGCATCTTTTGGAGTGATCTGGACTGATTTTCATTGCTGAATTGGACTCCAAAAGTCTGCAGCTGTCTCCTTGACTTGGTTGACAATAATTTCAAACCATTTGACTTCTGACCCATGCATTGAACGAAATTCCAACCCATGCATTGAACGAAATTCCAAGCTCCAAAGGCTATGGAAATCTGATTTAATATCCCTCCATTTGCACATGCATGCATGGCAATTAATCTCCAAATTCAGCAACCCAATCAGTTACCTCATGGCCGAACAAATCAGCTCCAAAGGCAGGTGAATTCAGTCCAAAAAAAATGACTATAAACTTCCCAAAAATAAATTGCTCCAATTTATCCCTAAATCCCTAGGCCGGATTGCATCAACTGGTCATTCTTAGACGTTAGTTCAATAAGAATAACAATAATCAGGTTTCCCTAGTAATTAATGCTATTAGTGTGGTTAATAGGTGTCGTGAGGAGCCCATGGCCTGTTAGATAGATTAATTAGAGAAGCAATTATGTAACAGTGAGCCCACGATAATTGCCGATACATTGAGGGGATATTGTGTTTTGTCTTAGGGAGCGCAAGTTAACCTATAACTAATTGATGATATGCGATTTAATATATTATTGTGTTTGTGATTACATGTATGCCATTGTGATGATTAACAGATTGCTGGAATATTTCATAACTGATATTTATATATGTTAGTTAAAGTTTTAGTTAATTTCTAAAGTAGCAATTCAAGGTCTCCTAAGAGACAAAAAGGTGGGTTCTAACCAAAAAGTGACTAAATTTGATAGGAAAGTGAATTTTATTTAGTTGTTCAAAGTTGGTTACTAAGAGACACAAAGGTGATACTTTTAAATGTTGTTGCAGATTTACACACTACTTTTACTGTATTTGGTAGGGATAACGACGCTCTACCAAGATACTTCACACCAAATTTGAAAATTCTGGTTCTGGTTGCTCATAGTACTCTTGAAACATTTTAGATACTTTAAGAGTTTAAATAGGACACTATTGTAACATTGCTCTATTTATTTTTAATTCCATTCATGGGGACCAGCAGTATGTTTGTGTTGCATAAAAGTGGTACTTGTTAAACTACTAAAGTACGTTTTCTACATTTACAGTGGAAAACTACTATTATATATATTGAATGAAAATAGCTATTCACATTGACAATAAGTGCATTTTTTGAAAATTATATGAAGTACCTGGTTAACACACTTAACTGTCGTAGTAATAAGGAAGAACTATACTTGAAATGATTTCAAATTTGATGTCAAGTATCTGGGTTACAATATTAAAGTGCTATCTGAAGTATTAATTATCTATCAAAAGGTGTTCGATTTCAAGTATCTATTATCTTTAAAACGAGTAAGCCCGTTATGCTGAACAAAGTAATTCTTTACATTGACAAAAAAGCTTGAATATTTCACTGGCAAAATAGTTGAATTAAAAGAACAACAAGTATCACTGTTTCAGTACCAAAGTATCATTATTATGTTGAACAAAGTATGGCATTGACAAGAAGTGGGATTTCAAGTATATTTATTATCTTTTATAGCTGAAGTGGTTGGTGGATGTCCCGATACTATAGAAAGAGAAAAATGATAATATAAGAAACAATAATTATTTAAAAGAGATTATTTTTACTAGTATGAGTAAGATGGAATTACAAGTTGAGTGGAGTGGTAAGAATACAAAAGGATGAAGAAAATTGGATGGATGATTACAATGAAAGGCTAACAAGATTCAGAGATGATTTCTAAACTTCGGATGATGAGTAGCTTCCGAGTAATCTATTTAAATATAATCCTGGATTAAAGTGAATTGAATTCTTCTTTGGAGTCCGCCTTGTTTGAAGTCTGTGATTTGGAGTCCGAATGCTTTGATGAGTCATGATGGGGTCCATGAGTGTTTTGACGTCATTAAAGTAAAACAAAATCTAGATGAATAAGTACCTTTGATATATGAGTAAGATGGAATTACAAGTTGAGTGGAGTGGTAAGAATACAAAAGGATAAAGAAAATTGGATGGATGATTACAAGGAAAGGCTAACAAGATTCAGAGATGATTTCTAAACTTCGGATGATGAGTAGCTTCCGAGTAATCTCTTTAAATATAATCCTGGATTAAAGTAAATTGAATTCTTCTTTGGAGTCCGCCTTGTTTGAAGTCTGTGATTTGGAGTCCGAATGCTTTGATGAGTCATGATGGGGTCCATGAGTGTTTTGACGTCATTAAAGTAAAACAAAATCTTGATGAGCAAGTACCTTTGATATATGAGTAAGATGGAATTACAAGTTGAGTGGAGTGGTAAGAATACAAAAGGATAAAGAAAATTGGATGGATGATTACAAGGAAAGGCTAACAAGACTCAAAGATGATTTCTAAACTTCGAATGATGAGTAGCTTCTTAGTCATCTCTTTAAATAGAATCCTGGATTAAAGTGAATTAAATTCTTCTTTGTAGTCCGCCTTGTTTGAAGTCCGTGATTTGGAGTCCGAATGCTTTGATGAGGCATGATGGGGTCCATGAGTGTTTTGACGTCATAGCTTACGTTATTCCTGCAAAAGAGAATATTAGTCAAATGCCCCTTATATATTTTTGTTTCCATTTCTTCAGCCTACAAAACAAATTGAATTGGATTTACTTCAATCAAACTCAATTTATGAACAAATATATTTTGGAAAATAAAAAGAAAAATATAATGTTTTTGAAAGAAGAATTAAGTTTTTCAAAAATTGAAGAACAACTTAAAGAAAAACAAATTCTCGAAAAGATTAGACTAATCGAAGAAAAATTCAAAAATAATATCTGTTCGGAACACCCGAATGATTTTTGGAATAGCAAGAAACTTGTGGTATTTTTACCATATGAAAAAGATTTTAACGAAAAAGAGGTTTCAACTAAGGCAAGACCAATTCAAATGAATAGTGAGTTATTAGA
The DNA here is from genome assembly GCA_016801395.1 of Leptodermis oblonga. Classification (NCBI taxonomy): domain Eukaryota; kingdom Viridiplantae; phylum Streptophyta; class Magnoliopsida; order Gentianales; family Rubiaceae; genus Leptodermis; species Leptodermis oblonga. The sequence goes on along the minus strand of CM028750.1, from coordinate 19,156,680 downwards.
ATTCTGTAAAAAAGAAATTCAAAATCTTTTGGATAAAAAACTAATTAGAAAATCATAGTCTTGTTGGAGTTGTCCAGCCTTTTATGTTAATAATCAAAATGAAAAAGAGAGAGGCGTTCCAAGACTAGTAATTAATTATAAACCACTCAATAAAGTGTTAAAATGGATTAGGTACCCAATCCCAAACAAAAGAGATTTACGCAATCGTTTATTTAATGTAAAAATATTTTCAAAGTTTGATTTGAAATCTGGTTATTGGCAAATTCAAATAGCAGAGGAAGAAAGGTACAAAACAGCTTTTGCAGTACCATTTTGACATTTTGAATGAAATGTTAGGCCATTTGGACTCAAAAATGCGCCTTCAGAATTATCAATGACATATTTACTAAATACTCATCATTCACTATTGTTTACATTGATGATATATTGGTATTTTGAAACTCATTAGATCAGCATTTAAATATAATTTTCCATGTTATTAAGAAAAATGGACTTGTGTTATTTGCTACTGAGATGAAATTATTTCAATCTAAGGTGAGATTTCTTTGTCATGATATTCATCTAGGACTAATCAAGCCCATTCAAAGATCTTTAGAATTTTCTGAAAAATTTCCTGATGAAATCCAGGATAAAACACAGTTGCAACGATTTCTTGGTTGTTTAAATTATATATCTGATTTCTTTCCTAAACTAAGAACTATCTGTGCACCATTATTCCAAAGATTACAAAAGAATCCTCCTTCATGGTCGGAGTCTCATACTAAGATTGTTAGGGAGATTAAAGAAAAAGTTAAAACTCTACCATGTTTAGGCATTCCTCATCCTCATGCATTTATGATAGTTGAAACTGATGCATCAGACATTGGTTATGGGTGTACACTGAAACAAAATCTTCATAATACTCATGAACAATTAGTTAGATATCATTCTGGTGTCTGGTTAGGACCACAAAAATTACTCAGCAGTTAAGAAAGAAATTTTGTCAATTGTTTTATGTATTTCAAAATTTCAAGATGATTTGTATAATAAAATTTTTTTACTTCGTGTTGACTATAAGTCAGCAAAAGAAATACTTCAAAAGGATGATAAAAATTTGGTTTCAAAACAAATTTTTGCAAGATGGCAAGCCATCGTATCAGTTTTTTATTTTGATATTGAATTCATTAAAGGATCTACAAATTCTCTACCTGACTTTCTTACTCGCGAATTGCTTACAGGCAGAAAAGATAAATAAAGATCGGGGAAAATCCCCAGCAGTTTCTTCTTCTACTCCTCAAACTCCAAAATCTTCAAAAGATTATGAAATGAAGAGAGAAATTATTCCAAAACCTCTCACTCGTACTACTCAAATTCCAGACTTTCCACCATTAACATACGTTAATGCAGCTGAGACTACGTACGCAAAACTTCAGAATACTCCTTTGTGAACCAATCAGTCCACTCCTTATATCACTAAAGCCAAAACCAAATACCTACTTGAAACTCATTTTCTCACTCAATCAGAAGTCCCAACACTCTGAAATTTTACTCATAGAATTTTCTTGCCAAACTACCAATGGTTGGCTGATAGTATTTCTAAAACTCAAAATTATTATGAACTCATTTTGGAAGATACTAAATCAGTGGATATTACTCATATTACTGATAAAAGTAATCCTGATCAAATTTCCTACTCCAAGATGATCATAAAGAAAGTTCGTCAACCTCGAGAATTCTTTTCAGTTCATACTAGAAACTCCTTCTATGTTAACTACATTCCAGATGGCTTTAATTACGTAGATTATATTTAGGCATGGACTCAGGCACTATACTTCAGAGGATTTGATAACTCATAGTTTATAAGTTTTAGTTCTACTTGTGAAACTGATTTCCCAGATTGGTTCTTTGACTGGTGGGATTACTTTTGTCCTACTCCTCAGATTTGTCCTCCTGTAGCAAAAAAAGGATTTGAGATTTATGCAAGAAACACAAAGTATGAGTTTAGAACTCTAGTAATGTTTCATGCAGAATTTCGGGTGCCATGGATTTTTGCGTGGAGTTTTCAAATTAAGCCAGTACACTCAAACAGGGGTTCTATAGTCGGTTCTCTTCTCGCCATATCTAATATGAGAAATCCTACTATGGTATCAGACACAAGGTTGGAAATAGGCAAACCAATGCTGAATGACCATCTGAATAACCATACAGAAGGCTCCAAGCTGAGCTCACAGAAGCAACAGAACCTGAAGCTGAGGAGCAACACTGGTAGCTGTGGTAAGCCTCCTCCAACAGATCAAATCCAATTGAAACGTGATCCACCTTGATGAGCCGTCAGATCTCATTAGATCTTATTAGATATTTTAGGATCATGCTTAAGAGCATACTTAAGTTAATGGAGTACAGCTGTCATCTCCTAATCTGTCAAGTTGCTGTTTTTGGAGGGAAATTCAGATTAGATTAGCTGCTCTTGATGTACATTGTATGATATGTAGTCTTTAGCTTCAAGAACTTGTATAAATAAGTAGTATGTGATTATTATAATCAGTTTTTTCCACTTTTTCTTCTTCTTCTTCGATTAATAGAAGTTCAGAAAATTCTCTCACTCCTCTCTTCATTTGTTCTTAGCTTAGTGTTTCTTGCTTGAATATTGCTGCAATTCTGTCAATTCTACATGGTATCAAAACGGTCCTAGCATCAATTAGATCCGGATCTTATAATTTGTAGCAAATCAATTGAAACGCAAGTTTCATAATGGCAGAAAGGTCAGAGAATTTCGGAAACAATTTGACTACCGGAAATGGAGGAATGGATTGGGCAAATTGGCTGGAGTCTCAACTTACAGAGGCTATGACACTTCATGGATCAGATCACCCAGGTTTGATCCTAGTTACTTGTCAACTCACAGAGTTCAATTATGTGATCTAGATTAGAGCTATGACTTTGGCATTAGGAGCAAAGAAAAAGCTAGGTTTTGTTTATGGAAGTGTTAAATCACCTGGTTTCAATTCTCTGCTTTACCAACTCTGGAAAACTACTGATGATATGGTGTTTTCTTGGATAATCAACACTATCTCTAAGAGTTTGGTGGATGGATTCATGTTCTCACCAACAGCTAAGGATCTATGGGATGATCTAAGGCAAAGGTTTGGAGGAACAAATGAACCTTTGATCTACCAAATTAAGAGGGATATTGCCTCTGTGAGCCAAGGAAACATGAATTTGGTTGGATATTTCTCCAAATTGAAGAGGTTCTGGGATGAGCTTGAAACTTTGAAGCCACTGTCTCCTTGCTCTTGCATTCCAAAATGTGGATGTCAACAGAATCAAGGAGTTCAGGATATGGATAAGAATAACAAGCTTATGCAATTTTTGCTTGGCTTGAATGAATCTATGGATGCTGTGAAGAATCAGATCCTTATGATGGATCCATGACCAACTATTGGATAGGCATATTCTATGGTTCAGATAGTAGAAAGGAAAGGAAACTTGGATCCACCTATTTTGCTGTTAATGAGAATAGTGCATTGATGGTTAACTCCCAAGTGGATGGATCTGTAGCTAGACATGCTCCAACTGCTTCATCTAGTTGAAATGTTGGAAAGAAGAAGCTGAAGAATGGCCTTAAGTGTGATTTCTACAAAGGAGAAGGTCACTCAAAGGATTCCTGCTTCAAAATTGTAGGATATCCAGATTGGTGGAAAGGTGATAAAGGAAAGGCTCTGAATGGCCATGCGGGTCCGAATGGCCATGCAGTGAATGTTCTGGAAACTCCTTTGGATTTTTCTGAAACTCAGGGGAATTCTAATTTGGAAGCAGTTATTGCAAATGTTGCAAAGAGAATTAAGTAAGATGATGCAAGGAAGGAACAACGCTAGAGCTAGTAGCAGTACAAATGCTCCTTCTTCTACTGATCTTATCAATCTCACTCATATTGGGGAGTTTGCAGGTATGTGTTCTCCTTTCATCTCTCCCTTTTATGATTATATCAACAAAAACTCATGGATTATTGATACGGGTGCTACAAGTCATGTTTGCATTAATCCATCATTTCTCAAAAACATGAAACCAGTAGCTAGTTTCACTCCTGTGTGTTTTCCAGATGGTATAGTCAAATCAGTATCTCATTTTGGTTGGGTACACCTGTATGATCATTTGATTCTTGGAGATTGTTTACATATTCCATCTTTTAGGTTCAATCTCTTATCTGTTAGAAAGTGTGCAGCCATAGCTAAAGTCCTATTTCTATTTCATCCTGAGTTTTGCCTACTGCAGGACCAACATACTAGGAAAGTAGTTGGAGTGGGAAGAACAGTCAAAGGACTTTACATTCTTGATCAGAATTCCTTTAAGCCTGAAGTCATAAAGTCCTATGAGTCATCATTAGTAGCAAATCTGCATCAGTTGCAACCAAAAGAAGCACTGTCCTTTCAGGAAGCTTAGCTGTGGCACTATAGATTATGATGAGAATCCATCTGACATCCCTTCTGTTTGCCCAAACGGAAGCCCCGGCGAGGACAAAAATGATCCAATGAAATGGCATGTTGGACCTATCACTAGAGCCAAGTCCAAACAATTTAGAAATGTCATAAGTGGTTTAGTTGGAACGAGTTGGGTTCAAGCTCAAGGTATTCTTCAAGAAAATTCAACAAGTCATGCACTTTTGCTACAAGTGGAAGACCATCCCTATTGAATCTCAATGATTAAATTCAGTCAAGGGAAGTGAAAGATTGCAGAATTTTGCTTAAAGTCTTTGGCACATTCAAGAGTTAAATTCACATTTGATCAAGAGGGATGCATCATCATTGGTTCAGTTATCAAAGGAGAAGATTCAAAGCACTTAACTTGCATTTGATAGATTTGAGGAGATGGAAATTCAGCTAGCATCACCCTCAATGCTTCATTGAGTTTCGGCCAAAGCAAGTTCCAAGATAAGTCAAATTTATTCCTCCCATGTAGGAATTCCAAAGGACTCCAAAGCTGAATAGGATCAATCCAAAAATCCATCTCATGAAGCCTTGTTTTTTTCGGCTACCTACAGTCAAAGGAGGTTAAGGATTTTAATGCCAGATAATGCATTCTTTCTTTTCTAGAATAGTCTTTCTTTGCCTATAAAAGGCTACCTATGTAATCATTTTAGAACAACTTGGATAATATAATTTTGTGAGTTTTCTTAACTCTTTGTTCTTTAAGAACTTTTCGAACTTATCAAGACTTCGTCTTGTGGCGTTCACAAACTTATCAAACAATCGTGGTGAATTGTTTGTGGCGTTTCTATACCTAGGTTCTCAACAAATTGCACAATCGTGGGTCGAGGTTAACCAAACCAAGGTTCTTTTTTTTGTCCATTTGTTGGCGGGTCAAGGTCTTCACCACACAACGGAGCAACTCTTGGAACGATTGGCACAACGTGATTAAGTCCACTCCGGGAAAGATCACATCAATTGGTATCAGAGTCATCTCTAACAGTTGCTACGGTCTCTTCTCATCCAGTCGATTTCCAACGGTTCGGAGGCTCACGGTTCGGTAGCGGGTCTTGTCACAAGTTGGCAAGGTTCTTATCACTGAGTTTCTCAGGTTAGCGGAATTCAATCTTTTTCTTTTATTTTAACTCCGTGTGGAGTATATCTGTTAATTTTCATTTTTATTATAAAAATAAAAATAAAAAGAGTCAAAAAAAAAAAATGAAGAAAAGAATTGGACATTAAAAAAATAAATAAATAAATAAAATATCATCTTTGTTACAACAAGTGTAAGTTGTAAGGGAAGTGCAAGCCTAGATTGGTTTTAGGTGTGTCCTTGTATCGAGCTATCATTCGGATCTCTTATGTTTATGCAATTTGGGTGTAATCATTGTTTGATGAGTTTTTGAATTCCTCAAGGCCACAAGCTAGCCTTGTTATTTGTTCTTTGAGTTTGATTAGAATTTTGAGTTAGAATAAGAGAGGAAAAAGGCAGAGGTGAGACTAGTTGAGGGTAAAAGCCTTATTGTGTGATACACGAGTGTGAGTGATCATATTTCGAGAGATACACGCAAGGGAGTGCTGTGAGGTATTAATTTTTTTTTTGTAGGTATGTCTCAAGCAGGTGGAGATGATGAAAATCCCCAACCAAATGCCCAAAATTTTATGTTTCAAGCCATGAGGGAAGAAATAAAACAGTTGGTCCATGAAGCATTAGCCCAACAAAGGAGAGATCAAGAAAGAGATGCTCGAAGGGATCATTATTCTCGATCCCCAAGGAGGCGCAGAAATAACTTTGACCATGATAGTGATTCTGAAGATGATGACGATCGTAGGACGTATCGGGGGCAGAGGAATGAGGACAACAATCTCAACTCCATCAAGTCAAAAATTCCTTCCTTTCAAGGGAAGTCTGATCCGGAAGCCTATATCAAATGGGAGAAACAAACAGAACTCATCTTTAAGTGCCATGAGTATTCGGAGCGCAAAAAGGTAAAACTCGCTGTCACTGAGTTTACTGATTATGCACTAATCTGGTGGGATAAGGTTGAGTCTACTAGGCAGAGGGTCGAGGAAAGGCCAGTGGGAACTTGGGCAGAAATGAAGACTCTCATGAGGAAGAGGTTTATACCCGAACATTTCCATCGAGATTTTCAACACAAGCTTCAAGGTTTAAAACAAGGTAGTCTTTCTGTTGATGAGTATTTTAAGGAGTTAGAAACTACCATGATTAGACTTAGAATTGAAAAAGACAGAGAAACCACAATGGCTCGATTTTTGCATAGTCTTAATTATGATATTCAAGATCAACTCGAGCTGCAACATTATGTGGAGTTGGAAGATATGGTGCATAAGGCTATGAAAATTGAGCGACAACTCAAGAGGAGAGGTGGTTCCAAATCCAGCAGTTGGAAGTCAAGTACTTCAAAGAAACCAGAAAAATCATTTCCTTCTACTGCGTTCAAATCTTCCAAATTTGGGCCAAAAGATGATAGTTCTTCCAAAGGTAAATCTGATGCTCCTCTATCTACTTCTAAGAATCGTGATATCACCTGTTTTAAGTGCAGGGGTAGGGGTCATATTGCAAGTCAATGTCCAAATAAAGTGACTATGATTCTAAGAGAGAATGGAGAGTTTGGACTGATAATGAGGAGTCTGATGCTTCGGTAGATGAATCTGATGATGAGCAAGAACCTGTTGTGGGAGACTTGTTGGTGGCAAGGCGAGTCCTAAGTGTTCAATATAAAGATGAAAAAGATGCTCAACGGGAAAATCTCTTTCATTCCCGGTGTTATGTCAATGGCAAAGTTTGCAGATTTATCATTGACGGTGGAAGTTGTGCTAATGTAGCTAGTGCTTCTATGGTGGAGAAGCTTGGGCTACCATGCCAAAGGCACCCAAAGCCATATAAACTTCAATGGCTGAATGATAGTGGGGAAGTGCGGGTCTCAAAACAGGTAATGGTACCTTTTCGTGTTGGTAAATATGAGGATGAAGTTCTATGTGATGTGGTACCAATGCAAGCGGGTCATATGTTACTTGGTAGGCCTTGGCAGTACGATAGACAAGTTAAGCATGATGGCTTTACAAACAAGTACTCTTTTGTACATAAAGCCAAACTTGTAACTCTTGTACCTTTACCCCCAAGTCAAGTTTTTGCTGATCAAGTGAAATTGCAAGAGGATTTAAAAAAAAAAAAGAGATGAAGAAAAAGAAAAAGGAAAAGTTGAGAAAGGAAAAGGTGAAAAGAAAGAGGGAAATAAGACACTTGTGATGAATGCGACTGATGGAAAGATTTGTGCCTTTGCCACAAAGAAAGACATAAAAGAGGCGTTGCATGATGAGAAACCTTTTGTACTTCTTTTGTACAAAGAGACTCTTTTGTTTACTAATGAGTTGGCCGGTTCCATACCGAGCAGTGTTCTTTCTCTTTTGTAGGATTTTGAGGATTTGTTTCCAGAAGATATGCCTGATGGATTACCTCCAGTTCGGGGAATTGAACATCAGATTGATTTTATCACAGGCGCATCTATTCCGAACAAGCCGGCCTATAGAACCAATCCTGAGGAGGCCAAGGAATTACAAAGGCAAGTGGATGATTTGCTTTCCAAGGGTTGGGTAAGGGAAAGTATGAGCCCATGCGCAGTACCAGTTCTTTTGGTACCAAAGAAAGATGGCCCGTGGCGGATGTGTATTGATTGCCGTGCTATCAACAATATTACGGTAAAGTATCGCCACCCCATTCCCAGGTTAGATGATTTGCTTGATGAGTTGCATGGTTCTATCATTTTTTCCAAAATTGATCTTAAGAGTGGATATCACCAAATTCGCATGAAAACTGGTGATGAGTGGAAGACTGCGTTTAAAACTAAGCATGGTTTGTATGAATGGTTAGTAATGCCTTTTGGCTTAACTAACGCTCCTAGCACTTTCATGAGACTTATGCATCATGTTTTGAGAGAATTTATGGGAAAGTTTGTGGTAGTTTACTTTGATGATATTTTGATTTATTCTAAAAATCTGAATGATCATCTTGAGCATTTAAAGTATGTTTTGAGTGTGCTTAGGAAGGAAAAACTATTTGCAAGCTTGAAGAAGTGTACTTTTTGCACGGATATGTGATCTTTCTTGGCTATGTGGTGGGTGCAAAGGGCATTTCTGTTGATGAAGAAAAGGTAAAAGCCATTCAAGAGTGGCCAACTCCAAAGACTGTAACTGAGGTTAGAAGTTTCCATGGTCTTAGTTTCTACCGAAGGTTTGTTAAGAATTTTAGTACTTTATCAGCACCACTCACTGAGGTGATTAAAAAGAATGTTGGGTTCAAATGGGGTAAAGAGCAAGAAAAGGCCTTTGAAAGTTTGAAGTATCAATTATCTCATGCTTCTTTACTTTCTTTGCCCAATTTTGACAAAACTTTTGAAATTGAGTGTGATGCCTCAGGTGTTGGAATTGGTGCAGTTTTGATGCAGGAAGGAAAGCCTTTGGCATTTTTCAGTGAAAAGTTGAATGGGGCAATGCTGAACTATCCTACCTACGATAAAGAGTTGTATGCTTTAGTTCGTGCCCTAAAGACTTGGCAACACTATTTATGGGCAAAAGAATTTGTGATCCACACTGATCATGAATCCTTGAAATTTTTGAAAGGGCAAAACAAGTTGGACAAAAGGCATGCCCGGTGGATGGAATTCATAGAGACATTTCCGTACGTCATCAAGTACAAGAAAGGTAAGGAAAATGTGGTTGCAGATGCACTCTCTAGAAGACACTCTCTTCTTTCTCATCTTGATTCTAAATTGCTTGGTTTTGAACAACTCAAGGGATTGTATTTTGAAGATTCTGATTTTGGAGAAATTTTTAAAGCTTGTGAAAGAGGTCCTTTTGAAAAGTTTTTCATTCATGATGGATTTCTTTTCAAGGAATCCAAACTTTGTGTGCCTAACTCTTCTGTTCGTGAGTTGTTAGTTCGAGAGGCGCATGGTGGAGGACTTATGGGTCACTTTGGCGTAGCCAAGACCCTTGCTGTTTTGCAGGAACATCTCTTTTGCCCCAAGATGAAGGTTGATGTGGGGAGAATTTGCGATAACTGCATTGTTTGCAAAAAGGCTAAGTCTCGAGTTCACCCTAATGGTTTGTATACTCCTCTTCCAGTTCCTTTAGAACCATGGGTTGATATTTCAATGGATTTTGTGCTTGGTTTGCCCCGAACAAAGACTGGTAAGGATTCTATTTTTGTGGTTGTTGACAGGTTTTCCAAAATAGCCCATTTCATTGCATGCAACAAGACAAATGATGCATCTCATATATCTAACTTGTTTTTTCAAAACATTGTTAGATTGCATGGAATGCCTAGGAGCATTGTGTCGGATAGAGATACAAAGTTTTTAAGTTACTTTTGGAAAACTTTGTGGGGAAAGTTGGGGACTAAGCTTCTGTTTTCAACAACTTGTCATCCCCAAACCGATGGACAAACTGAAGTTGTTAATCGTAGTTTGTCTACTTTGTTGAGATGTACCATTGGGAAAAATATGAAGACTTAGGAAGAATGTTTGCCACATGTTGAGTTTGCTTATAACCATGCTAAACATTCTGCTACTAAGTTTTCTCCTTTTCAGATTGTGTATGGTTTTAATCCCTTAACTCCTATGGATCTAATTCCTTTGCCTGTAACTGAACATGTGAATTTAGATGGCAAGAAGAAAGCTGAATTTGTGAAGCAAATCCATGAGAAAGCAAGAAGTAACATTGAAGAGCGCACCAAGAAGTATGAACAACAAGCTAATAAGAGCAAGAAGAAGGTCACCTTTGAGCCTGGTGATTGGGTGTGGATCCATTTGAGGAAAGAAAGATTTCCAGCTAAGAGAAAGTCTAAGTTGTCACCCAGGGGAGATGGACCATTTCAAGTTTTAAGAAAGCATAATGATAATCCTTATAAGCTTGATTTACCAGCTGAATATGGAGTTCATGATGTTTTTAATGTGTCTGATTTAAGTCATTTTAATGCAGGTGACGATTTGAGGACAAATCACTCAAAAGAAGGGGAGAATGATGAGAATCCATCTGACATCCCTTCCGTTTGCCCAAACGGAAGCCCCAGCGAGGACAAAAATGATCCAATGAAATGGCATGTTGGACCTATCACTAGAGCCAAGTCCAAACAATTCAGAAATGTCATAAGTGGTTTAGTTGGAACGAGTTGGGTTCAAGCTTAAGGTATTCTTCAAGAAAATTCAACAAGTCATGCACTTTTGCTACAAGTGGAAGACCATCCCTATTGAATCTCAATGATTAAATTCAGTCAAGGGAAGTGAAAGATTGCAGAATTTTGCTTAAAGTCTTTGGCACATTCAAGAGTTAAATTCACATTTGATCAAGAGGGATGCATCATCATTGGTTCAGTTATCAAAGGAGAAGATTCAAAGCACTTAACTTGCATTTGATAGATTTGAGGAGATGGAAATTCAGCTAGCATCACCCTCAATGCTTCATTGAGTTTCGGCCAAAGCAAGTTCCTAGATAAGTCAAATTTATTCCTCCCATGTAGGAATTCCAAAGGACTCCAAAGCTGAATAGGATCAATCCAAAAATCCATCTCATGAAGCCTTGTTTTTTTCGGCTACCTACAGTCAAAAGAGGTTAAGGATTTTAATGCCAGATAATGCATTCTTTCTTTTCTAGAATAGTATTTCTTTGCCTATAAAAGACTACCTATGTAATCATTTTAGAACAACTTGGATAATATAATTTTGTGAGTTTTCTTAACTCTTTGTTCTTTAAGAACTTTTCGAACTTATCAAGACTTCGTCTTGTGGCGTTCACAAACTTATCAAACAATCGTGGTGAATTGTTTGTGGTGTTTCTATACCTAGGTTCTCAACAAATTGCACAATCGTGGGTCGAGGTTAACCAAACCAAGGTTCTTTTTTTTGTCCATTTGTTGGCGGGTCAAGGTCTTCACCACATAACGGAGCAACTCTTGGAACGATCGGCACAACGTGATTAAGTCCACTCCAGGCAAGATCACATCAGATTAGGACATTCTTCATTTGATGTTCTGAACAAGATTAATCTGCCAATTTCTTATGATCATTGTAAACTTCATCCCTGTACTATTTGTCCTCTAGCTAAGCAGCATAGAATTCCTTTTCCTGTAAGCACTACTCATACTACTAAGTGCTTTGATCTTGTACACATGGATGTTTGGGGTCCATATTCTAAACCTTCAATAAATAGCTGCTCTTACTTTCTTACTATTGTGGATGACTACAGCAGAACCACTTGGACATACTTTCTTAAGAGCAAAAGTGTAGTTCATTCTGTCATTTCTAACTTTCTCAATTTGATTAAAAATCAGTTTCAAACTTCTGTCAAGGTTATTAGAACAGATAATGGCACAGAATTTACAAATTCTTCTTGTCAAACTTTATTCTCTGAACTTGGCATCATTCATCAAAAATCCTGTCCTTACGCCCCCCAGCAAAATGGTGTTGTTGAGAGAAAGCATCAATATCTTTTGCAGATAGTCAGGTCTCTTATGTTTCAATCTTCCTTGCCAAAGAAATTCTGGGCAGAATCAGTACTTACAGCCACATCCCTTCTGAATAGGTTACCTTCTGCCATCTTACAATGGAAATCTCCTTTTCAGATTCTTCATGAATCAATTCCTTCTCTTCAGAATCTTAGAACTTTTGGTTGTTTATGCTTTGCAACCAACAATGTTCCTCATAAAGATAAATTTGATGCCAGATCCATCAAATCCATTATGATAGGGTATTCCCCAGGTCAAAAAGGGTACAAACTCTATAGTCTAGAAGACCATAAGGTTTTTGTATCAAGGGATGTCTCATTTCATGAGTTTACATTTCCTTATGCAGAAACTGTCAGTTGTTCAGATCCTCCTTCGAAGTCAGTAGCACCTATTTTTAATCCAATGCCAGATTTTAATTTCAGATCTTCTCAATCATTCATAACTACTGATTCTCTCTTAAAAACATCCATATCCATTCCCACTGATCAATCTCCAATATCATCTAATACTTTAAATTCTTCCTCTGTGTCAGCATCCAATTCATCTGCAAATGAGTCTCTTGATACTCAGCCTGAATCTCCTCATCCTGTACACCTCATTCCTCTTAGACACAGCTCTAGAGTCCAAAAGCCACCCCAATGGATGCAGGACTTTGTTCTGCCTCCCACTCACAAATCACCAACTCCCTTAATCTCTCAAGCATCTGATGTTGTGTATTCCACTCTTTCATCTGCTCACATGAATTTTTTAGCTAACATATCACATATCCATGAGCCTTGTTCATATAAGCAGGCAAAGGGACATGTTGAATGGGAAAATGCTATGCAGCAAGAGTTGCAGGCTCTGGAAGCTAATGAAACTTGGGATGTTACCTCATTACCTGTTGGTAAGAAAGCCATTGGTTCTCGATGGGTTTTTAAAGTCAAAAGACTACCAGATGGTTCAATTGACAAGTTTAAAGCCAGATTAGTGGCAAAAGGGGTATACTCAGATTGAAGGGGAACATGATTCATCTCCTCTATTTGGTGATCCTGAGCAGTACCGCTGGCTCATTGGTAGGTTCCTCTACCTTGGCTTCACCAGACCAAACCTTGCTCATGCTACACAGCAACTGAGCCAATATGTCAATGCTCCAAAATAGAATCACTGTGATGCTGCCTTACATGTTCTTCGATTTCTGAAGGGGAGCCCTGCCAAGGGTTTGTTCTATCCAGCAAAGCCTATTTCCCAACTGACTGCATATTCAGATGCAGATTGGACTGCTTGCAAGAAATAAGAAGGTCCCTTACTGGTTTCTGTGTGTTTCTTGGGGATTCTTTGATTTCCTAGAAGTCTAAGAAACAGGCTACTATCTCTAAATCTTCTGCTGAAGCGGAGTATAGAAGCATGGCTTCCACAGTTTGTGAATTACAATGGATCAGTTACCTTCTGAAGGGCTTTGCAGTTCATATCACATTTCCAATCCCCTTTTACTATGATAATCAGGCAGCATTGTACATCACTGCCAATCTGGTTTTCCATGAGAGAATAAAACATCTGGAGATTGATTGCCATATTGTTCGGAACCAGTACAAAGCAGGATTGATTAATCCTCTTTACATTCCATCCAAGCTTCAGCTGGCAGACATTTTCACCAAGAGTCTTCATTCTTCTCAATTTTTGTTTCTCAGTTCCAAGCTTGGCTTGATTACCTTTAATCCAGCTCAGCTTGAGGGGAGTGTGCAGAATGACCATCTGAATGACCATACAGAAGGCTCCAAGCTGAGCTCACAGAAGCAATAGAACCTAAAGCTGAGGAGCAACACTGGTAGCTGTGGTAAGCCTGCTCCAGCAGATCAAATCCAATTGAAACGTGATCTACCTTGATGAGCTGTCAGATCTCATTAGATCTCATTAGATATTTTTGGATCATGCTTTAGTTAATGGAGTACAGCTGTCATCTCCTAAGCTGTCAAGTTGTTGTTTTTGGAGGAAAATTCAGTTAGAGATTAGATTAGCTGCACTTGATGTGCATTGTATGATCTGTAGTCTTTAGCTTCAGGAACTTGTATAAATAAGCAGTAGGTAATTATTGTAATCAATTTTTTCCATTTTTTCTTCTTCTTCGATTAATAGAAGTTCAGAAAATTCTCTCACTCCTCTCTTCATTTGTTCTTAGCTTAGTGTTTCTTGCTTGAATATTGCTGCAATTCTGTCAATTCTACAACCAAGAAAGAAAATAAAAAAAAAACTTTAGAGAATGCATCGATTTCCAAAATTTTGTCTTGTTTCATTGTGGTTTGCTTCAGCTTTAGTTTTGGTTCGGTAAAATCACTTGAATTAATTGGATTTTTTTTTTCGGTGGCATGTGATCAATTTAGACTGGATTGAATTGTTTCTTAAGCCTCGTCGATTTCCGTGTGAAGTTGATCTTTGATCAATTTGATTGGTTGGTTTCGATCAGAGCTTAGGTTTGGTTTTTTTTATTTATATAGTTTGTTTTGTTGAAACTTGCGCCTTTGTTTGTGGATTCGTAGGGCGGCGGCGTGATTCCTTTGGGATGATTTGGTTAAAGAATTTGGTAATTTTGACTTCTTTGTCCGACGGGCGGTGGTGGTTTCCGGCGGTGATCGCAATTTGGTATTTGAGTTTGTTTCCAGTTTAGATTTGGTTTGTTTATAGGAAACTTAGTTTTGGAAAAAATTTGATAATTTGGGCAGACGACTTTGGTTGGTGACAACTTTGGGCGGCGTGGCAGAGGTTTTCGACAGTCGCATTTGTGTCGAGCAAGGTATGCTTTGGGCAGCATGGCGGAGGTTTGTGTCCGACACAGTTAAGGCTTCTCTTGCTTATTGTGTCAGGCGGCATGATGGAGGTTTTCGATAGTCGCATTTGTGTTTTTTGGTGTTTCAAGCGGCGTGGCGGAGGTTTTCGACAATCGCACTGGTGTCTTCTTCCGTTCAAGCGGCGTGAATAGGTTTATGGTAGTAATAAGTTTCGTAATAGTTTTAGTTTCTTTATTGGAAAATGGTAGACTAGTTCTGTTTTTAATATATACTCTTCTTTGCCCCTATTTGGGGATTGTATTGTTCAGAGGTATCAATTTGGATTGTATGGTTAATTTGTTCTGTTGAAGTCGATTCTCTTCTCGTCCAACATAATCTGACAAATGCTTACACTATTAACCTCCAACATTCCACGCCTCTTATTCCCATAACTCCAACATCATCGTGCAGTGCAAATGAGAGAACCATCGGGCTTTATAAAGAGAAGAAGGGAGGCTAGACGGATGAAACGTGTCAAGCATTTTTATTAAGTCCATGCCCGTAGATTAGTGTTAATGTTTTATTTCTATTTCGGATAGTAGTTTGAATACAAGTTCTCTTTTTCTTCTTTTCTTTCATGTTGTTTTCTTTGCTTTATTTCAATTCATATACATTAGTCTTTCATTCGGTCGGCAACAAGAAGTGTTTTATGGAGTGAAATCCCAGAGTGTGATGGAAATGAAAAGGGTGGACAAAAATAGGATACTTTTTTGTTTGTGGAAAAAAATAGGGTAGTTGCATTTGCCAAATGCAACTTTGCGAATGAAGTTGCATTTGGCAAATGCAACGTTGCATTTTCACTTCTTAATTATTTATATCCTAGATATTGATTTAAAATACTGGAATTACATTCTGTAAATGCAACATATGAATTTTTTATTTTGTATTTTTTTTTTCAAGAATTGAATCTTGCCGTCAAAATTGACGGAACTTTACAGAATGTTAGCTATTATTTTTAAAGGATGGAGTTGCATTTGGCAAATGCAACTTCAAAAATGTTAGTTTTTTTCACTAGCTATTATTTTTAAATGCTGGAGTTGCATTTGGCAAATACAACTGTTGAAATTAAATTTAATTTTCCCGTCAAAATTGAGGGAAATGCAAGATGCATTTTCTGAGGAAAGCGCTTGCATTTTACAAATGCAACTTTCATGGTATATGTTTTAAAATAATTTTTGAAAATGTTCAAAAATTTATTCATATCTAATTTTATTATTGTAAATATGAAATATTGTAACAAGAAATGGAATAAATGTATCTAATATTTTTTTTCTTCTCATTATGCAATTTAAAAATATTTATCTCACATTAGAAATTCTTAACTTAGCTTTTTGTAGGAAAATGAAAGTATTAGTAGGGGGTTTAGGGTTTTAGTAGGGTCTTATAAATATTTAACAATATTAAATTGGAACTTAATATTTTTTGATAGCCATGGCAACTATACATTGTTCACCTAATAGAATACAGGTTTCCATTGGAGAAAGACCATAGAGTATTACAAAGAATAAAAAAAAAATTAAAGACCATTGGTGTTTTAAAAAAAGACACTACAAAGGAAAGTAAAATTAATAAGTTTTAACTTTTTACAAGGCTAGTAATATTTGATAAGGCTAGTAAATTAATAAGTTTGATAAATTTTTACAAACTATTTGATAAAGGTAGTAAATTATTAAGTTTTTTTTAAAAACATTGATGTATGTAGACATAATTCCCCTTAAAGATGTTTATATATATTAGGGACCAAGTAATAACATCTATCATCTCAATTTGGTCATGAACCAATAACAAAAGAAACCAAAACAATAAGAGGTACATAAACTCAAAAGAGACCTCCACATCATTAATAAATATTCAAAAGTTAAATGAAATAATATGCAAACACGGAAAAAGTCATAATTTCATAACTCTAAAGACAATAAATGTTAATACGAAAGTCTACATAATATTCAACCAAATGCATAAATTAGGTTGTTGGCTGAGAATTGAGACAATTCCTCCGATTGTGTCCAACTTGATGACAATTTCTACACCTAGGAGGATCACCCGGTAGTCTATCATCCATCTCATTGTGTATTCGAGAGGCACGTAATCGACCATGTCTATGTGACTTGAACATGTTCATATCTGGTTCAAGAGTCTATCCTGGATCAGTCCAGTAGTCAGGATGGGCAATAGGGACAAATTTCCCTGCATATTGAGCCTTAAAAGTACTAACAGTGTAAACATTATCCACAAGAGATATAGGATCGCCTCGCCTTACTCGACAAACAGCCAATTGGTTAGTCCGATTAGCCCAAAATTTTAGCAGTAGCTAAAGGGAATATTCAACCAGATAATGTAAAAATTTCAGAATTTTTGGATGAAT
This sequence comes from Leptodermis oblonga, assembly GCA_016801395.1. Lineage (NCBI taxonomy): Eukaryota > Viridiplantae > Streptophyta > Magnoliopsida > Gentianales > Rubiaceae > Leptodermis > Leptodermis oblonga. Next base: position 19,139,547 of record CM028750.1, on the reverse strand, counting down.
GAATGATTAATTATCAAAATCGCACTCCCGTGTTTTCCTGAAAACACTATGCAGAGCAGCCAGCTTTAAATGCCTATATCTCTCAAAATACAGATCGCCTGTAGACGAAATTTGACAAAAAGGTAGAACTATGTCCTGTTAACATACTGTATAAGATTCAGAATATTCCAAAATAGGGTTATTCAAATATCGCTTTCGTAATTCACTGATTTCCTGAAAAATCCCTGTACATAACTGTCACCTTTAAAAATTTATAACTCGAAAATTACAGGTCCAATGGGCACGAAAACTTGCAGGTAGCTAAAACCAACTATCTGAACAGTACCTGCAAAATTTCATAATTTTTCTAAAGTATACATTTCCATCCTTGCAATACACAGATCATCGTCATCTACGCAGAAATGTCACTACTCAAATAATATATTCTTACTTTTCGGCAATCAAACTCTGCATCACTGCATACAGAGAAAAAAAAAGCTCACTTTGTGATTAATTAATGGAGAATCAATGGTGGGTACAGAGGTAGAGGCAACTACATCAGTTAATTTGGTCTCAGCTAATTCAACAAGTTTTCTGTTCATTGGTCAATACTATTCCACCATAGTTTCAAGTTACAATGGCCCAGCACCATCCACCTAACACTCCCCCCATCAACTAAGGAATCCTGAAGTATTAGAATATAAAACTAATCATAGAACTATGGAAAAGTTTAAACATTAACTGAAAGCTCAAAAGGAGAAAGTTAGGCTAACTAAGTAGGCAAGCTTTTTGAACAATTTTTACACAGTTTGAGGAAAGTGGAACCTATCTTACAAAAAGCCAAAAGGAACGAAGGTAAACCTTAAGTTTGACAAGTAACTGTTTACACTTAACTATAAGTACAACACATGCATTAGTCTATCTAGTTAAGGTAAGAGTCACAAATTCACTCAAATGAGTCAACTCATAATGGCACAAAACAACATTCATGGAAACTAACAAACAGAGTACTTGAGAATAAGAATTACAACAGAAATCAGCAACTTTTCGTGTTATTTCAGCACTACAAGAATTCATCAGATCAGATTCAAAAACATACAGCTACATTTTAAAAACTACAAGAGTCTACATTACTCCTCATAAATTGCAGACATCATTGTAGTTTTCTTCATCATAGTAGAGAGAGACAACAATTATAAAGAAAAGGTGTATAGGCAACTAGAATCTCCTATCAAAATCAAGATCAAGTATGAATTAAATGGATGACTCAAACAGCAAAAGCATTGAAGAGAATAGAGAGAGAGTAGAGGAAAATAAATCTACCATGGAGCTTGCACTGAAACATTTATGGGTTTCTCTAGCTCTTCTAAATGAAACAACAAAGAAAAAGAAGATTATCTGTTAATATGAAATGTTTCACTACCTCTTCAAATTGAAACAAGCAAGAAATATATTTATCTTTTACTATTTTGTTTTTATAGACTAATTACAATGTAAAATAGTTTCCAATGAAAGGGAGTGCTTTCTATGATTTATCATCCGTAAAGTTTCACACAAACAGAGTATTACTATCTATTATTATCACTTTTATTTTACATTAAGATGTGTAGAGATAATAACTAGAAGAGGAACTTGAAGATTTAACATAAGCTACTCCAGATTCAAAGAAACATAAAATCAAACACATAATAATCATTCATAAAGTTTCTGAACACAAGTAATGACGGGAAACAAACATAAGCACCGTCCATTTTGATCAAAAAAAGATCGCATCATACAATTTGGATTCCCTTCTTGCCAAAAAAAAAAAAAAAATTCCAATTCGTAATCTCTCACAATATAATAAGTGACATTACCTCATATACTCGGTGTCGGTGAGGTCAAACGAATCGGTGAGGGCGACTGTGGTCCAGTGGTCTGGTAGTTGCAGCCCGTTGTATTGCTTCTCAGTTATAAAAACATGGAGGCAGAGCAGAAACAGCAGCGGGAGACCAGAGCACCAGAATAGACAAAGTTGAACAGAAAATGCAATAGGTTTCCTTCAAATTTGTCTGCCACAATAGTCATTTATATTTTGAAACTGTATAATCAAATTTGTATGCTCAACACCAAAATAATCAAAATCTATCAAAAGCTCATAAACCTTGTTGTCATGTTTCTTTTAGGCATAATATAATCTCATCAAACATCTGTGTGCTGTTCACGTTGTAAGTTAAAGGTTCAGTAAGTTCAAAAAGAGAGAATAACCCCATCATTTTGTTTACTAATCCATGAACCAAAATGCTGCTGCGAAGTTGTAAGCAAATCAATATCCATAACTAAGTTATGCGAAAAGCTTCAACCTAAAGTTCGGATAATAGATCATCCATAATTGGACCATGATGTAAATTTCTTGTGGATAAATTATCCATAAATGAGAACCTGGAAAGAAATAATAAATGTCATAAAATCCCCTCCCTAATATCCTAAATTTAACCTCTGGAAGCAAAGAGGCAGGCCAGAGATTCAGGAATTCAGAAATTAAGCAAATGTAAGCAGGATTCAAGCAAAATCCAGCAATGAAATTTCAGCACTTAATTTCCAGCTCTAATTTCCTAAATCAATTCAAACAGTTCATAAAATCGAAATGCAGCAAGCAAAATTCCAGAAATGTACTACTGCTACCGAAATGCAATTTCAACAACTTCACGTACACAAATAAGTTAAAATGCAGTCCAGAGTTTCATCCTCAATTCCAGTCCAGAATTTCAGTCGAAAAACAGAAATGCAAAGCAATTTCAATCCTTAAATAATTTCAGAAGAGAAATGCAGCAAAGAAATTTCAGAAATGCAGTACAGTTCTAAAAATTTCAGTAATGCGATTCCAACAACCGAAAAAACCAAACCATGAAAATTGCAGCAAGAAAATCCAGAAACAGCAAGAGCATTACCGACAAGAAAGCATCCCAAGCAGCAGATAAATTTTGGAATCCCCTTCTTTAATGAGCACCCCTTGTGAAGTAACCTTCGCTGTGGCCACCATTCCAACAACCAGCAATTTTGATATGGAATGCAGGAACAAAAATTCTACTGCCCATTCGTCATAATCAAAATAGGCACATCAAACAAATCCCCCAAATTAAGACTCCAATTTCAGCCATTCAGCGGTCTTCAACGCCAAGACTTCCATCAGCAAAAATTCAGCAGCATAACCATTCCTGAACCAGAACAAAATTCCGGCAACAAACTCAAAACAGAACCAAGTATTAATTCACAGCAGCAGCACTACCACTTACATTTCCAGAAAACTAATACTAGAATCAGTAAACAACTTCAGAAATTTCCGGATTGCAAATTCGAAAATCCAGCAAAAAGGATGAAGAATTCCTTACCGAACGAAGAGAAATTCCAGCACCAAAATCCAGGTGAAACAGATAAAGTTGAAATAGAAACAATTGCCGACGAAGAAAGAAGATCCAGATGGCAACGAAGCAGATCCGGTGTAGATCTGGTGACCAACAATTTGGGGAAGTAGATCCGGCGACCAACGTTTTTGCCTCGAAGTAGCCGGCTTCTATGGTTGAATCGGGGAATTCGACTGAATTCGCTGGCCTTCCGTGGGAATCGGCGGACGACGAGATTGAAGAATGAAAAGAAGTAGAATAAGAAGAAGATGAAGATGAAGATGAAGATGAACGAGAAGAAGAAAATGGTTTTGAGTTTGATTTGGCGGTGGGCGGCGGCGCCGGCGAGTGAGGGATTTTGGAGATTAAAAAAAAATCTTGAAATTGGGTTTGAAACAGGTCCCAAATCGCTTCGTCTGCTGTATGTTTTTTGAAAGAAGATGAGAAAAAAGAAAAACTCCGACATTGCATTTGGAGAATGCACTTTTCAACTCACTTCCGTCAAGTGAAAATTTTCCGTCAATTAAATTAAAAAACCAAAAAATTGATAATTGCATTTTCAGAATGCAAGTTTCCCATTTTAAAAATTTATCCAACAAATAAATAATTAAGAAGTAAAAATACATAGTTGCATTTGAAGAATGCAACTTCATTTGTAAAGTTGCATTCTACAAATGCAATTACCCTATTTTTTTCCACAGATTAAAAAGCATCCCATCTTTTTCCACCATTTTCATTTCCATCACAAATTGGGATTTTTCTCGTGTTTTATGTGTTTAGTTGTAGTTTATAATTTAATTGAATCAGCACGTTTTTTTAAACCTTGGGCTGCACTGCATGTTCTGATTAGGAGTTTACTTAAGTTTCGTTTTTGATTTCAAGTTAGTTGTTTACGATTTTTAATTCAATGTTGTTAACTAGGAATTGTAGTTAGATTGCTTATTCCTGCAATGGCATGATGCAGCACTAGTTTAGTTTATTTCGCGAGACTGAAACGTTCTTCAGTTTAATAAGCACAAATTTTTGTTAATTCTGTGTGTAAGGTCTAAAGTTAGTTCTGGATTATTTAAGTACTAGTCACACTTAATTAATCTGAATTAATTTAAAGTCAGTTAGATCATTCGGCGTCCTCAATGGGTGATCTGATTAGTGGTAAATTTACCCTCAGGTAAAGAAAATAATTAGGTTAGTCGAACAGTACTCCGTCAGAGTTTGTTTGGCTAAAACCGAGCTCCCTTATGTCTTAGTGTTGTTGATTTTTTAAATTTAGAAGAGCATCTCTCTAGGTTGCTAGCTAATTAGGAAAATGGTCAGAGATGCATTATCTTGGCAGTCAAGAAGGTAAGGGGTATAAGGTTATGCATGTACGCTTCATCGGTAACTATAACTGATTGACTTGAGTTTGTTAAACGAATCTTTGCGTCGATGAACTTCGAAGTTCTTGAATTAGTGTGAATTCACGTGCTTGCCCAAACCTTTATTTATTGTTTTTAGTCTGCTTTAATATTTTAGTTTATTTGCTTTTTTCCATTTTAATTCTAATGCAATTCTCCATCTCTAAGCTATTCTCAATTAATTGAAGAAAGGAACTGATCATGTTCCTTGTGAGACTTGACCTTACTCACCAATGTGATAATTTGAGTAGGTTATTTTTGGTGGAAAAACCAAGTACCAATATTTATAATTGTTTTTTAAAATTATTTAGAAGATAAGCCGACACACATCCACCCCAGTCCCCACCCCCCACCAACATCAGAGGTGATTTTGAGATTTTGGTCACACGGAGTAATTATGCAGAAAAAATAGTTTGAGCACAATGACATTAATTCATGACTTTGAACAAACGCAAGTCAATGCATATTCCATGAGTTTGGTTACTTATAAATATCATCTTTCGGAAAAGAAAACTGCAAATTATTCTTTCTTTAATTACCTTCATCCTTTTAATTAGATGGCACGTTTGAATCCTACATCTTTGGAATTCTGTTCATCACCCGTTGATCTATGCATTTTACTCCTGATCCTAGTGATATCCATAAATTCTTCTGCTGCAAGATTTTTGGGGAACGAAATTCAATTATGGAATGATTCACAACACCATTGCCAATGGCTTGGAGTCACCTATAACACTCGACATCGAAGGGTATCAGCCTTAACTTTACCAGGTAAACGCTTATCTGGAACTATTTCTCCTCATATAGGCATTCTGAGCTTCATAAAAGTTATCCATTTAGGGGAAAATACTTTGCATGGTGAATTCCTCAATAGTTTGGTGGACTATTTAAGCTAGTTTTTCTTAACGTCACAAGTAATCTACTCCGTGGAGAAATCCCAGTACTCTGAGCAATTGCTCAGAGCTCAGAGTTATGACCCTGAAAAGGAACCAATTAACAAGAAAAATTCCAAGTGAGTTGGGTTCTTTACAAAGCTTGAGACACTTACTCTTGGAACAAATAATTTGTCTGGGGAGATTCCTTCTTGGTTAGGCAATTTGTCATCTCTTAGTGTACTATCTTTTCCCTACAATAATTTGGAAGGAAATCTACCAGAGGATTTGGGCTTATTAACCAGCTTAGTTTTCTTAGTACTGGGAGCAAATAAGTTAATTGGACAAATTCCTCCATCTTTGTATAATATATCAACGCTGTCTATCCTTAGTGTAACAGAAAACTTTCTCTATGGCAGGCTTCCAATAGATCTTTGCCTTAAGCTGTCAAATCTCCAAATAATACAAATTGGTGCAAACCATTTTTCTGGAGAAATTCCTGTTTCAATTACCAATTGCACTAAGCTTGAATTAATCGATCTTAGTGGTAATAAGCTGGAAGGAGAAGTTCCAACTAATCTAGGACAGTTGCAGAATCTTCAAGTCCTAAATCTTCATCATAATTTCTTGGGGAAAAATTCAATTGATAACCTGAATTTTCTTATACCTTTGACAAACTGCAGCAATTTAAGGCACCTCGCTTTAAGCTATAATAACTTTACAGGTGAACACCATTGGCAATCTATCATCTCAATTAACAAATCTGTTCTTAGAAGTTAACAAGATATCTAGAACCATCCCAGTAGGACTTGAAAATCTTGTTAATTTGTATGTACTGAACATGGATAAGAACTCCTTGGTAGGTGTCATGCCAATTAATTTGGGGAAACTTCAAAATTTGGAAGAGCTGGCTCTTGCGGAGAATAGGTTATCAGGACAGATTCCATCAACACTCTGCAACATCACCAATCTATTTAAACTCTTCTTGGATGACAATTTTTTTGAAGGTGATCTCACTCGTAGTTTTGGGAACTGTCGGGGATTAGGAGGGCTTTTTATTTCAGGAAACAACTTTAGTGGAACTCTTTCATCACATATCCTTGGTTCGTACATGTCCCCAATTCAACTTGATTTGTCAAGTAACTCATTGAGTGGCACCCTTCCTCTTGAAGTAGGAAAACTGAGCAACATTCAAATGGTTAAGTGTTTCCCACAACAAGCTTTCTGGAGATATTCCTCAAACAATTGGTGATTGTTCAACCATTGAGGTCCTCGATATGCACGACAACCATTTTGGTGGATCAATACCTCCAAATTTGGCATCTTGGAAGTCAATAATGTATCTAGACCTTTCAAAGAATAACTTAACTGGGCCAATTCACAGTGAACTAAACTAGTTAGTTTATTTGGAGTATCTAAATCTTTCTTACAATGACCTTCAAGGTGAAGTGCCCACTGATGGGGTTTTTGGAAATGCAAGCCAAAGTTTTGTGGAAGGAAACAACAAAATTTGTGGAGGGATTCCTGAACTCGGATTGCCAGTTTGTTCTGTCAAAAGAAAGAAGAAAGGGAAACATTTGAAAGCCATAGTAATCCCCCTTAGTTTCAGCCACTATGATCTCTATTGTATGGTTATTGTATTTTATTTTTGGTCGAAAAATGATAGAATTAGGAAAGGATTATATGCAATGTCATTAAAGCTAAGTGACAAGATCCTAAGAGTTTCTTATCACGATCTCTATCATGCAATAGAAGAATTTTCTCCAGCAAACTTAATTGGATCAGGAAGCTTTGGCTTTGTGTATAAAGGTAGGCTAAATCATCATGGGGTGATTAAGTTAGTTGCAGTAAAAGTTCTTAACATTCAAAAGAGTGGGGCTTCCAAGAGCTTTAAGGCAAAGTGCAAGGCATTGTGTAACCTTCGCAATAGAAATCTGCTCTCTCTCTCTTAACTTACTGCTCCAGCATTGATTTTAAGGGTAATGAATTCAAGGCACTAGTCTACAAATACATGGAAAATGATAACCTTGATATGTGGCTGCATTCCGAGACACTTGAAAGAAGAACATCCAGAAATCTAAATCTCCTTCAAAGGCTAAATATTGCAATTGATTTAGCCTTAGCATTGGATCATCTGCATAATCACTCAGAAGTGGCAGTTGCTCATTGTGATCTAAAACCAAGCAACATTCTTCTGGACCATGACCTCACTGCGCATGTGGGTGATTTCGGACTAGCAAGGCTTCTTCCTGAATGGGCCAAGAACTCTTTTCAAGAAGGAACTGCAAGCAGCAGCACTATTGCAATAAAAGGATCCATTGGATTCGCAGCTCCAGGTGAATGTTTAGCTACATATGATTATTTGCTTGTAATATTCTGTCTAAAACTTAGTTCTTTATTTTGGAAACAGTACATCGTCTTTACTTATAAGGCGCTAAAATTGTATGACTCAAATGAGACAAATTTCAATGAAATGCTCTCATGGACTAAATAATGAACTTGAATAACAATATGGCTTTTTCTAAGTTTAATAAGAGCATTTCTTCAGATTATGCAATGGGCCTGGAGGTTTCAACTCAAGGTGATGTCTATAGTTTTGGGATTCTCCTGCTTGAGATGTTTACAGGGAAGAGACCTATAGACAACGCATTTGAGGATGACTGGGATCTACCTAACTGGGTTGATATGTCGCTGCCTGAACAAATTTGGAAGATTGTAGAACCTTCATTACTCTCAAGAGAACTCGAACAGCAGGGCCAAGTGCAAGCTGCAGCAGAGGATGAGAAAATAGGCAATGGTGAGATACTGGTGGAAAACGAAAATGGCTTCATTGGAGTTGATGAAAGAAGTTTGAACATGAAAGAATGCCTTATTTCAACCTTGAAGATTGGAATTGGATGTTCTCAAAGATCACCCAAAGATCGGATGGGCATAAAAGAAGTAGCAAGAGAATTGCATCACATTAGAGATGCATTTTGCAAAGGTTGATTTACAAAGGTTGGCAATCCATCTCATCCTTAGGGGTCCTGACAGTTTTTTTAATTATTTGTGTTGAATCAAAGCATACTTGAATAGTTTGTTTAAGTTAAAGAAATAAGGCCTTTGATATCATGTTTGATGTTGTTATTGAATGATTTACTATTAATGTAATATGAATAATATCAAATATGGTGTAAGTTTGTTTGTTTTTTCAGAAGTAATTAAAATGTTAATTATTAATCTCCTCACAAAGGAAATATAAGCTTTATAACATGAAGTTCATTGAGCTCGGTGAAAATAGATATTATGGAGAGATTCTACAGGATGCTGCCCGTTTCTCCTGGTTATCATTTCTTAACTTCGAAGCAGCCTAAAGTAGATTATAAAAACTAAATAAAATAGGCCACAAAATTTAAACATTTGATTTCCTTTTTGTTTTTATTTTTCTGCAATCAATAAAATGGGTAACCAACCCCACACTTAATTAAAATTAAAAAAAAAAAAAACTTTCTGTGTAGCCGATTGGAATCCTTTATCTTCTTACCAACAATTCAACCGGGGAGATTCCGTGGTCTTTGTTAACCTATCGTCTTTGATAATACTCTCTCTAACCTCTACAACAATTTGGAGGGCAGTTTTCCAAAGGGGATAGGCTTCTTGTCAAAATTATATGTATATGCTGGCTATTGGAGTAAAACGGCTTTCTAAAGTGATTCCCCCAGAGGTGTATAATAACTCTGTGATTGCTCGCATTTGAGCAACATCCAATATGTTTCGAGCAATGTTGTTTGGGCCGGACCGGTCCGGCCGCGAACCGACACCCCTGCCAGTTCAAAACATGAAAAAAATCGGACATTTAAAAAATCGGTCAAAACCAGTCAAAATCGAGGGCGGGCCGACCCGCCCGAACTGGGTTTTTTTATTTTTTTTCAAAATTTGACAACTTTTGTTAAACCTTGGTCACTCACATAGAAATATGAGTACTTACCACTATACTATTGTTCACTTTTGTTTAACTTATTATTTTAACTTATTTTTATATGAATCATGAACTTTCTAACAATCTATAAATTGGACCATCCAAACTAATATTAATTTTATTATAATTCCTTACTATTTATAAAATTAATACTATCATAATTTTTATTAGTTGTTTTCTATTCAATTAAAATTTGTTTAATTTATTCATGTATTAACTTAAAATACGTTTAATTTTGTTTACATCAAATTTTATCCTTTTTTTTTGTCTAATAAAAATGTAGTAATATAATTTTATATATTTTTAATAGAAAATAAGAAAAATTTTATAGTTGATTTACTTATTGGGTTTTATAATAATGAATTTTCATGTTTAACTTAGTTGTAAATTTACAAAAATATATAATTGTTGTGAAAAAAAAATATTTTAAATGTTACAAATAATAAAATTAAAGCATGTTAATCATTAATATATTATTCATATATTATATATATATATATATATATGACGTCATCCGGTTTGACCCCAGCTCAACCGGTCGAGCCCCCGGTTCGAGCGAACCCTTTGCCTCACCGGTTCAATGTCCTGTCCGGCCCAGACAACCATGGTTTCAAAGGACTAATATTCCAGAAGACTTCCTCGTACTACCAAATCTGCAAATGTTCACTGGTAATATTCCTGTTTCAATAACTATATAATGTGTAAAGTTAAGGTGCTAGAAGTTGGTTTGAAATTTGAATAATTCAGAAGGGAAAGATCCTAGTGAGTGGTGGTTTAGGAAATTTTCTAAATCTTGAGATGTTCAATATCAAAGTTAATTTCTTATAAGTGACTGCAGACTTGAACTATATCGAGTCCTTAACAAACTGCAGCAATCTACATGTACTTTTCTATGATGAGAATTACTTTGGAGGGAAACTGCCATATGTAGGAGGGCAACTCTTACTGATTGTTTAGGATTAGAGTTCCTGAATGTGCAGGGTAACTTTTTCCAGGGGAAAATTCCACCAAATTTTGCACTTTGGAAGGTCATCAAACAGATTGAACTTTCAAACTATTACTTGACAGGTTTACAGAACCTTAACCTTACATTCAATGATCTAGAGGCAATAGCAAACTTTGTGGAGGCATTCCTCAACTAGGAGTACCACTATGCCTTGTCAAAAGAAGGAAGTAAGGTCAACATCATTGGTTATGCAGCTCCACGTGAATTTGTTTAGCAATATGCAATTAAAGTTCTAACAGTCAATGTTCTTGGTTATTCATTCTGTGCCTTGTGCCTGTGGATTTTTAAAGAATCCAGCTCTAGCATTGAATGCATATATGTGTAAACCAGCAGGCCCATAGTAAGCTGCTATTTTCACCATAGTTTTAGAGAAAACATTCACCGTTTGTTTGTCATGAATTCAAAGACAAGCCACCTCAAAGGTTTAACTTGTGAGAAAAAAAGTTTCAAGTTCATTTACATCACATATGAAAACTTCATACATTTCATTTGGAACAGGTGCTCGTGGCATTGCATATATATGGTGAATACCCAGTCCATTATCTTGTGTTGGAAAACTATTAACAATCCCAAGATCTAGATCTGTATGCGTTTAGGCTACTGAAGAGTGTCCCCAAAAGAAATCATTAGAAATAGCCTCCAAAACCAGTAAATTAAATTGAAATTTTTTTCTTTATTAATTGTCGAATGTTATTTATTTCTAATATATGCCACCATTCGAAATATAGCGCAGTATGAGTATAGGATGAGGGTCAGTTTTCGGTTTGGATTGGTTCGGATCAGTTTTAGATCGGATTTGATCCGAAATAAAACAAAAAATAGAAAAAGAAAAATAAATTTGAAGTTGGAATATAATTAATCTGCACACCGTGGGTTGGAAAGGAATTTGCATTAAGAAGGAGAAAGATGCAGAGACTCCCTATATTATGATCTGAACCAAATTCTATATCCCTTTATGGTGCAGTAAAGATGAAGACTTTGAATTCCAACAAAGACAGCAAATGGTGGAAAAGGCCTCAAAATCCAAAATTTTCAATTTTGTCCGCTTCTTCTCTTGCTCTGTTCTCCCTCGTTGGAGTATTTTAATAAAAAAACTATTATAATATTAAATGCGTGAGTTACTAAATTATTTTATTGTTTTAGTTACAAAGAAATTTATTTCCTAATTTCATGATTGATGAACGGTTTTAGTAAAGAAAACATAACTGATGCTTTTTTAATTGAATCAATGCGACCGTTTCTAAATATAATGAATTATTTCCGTTTTTTACTAATTGTATGTAACTGAATTGTGATCAATGAAATTAAGTTTTGGCTACCTCTTCATATGCACGTTTATCATTATATATATGTGTATGCATATGTGATTTTGGTGTGTCAAAGAGTTTCACTCATACTTCATATGATATATTCACTATTACAAAAATGACTTTTAATGGCGGTTTTTTAGGGCTTTTAACGGCGGTTTTCGTCATTTTTGAACCGCCATCTATCCGGCAGCCGTAGAAAGTTTACGGACTTTCTACGGCGGTTGTGAACCGCCATAGAAAGTTCGGACTTTCTACGGCGGTTTTGAAAAAAACCGCCGTAGAATGTCTACTTTCTACGGCGGTTTTGAAGATAACCGCCGTAGAATGTCTACTTTCTACGGCGGTTTTGAAGATAACCGCCGTAGAAAGTACCAAATTTGTAAAAAAAAAATTAATATTTCATTTTTTTCTCTACATTCAAAAAATATATATAAAAACAAAGAACAGCAAACAGCTTAGAAAGGTTTTGATATATATATATTTCAACTTTATTCAAAATATATATCAAAAACTTCCATGCTAATAAACCGAACAACCACCAAACTTCACAAAATTTTTGCATGCATCCATCAAATTCTAATTAATTTAATCATTAACAGCAAGAACAATACAATAATCACCGATATAACACTAATCAAACCCGAATTTAATCATTCATCATATCACCAAACCCGAATTTAACACTAATAATAAACCCTAGGCCAATCACAATAATCAAGTAAAAATAAAATTTGTAAAGCTTAAATAAAGTTGAAACTATTCTATATTACCTTTTTTATTATTTGAAGCCCACAACAAGGACCGATTGTGGTGAAATTATGATGGGCGTGGGTGATGGCCGATTAAGAAACCATATCCGGAGTTGGGTGACGGCGGATCTTGTTATCAACACTGCCGGGAGAACGACTTCGGGGGAAGACAAGAGAAAAAATCGACGGAGAGAGGATGGGCGTCGGCAACGAGAGAACGCTTCGGTTTGCTGGAGATGGAAACAGGGGGAAGCCGCGGCTGGCAGGAGATGGAAACAAAGGGAAAACCCTTAAAATTCAAACAAAATCAAGTTTCTATGGCGGTTTTTATTACAACCGCCGTAGAAAGTCCATTTCTACAGCGGTTTTAATAAATCCGCCGTAGAAAACCCGTAATTGTGAATTCCCGCCCGTTCCTCTATTCCTATTAATTTCTAATTTTTCTATTTTCGTAAATTAACCCCCAAAAATTTTTAAATTTAATAATAAATATGTATTTTACTATTTATCAATTTTTATAGTAAAATTCATCATATTTATTAATTTTACGGCAGTTAGAAATACAACCGTCTGAAAAGGGACTTTCAATGGCGGTTTTCTAAAACCACCGTAGAAAGGGGACTTTCTACGGCGGTTTTATTTCTAACCGCCGTAAAAAGTAGGGAACTTTCTACGGCGGTTTTCAAAAACCGCAGTAGAAAGGGGATAGAAATCTGCAGCTTGTGAGGGTCAAGCTACAGTGTGTGACAATTTTGGTATCAAAGCCAGGTTGTTCATCTTCTTCGTGCTGATCAAGGAGATGGTGGCTGGAACGTTGACCGAGCGGGTGACGAGGTTGGAGGAGACAATCTCGGAAATCTTGGCGAGGCTTGATGTGCAGGCCGGTTCCAGTTCGGAGGGCGGTGGCGCCGCGAGAACTGAAGATTTCGAGGGACTGAAAGCTTCGGTGAGAAGCCTTGGGGCGAGGGTTGATGATGTGCAAGATCAGCTCTCCTCTTTGGCTGGTACTTCATCTTCGGGAGAGTTGGCCGCGAAGGTGAAGGAGGTAGTCGTTGATGTTGCACTGCTGAAGTTGGCCCAAACTGAGAGTGCGACGGCGACGAGGAAGGTAAGAGTTCCGGAACCTAAGCCATTCAGTGGGCAAAGGAACGCGAAGGAACTTGAAAACTTCGTGTGGGACATGGAGCAGTATGTTGCCGCTGCTCATGTGCCGGAGACGGAGCAAGTGATGATCACCAGCATGTACCTCGATGGCAACGCGAAGCTTTGGTGGCGGACAAGGTCCAAGGATCAAAGTCGGCCCTTGATCTTGACTTGGGAGTTGCTGAAGAAGGAGTTGCAGAACCAATTCCTTCCGACAAATTCGAGTTGGGTTGCGAGGGAAGCCATGCGAAGGTTGAGGCAGGTGGGTTCCGTCTGTGAGTATGTCAAGGAGTTCAGTTCCTTGATGTTGGACATTTCGGGAATGCCCGAGGATGATAAGGTGTTTAACTTCGTGGCGGAGTTGAAACCTTGGGCACAGGCAGAATTGCGTCGGAGTGGTGTGAAAGACTTAACTGCAGCCATGCAGGTGGCCGATGGGTTAGTCGAGTTGCACGCGCCGGTGGGCGAAGTTCCTAGTGACCCGAACAAAAAGAAAGGTGGTGGAACAGATAAGGCAGTGGCGGCTGGTGGAGAACACGCTGGCAAAGGCAACGGCGGCACTGAAAGGGCCAAGACAAGGGGCTGTTTCAGATGTGGCGGCGAGGGTCATATGATCCGTGACTGTCCTTTGAAGGCGAAGGGCAGTGTGAGTAACGTTCGGGTGGAGGAGCCGAGTGGTGAAGCTTCTTCTTCGGCGTTGAGCATCTTGAGGGTGCTGGATTAGATCGTGGTGGGCGGAGCTGTGCCGATTGGGAAAAAAGTAGGTGCAGCCGGTTTGCTTCTCAAGTGGGGGAGTGAACGTGTGATTCGGCTAGGTGCTGAATGGTGGATTGGCGACGGACTGCTGATCGGAGCTTGGCGGATTTACCAAGTTCGTGGCGGCGTTTGATGAGGGCATCAAACAAAGCGAGTGGGGGAGGTTTGTTAGACCATTTTTAGTGGGCTAGGAATATTTCCCCGTTTTGTGATGTATTTCCATTAGTTGAGGTTCGTTTGTAATAGTTAGGTGTTCTTTTGGTGGGAACATTAGACTGTTAGGGAAAATGGTAGACTTTAGGCAAGTTTGCTGATTTTTCACATGTTGTATGCCCGGCCAGGAACTTGGGGTTTTGCTGGTCCGGCACCTTGAAGGAAATGACATGGTCCAGCCTCAGTAAGGGAAAATGCATGGATTTGGTTCGAGCCTTGGCTGAAGAACAAGCCTTTGGCGAGCTAAATGGCGCTAAGTGTAAGTGGGTTGCATTTGGTGCGTGGATGGCTCAAGTGGTGTGAGTCATGGTGCGGCGGTTGTGTGCGGTGGCGCAGAGCGCCGGGAAACTCGGTGGACCTATGGTGCAGAGCTAAGCCTATGGGTTCGTGGCGACGGTTGTGGGCAAAGGAATTGGTGCGCGGCTGTGGCAGTTTGCCACGATCGTGGCCCCGAAAAGCGGGGGTCGCGGGGATCGTGGGGAAATGGGGCGCGCAGCTGCGCACGGAAGTTACTTGCCCACATGTTGAAGCAGTTATGGGCCTAGGTGGTTGAGGCTGTCAACCACGTGTAATAGCTATAAATAGCTAAGTAGTGAAAGGGGCTCAGGGACAAGCCGGTGGGATAGAAATCTGCAGCTTGTGAGGGACAAGCCGGTGGGATAGAAATCTGCAGCTTGTGAGGGACAAGCCGGTGGGATAGACATCCGCAGCTTGCGAGTTGCCTTTGCGAGTGTAGACCATAGTGTTGGTCGAGTGTAGACCATAGTGTTGGTCGAGGTAGGCTGGTTTTCGGGAAATTAGCCTAGGTGGTGTGCTTGGCGCACGAGCCTTCCTGCGTGTTGGCGTGGCCTTAGTGTAGGCGTGAATTCTTTGTGTATTATTCATAGCGTTGGCAATAATATACTTAGGATTGGGGCTGATTGCCCAAAACTTGTGTTGCTGTGCTGCGGGGCGCAAACCTCAGCGTGTTGGTGCGTGATCGCGGAGTGGGCTACGAGATCGCACGTGGGTGCAAAGTGATTCCGCAACTTTGTGCCGTGTTTGGGCTGGTTAGGTGAGGGACCTAACCGCCGTAGAAAGTCCCTTTCTACGGCGGTTTTATATAGAACCGCCAGAGAAAGTCCGTACTTTCTTTTTAATGGCGGTTTTGGTCTTTCCGCCGTTAAAGCACCGCCGTAGAAAGTCCATTTTGTAGTAGTGATTCTTCAGAGAAATAAATATATTAGTATTTACCTGTGGTATTATAGAGATATGGCAAGACAACATGACCTAAACCGAGTAACCTTCGATTAGCAGTGCAGACCATCGAGAGATGTACAACTAGTGTGCTGGGCTGTTGAATCGTGGGGGTGACAAGCTAAATGATAGTGATCTGCTGCACCGGATTCTTCAGCAGAGGCGCTTGAATCGCCTAAGAATAGCGATTATGCGCCTCAACCTATGCAGCACTAGTTTTATCTAAATTATTGCTATTTATTTTATATTATTACTTATACTTATATTTTAATTTTGTTGGAACAGGAACAACATCCCCTTCTTCTCATCTGAGCTCGTTCTTCTCCAATCCCTCCATATAGTTTCCAAAACCTCCAATCAACTCCGCCTCCATCAAGGAGCCCAGATGTCAGAGTCGCAGGTTGGTTTTGCTTAATCTCCAGCCTTGCACCTTCAACATCAAAGGCTTATTGAAATGCTTCAACGCCTTCAGACTTTCAGCCTTCTGGTTTCTTCGCTCTTTTGGTGTTGAAACTTCACTCCTAATTTCTGCCAATTATTGGAAAATTCCAACAAAATCTACTTCTATATATGTGATATATGTCTTTTAACTGCTAAATTTTAGAGTCTATTTGTGACAAATTTCACGGGTATATGGCAGTTTTTGTGAGATAAATGTAGGTTTTGGAAAGATAACAAATAGAGAAGAGAGAGTGCAAAAAGGGTGAAAAGAAAGAGCCATTTGGCCGCGGAAGCAATGAAGGAGGCAGAATGGTGAAAGAAGGCTTTAATGGAAAGCCAGCCAAAGTGCAGTGAGCCATCATTGAAGGAAAGCCCAAGGAAGGATTAGGCAAATTGCCTAATTAATTGCTGCCACGCATGAAGCAATATGAATGGAATTTGGATTCCAATTTTATCAACAAGCGGCGTGCAAGAAGAATGTTTCTTGATACATTAATCCTTCTTTGTTTTGGAGATTGTTTTTAGTAGTTTCCTACATGGAAAATAGTTTTAGTAATTTCCTATTTGGATTAGTTTATACTCTCCATTCTACACCTATTTATAGGGAGAGAATTCAGGGAGAAGGACACGTTTTGACAGTAGAGTTTTATCTTATATTTTCGTAGCTAGTTCAGAGTAAGTAGCAGTAGTTTTCTATTTCTGCGATTTGAGGATTTTGTCTGGAGAGGTTCTGTTAGCCCTAACAGGCGGTAGCTTACTCAAGGGATTATTTTCAGATCGTAATTCAAGTTTTATTCCTTATTTATTTTATTCTTTCGATTATTTTCAGTATGAATCGTAAAATAATTATGTGCGTAGTTA